>CABFPE010000338.1:340464-388323 GCA_900660155.1 Hofstenia miamia | reverse complement strand
GTAAATTCGTTATTATCATCTATAATCACATGTTCTATATCTTTTATGGTTCTTTTAAGCCTTTGAAAGTGTACCGTTTTACTGTTGTTTAAGGTGTATGTATTGTGATCAAGCACTTTTTCAATCATAAATGGGCCTTGCCAATCTTTTGCGAGCTTCTGTACTTGATGACTATTGGTTGGAATTTCGGGGTGAATAGGCAAAAACTTTATCACTGTGCTTGTGAGGCTAACCATACAACTTTTTATTAAAAGTTTTCTTTTGCCGGATGCTAGATTGATTGGTGTTATGACAAATTGTCAAGTGAATTTGTTGCATGTCAGTGATTAATTTATTTACATAGCTTTCCACATTAACGTCAGTGTATTTTGGAAACATCATCGCCAAAGAAGTAGCAGCTTCTCTGCCGAACATGGCTTTGAAGGGGCTAATACCAGTTGTTGTATGAACCAACATATTATAAAAATACTCGACACATTCCACAATTCGTCTCCATTGTTTCCTGGTGGCTCAGGACAATGCTACCCAGATCAATTTAATGAGGGTTCAATTTAGCCTTTCCACCAACCCATTGGCTTGATGGTGGTAAGCTGTTGTTAACTTGTGAATTACTTCCAATTCATTCATCAAAGTGAGTAAAAGGTTACTTTCAAACTGCAGACCTCTGTCTGAAACTAATTTGTACATTGGTCATATTTTAAGATCCACTCTTTTAGGATTTTTTCAGCTACTACCTCAGCAGTTNTGGTAAGCTGTTGTTAACTCGTGAATTACTTCCAATTCATTCATCAAAGCACGTAAAAGGTTACTTTCAAACTGCGGACCTCTGTCTGAAACTAATTTGCACATTGGCCCATATTTTAAGATCCACTCTTTAAGGATTTTTTCAGCTACCACCTCAGCAGTTGTACTGCTTAAAGGAACTATACGGGGAAACTTGGTGAAGTGGTCCACCATTACAAGTAAATACTGAAAGCCCTCATCATCTTTTGACAGTTGTTCTAAATCGACATGTACTAGCTCATTAGGACTTTCTGCAGATTGTGATTCCAGCTGGGCTCGTTGTTGAGGAAAGTGGTGGATGTTGTTTAATAAACATTTCTCACATTTATCAATAACGTCTGTCACAGTAGTGCGTATCCCGGTGGTCACATATCTTGAATTAAAAGTTTTCTCGGTTTGGAGGATGCCAAGGTGACCTCGTTTGTGGACTCTACACACCAAATCTCATTTGAAGTACTCAGGGATAGCTAGGTGATTGTTGTGCTTGCTTTTTGCATATAACAAACCTTTATCAGTCAAATGCCAGTTATAGTGATGGAAATATCAATTTACTTCTGGGGATGTAGGGAAATACGGATCCCCCATCCTCTTCATTATCTGGTCCAGTATCCAATCACAATGTTGGTAATGAATGATTTCCTCCTCTGAAATTTCCTCTCTCATAAGTATGGTAAGAATAGGCTTTCCGTTTTGGTCAGCATTAATTTTGGGTATCAACTGATACTCGGTATGGGGGATAAACGAAAAAGGAACCTTTTCCCCATCTGGTTTTTTAAGATCACGTTCATAGCTAGGGAGAGCTGTCCAATAATCTGCGTTCAAGTGTAGTTTGCCAGGACGATGTTTAATGGTGAAGGAGAAATCATTTAAGTATTCAATCCACCTTGCGACAATGTTTGATTTATTGCCACTGAATTTCTTTAACCAAGCAAGGGTGCTTTTATCAGTTCGAACTGTAAATTTGCAGCCAAGTATAAAGTAGCGGAACTTCTTCAAGGACTCGACTAATGTGAGCATTTCACACTTAGTTGCGCCATAGTTCTTCTCTGATGCTCTGAGTTTTCTGCTAAAGTACTGCACAGGACTTTTGACTCCATTAATGTCCTGGCTGAGAATCCCGCTAATAGCAACAGCACTAGCATCACAATTGATTATAAAATCTTTCGCATAATCAGGGGTGTTCAAGGACGGTATTTTCTTAAGTTCTATTTTTATTCCATCAAGAGCTTCCTGTTCTTGCCAGGTCCATTTGAAATCAACAGACAAATTCGAAATCATTCTTATTTTGTTGGCGAGGTCTGGAATGAACATCCCATAATAATTGAGAAAGCCCATCAAGTGCTGAACATCCTGGCGGGTCCATGGTACTTCAATCTTATCTAAGAAATCTTTCACGTTATGCTTTATCAAAATTTTTCCGGGTTCGACAATGCGACCAAGAAAAATTACCTTCGTCTGAGCTAACGTGCACTTCGTTCCATTAACTTTGAGTCCGGCTTGTTGCAGTAGATCTAGGGTCCGACCAAGCTTATCTAAATGTTCTTCGAAGGTGTTGCTTGCAACTAAAATGTCATCTATATATGCTGAGATGCCTGGCTCGAGAAGATTTGCACCATCTTTAAGGACTTTCGTAACATAACGCTGGAATGTAGCTGGCGCATTGCATAGGCCAAAGGCCATATACTTCCATTCGTATAACCTGTAAGGGGTGATGAAGGCGGTTTTTGAGATGTCGGAAGGGCGCATGGGTACCTGCCAGTAAGCTTTACATAAGTCCAGGCATGAGAAAAATTTATATTTACTAGCATCATAAAGGAGATCTTCTATCCTTGGCAGAGGATACGCATCCTTGATAGTGAGATCGTTTAGCTTATGAAAATCGATGCACAGCTGATACTTCTCACCTTGGCGAATAGACATGGTGGGAGCAGCATAGGGGCTGTTACTTCCTTGTATTATTAGACTTTCAATCAGGTCACTCAAGATCTTCTCATATTCAGGTTTTAAATTTTCTGGTACACAGCATACTGGCAACCAGATTGGTCGATCATGTTTCAATTCAATCACATGCTCTTCACCTAGTGCCTGACCAACACTAATGGTACCATAGTTAAATACATCGTGCTTACTATAAAGCAAAGATACCAAAGACTTTCTCTCTTTTTGATTTAGGTGCGGATGAGAATTTTCAGTGATGGTCGGTACTTTTACCCGACTTGCAGGAGCTTCTAAATCATGCACGGCTGTGCATATCAGTAAACAAGTGACTGGGATATTTTCAACTCTCACCGGCACTCCCACTAACTGTAGTTGGGAAACTCCAATCTTGATGGAAGAAGTCGATCCATTGAGGACAGTGACATATGTCTTTCCTCTTATTACTTTACACAAATCTGGTGAAAAAGAGACTCCACGTATATACTTGCCTCTATGCCCTGAGATCATGATGTCCCCACTAATACCGGCATCAGAAGATACAGCAACTTGAGTCCAATGCTTGGGTTCGAGAAAGATGGGTTCATCCAAGTCAAAAATGACTTCCTTCTCAGGGATCATTGCCAATTGCGTCGCTTCCTGATCTTTAATGGAAATTGTATTGTTTTTGAAGTCAATGATGCAAGAGTTGCATTCCAAAAAATCATTTCCTAATATGAGATCATACGGGAGACGATGATTTGATGTGTCTATTACCAATAGATCTACTTCGAAAGGCTCCGCATGAATTTTGATCGAGGCATCTGTTAACTTTCCTTTCAGAGAAAGAGGGTTTCTGGAGGCATCGATCAGCTTCACACTAGAGGGGTCCAGCGAATCTCGATGTAAGCATAACTGTTTACAGCACTCGTCACTTATTATGGAGGCTGTGGCTCCAGTGTCTACTGTGGCGTTAAAGATATTCCCATTTATCTCGACAGGTATTAAGTTCTTTCTAATTAACTGAGTTATAACTAGTACGTTGTGACTTTGTGCATATTTTACAGGAGGCGGTGCTCCAACTAATTTAAATCTTGAGACGTAGTTGGATGATCAGGTTCTAAATCAACAAGATTGTCGACACACAATGATTCAGTAACGGGTTCTTCCAAAATAAAACCTTCACCGTCAGCTACAAGCTGTACTTTGGCCTTGCACTGAGATTTTAAATGTCCTTTCTCCCCACAAGTGTAGCACCTGACTGATGATAAGTCGAACACCTTTTTGACAGCGGCAGGCTTCCTCAGTTCAAAACTCTTCATTCCAGACATACCAGAAAATTTAGTGATATCGTTATTGATGTGTTGCGAATTCTGGAGCATGTAAACCACACTAATGGCTTTGCGGATGATCTCATGGAGGCTATCCTCAGGATCACATCAGACTTCCAGCCAGTTTCTGATTGATGAGGGAAAACCCCCGGCAGATGTAAGAGAATAAATCATGCTTAGAATATTCTCTGGAAAGACTACTCAAACGGAACAGACGTTCAACCTGAGTGATATAATTGCGGATATCATCGCCAAATTTAAAAGACATGTCACACAATAGTGTCTTGTACTGATGTTTGATATGTGGTGCTTGGTAGTGATCCTCGAAAAAACCCACCAGCAGTTGGTAATCAGTTTTGATGCTCTGGTTGAGCATCATGTATTGATTGTATGCCAATCCACTAAGATATAAAGGGAACTGCGACATGGCGGTCTCTTGTGAATTTTTGTGTTGCTTCATGGTCAGTTCAAACAAGAAAAACCATTCGTCAAAAGACTGTGAAACAGCATCAATTTGCCCAGTGAATTTAGGTAGAACAGAGTGCTTACTAAATAATTGTACCTGTCCATTAGACTCAAGAGGAAGAATTGACTCACGATATCTCAGCTGATATTTAGAACCTGCTTTTTCATTGAACGGACTGGTATTGCTCACATGTTGCTCCTTGCATGCAGGAAGGACAATGGTGCTCACCGGATCAGGTAACAACTGGACATATCCTGTTTGAGGAGTAGCTCTGGTAGTTAAAGTGGATACTTGCGTAAGCACTGCCTGAGCGAAAGTAGGTTGACTGTGAGAGGGAGGAGTGGAACAAGGTATAGAAGAAGACACTCCACACAAAGGAACAGCTGGAGGAGGCTGACTTGCGCCCACTAACTGAACCACTCTACCGATGATTCTCTCAGCTAATTCATCTAAGGCTTCATTCAACACAACATGGGTAACATATTCGTCGTTTCGATTATTTTGGTTAGGTGAAGTCTCCTCTGGATGATTGGAATTGTTCATAGCACTCTTTAATTCATGGATTTGTAATTCCAGAGTGAAGGTTGACTCCAACATCTGTTGCTCCATCCTTTGATATGCCACATGCTGGGTGTTAATTTCAGCTTGCAGAGATTCAACTTAGAGTTCACTCTCCATTCTTAAAGCTACCTGTAGTGACAACTCTTCCTTCAGATGCTCGATCTTGGCGAGGTGCGCATTGAAATGAGGCATAGACTGCTGCTCGTGGCCACTGGCATAACTGCGAGGACACATGGGAATTGGCGGAGCATTCTGAGAGTTTAACACATGTCGCGCATTTCTATGGAATGATGGACTCAGATTCATTGCGCTTGCATTGCTGTACAGAATAGTGGCGGCATTGTGATCATACATCCTTTGGGTAGTCGGGGAAGAAGGTTGAGAAAAATTAAGTAACAATCCAATGGTACAAGGGGTAACTTCCTGGTTACCAACGCTTGCACAGGGGATGCTCTGAATAGGGGAAGTCCCAAAAGTAGGAGAATAAATTACAGTACGACTAGAACTAGAATCCATTGGACTTGAGAAAACAAAACAACAATTTCTAGAACTGACAATGGGAGTACTCCCACGCACACAGGAACAAAAAGCACAAAAAAGGGGTAACAGTGATTAACAGACCAAAAAGGGAAGAAATGAACACGGCGGTACTTGGTAATAAATCCAATGTAAAGAAGCACTAGTAAAAAGTAAAACAAACAAGAAATTTAACAGTTGACATCAGCCAAATAAGAAACACAAAAACTTTGTCGCCATCCTTCAAGGGTGAGGAAGTTAATGAATACATCACTAGGTAACTTTCTCAGAAGTCTCAAAGCAATCAGGGGAAACAACTATCCCAGCTGACGTGCGCCAAAACGAAAACCAACTCACAACCAAACCATTGAAAGAAAACAACAAGATTAAATAGTTATCATGTCAGCATCCTGTCACGGTCGCCATGTAGAATCATTGGCTGGTAGGGAAACTTAACTAGAAACTTAATTGACTCTGCAGAAGTTTTGAATAGCATTTACATAACAGCCACGATTCCAGAAAAAGGAATAACACAGAATTCATAACATATAGATGTAACATTGGTAATTCATCCAAGTAACAAAACTACTTTAGGTAAGAACCAAGATGACCAATTCCTATGGCTTCCAGCCAAAGCGGAACATCCAGAAGTAAAGTGCTTAACCTATTGACTGGTGCTACCCTATTTGTCTCACTTGCTTAATTTCTATCTCAATTCAGAAAATACAAACTCTCATTTTCATTGTTATCTCTCAGCTCACTATTAAATAATCTGTAATTGCCAGATATTNATAACATATAGATGTAACATTGGTAATTCATCCAAGTAACAAAACTACTTTAGGTAAGAACCAAGATGACCAATTCCTATGGCTTCCAGCTGAAGTGGAACGTCCAGAAGTAAAGTGCTTAACCTATTGACTGGTGCTACCCTATTTGTCTCACTTGCTTAATTTCTATCTCAATTCAGAAAATACAAACTCTCATTTTCATTGTTATCTCTCAGCTCACTATTAGATAATCTGTAATTGCCAGATATTTGTGCTAGCCCATGGCATGGTATCATCACAGTGTTAGGTTTTATAAGTGCATGTACATGTTGAATTACGAAAGAGAGATTTATTATTCTAATTATGAAAAAAATGTAGAAAAGTTCTTAAATTCACATTGCCACAAAAATTGCTGCAAGTGACTATTAAAATTAGCTTTTGAGGTGCCTCACACTTGTCGAATACTTGCCTTCAATAAAGTAGTTACCTAATAAACCTTTTAATGTTGAAATTTATTGAGGCCTAAGCATATATCAATGAAGAACCATAAGGTTCATCAAAGACACACACTAGGATGAATATATAAAAATCGAGGACAACAACAGTAAACAAAATAGGTTGCAATACCGCCATTTGAAAAACTCTATGATAACTTTCTAAATCAAAATGGCATTGAATAAATTAACTAAATTACATTGAGCTATTCATTCAAAAACAAATTAAATAATTTCTACAAAGCACACCTTTAAACATTAATTATAATTATAATATTCTAAATCATAATTTTATCCCATTAAAACAACATTTAATCTTTATTAAAACGAATATCGCATTAAAAAGTTTCTCAAATACTACTAATACTGTAACAATACTTTTGATTGGTAGTAATCTATGACGTAATATAGAACTTAATATGGATTATAGCCTTGACATATTAAAATTTTTCGTCGTAGTTTATTATATTTACTGTATGTTTACAATTAGAAATTTATATATTTTTATTAAAATTATTAAATATACTTACCAAAGTATAACATACACCCTTTTTCAGTTACAGAAAACTTTTATCTGAGAGCTGAATTACATGCATATCGGTAAACTAAAAAAAGGACTATAATGATTTAAATATTAATTTTTTTTCAAAATTTTGAGGATGTCAGATTGTTCCTCGTAAAAAACTGGTCTAGAAAAGTTTATTGGATGAGTCATCAAATTTTTTTTGAAAAAGTCCCCTAAAGTAAAATTGATCCAAATTTGCTCATGAAACTGTTTGATGAAATATATATTTCAAACAGTTAATTTAACATACAATACAATGGAATTATTTTCATGTTAACTTATATTTGAGAATTAACTACTATATTACAAACGGTAAATATTGATATTGCAGCCATTGGCAATAGATATAAACTCTTTTATTATATTAGCCATAGTAAATATATCATCGCTGTATTTGAACATAGACACTAAACCAGTTAACAGCAGGAATGACGTCAAACCAATAGCAAATAAGTAATGGGATTAGCCAACAAAACCTTAATTTTCTCTAAATATACCAAAAATTGATGCCTGGCACCCTTTTTCGTGATTTTCAGCCCAAAATATATAAAATAAGTGTCTTAAAAAAAATCTAAATTTCGTGAAACTCCCCCATTCCTGAAATCGAAAGCACAGGATAGGAGAAATTAAATTTATGAAGAAGTTGGCAATTAGGCAAAACTAAAAATAAAATAAATTACTGCAACTCGATATTCACTATTAAAATTTAAAAACCTTAATACGTAAAGGTGAATATGGTAGCTATATGTCAATTAAATAAGTAATAACGCAAATAGATGATGAAAATTTATTCAGGGTAACACAGTGTTGAATTTGTTCAATGCGTACTTCGGATACAGCAATTTTTTTAACATTGCATATTGAAATCGTTTGCATCTGAACCACATATTTCGCGATTACCGCAAATTTTGGTGAAGGTATAGAATGAGGTGCATGCGGACAAAAAGACTAATATAGAAGAAGAATCGTATGTACTTTCATACAAAATTAGAGATCACCTGACATGATTGGAGTTAAAAATAGCAGTCATGGTCGGGAAGAATTTTCGTCTACTCAGCTCAAGATTGGTTATTGCCATTTGGTATCTTCCAAATAGCCTAATAGAGGAATGGCGAGGGTAAAAAACGATGCGAAATGCAATAACATACGTAAAAAGCTTAAAAAGTAATGTATATAGACCAATAACTTTGCATAATTTACCAAATTCGTAGTACGCGGTACGTATTTAAACACAATATGCCAAAAAACTTGAAATTCATAAATTAACTATTTTTAAGCAATTTTCACAATCTAAAAGTATATTTTTGCAAATCTGTACATGTTTATTTTAAATCAAGTCCTTACTTTTATTTGAAATTTCCAAATACATTTTGATAAAAATATAAATATATTTCGATTACTCAATGTGTTTTACTCGTATTATTATAACAACTAATATGTTTTAAACATTGCACGCAATTATCGCCGGTAGCCCTTGCACATGTCTTACTATGTATTGACATTTTCTGACACCAAAGCATCTCGTCTTCGGGCAAAATTTCTGGAAGCCACATGGCTACTCTCCGGTTTTGACATAGTAATATTTAAAACCTAACTGAACTGTAAAGTATAATATATACGCTTTGTTAAAGAAGTTTTTGTGTATAAATATAAAGAATATTTGATTGAATTTTTATGAAAATTTACATCGTTCTTTTTTATTTTAAAAATATTTACGAGAATATAAATCATGAATTATAGTTCCTGTTCGAATGATTAAAGTCCACTTTCAATTTTTCTCATGTCTCTGATGAGTTTGCAATAACTTCATTACAATAAAACTGACGATGTGTGTGTATATAAATATATTCTTATATATGCCACTTTTAGTAAATTTTAGGTGGCGCTTTGTACAGAAAAAAACTTAGCTATGGCGACTTTTACATAATTGCATATGACAGGTCCACGCTAATAGCACCCAGGAGATACTGTACATCCGCACTATTCAAAATATATTTATAACAATAGCGGAATGCATATTTATGCATTAAAAATGAATGCAACGTGATCATGCTAGCTATAAATTCGGTTTTACTAATCAGTAATTAAAATGTGGAAATAAATACAAATTGGGAAAATAATTTCTCTGAAAATACAAAGCGGTTGCAAAGCATAAAAGTTCCAATTTAAATATGTCAAATATGGACAAAAAATTATAGATTTACATAAATATACTTTTATATATTGTAATTTGTTTAATAACAGTTAATTATTTTATGAATTTCAAGTTTTCTTTGCTAATATTCTTAAATATATACCACGTGCTATCGCGTGTTACCGCGTGCTACGAATTTGGTTAATTATGTAAAGTTATCGGTCTATATCTATTATATTTTGAACTATTTACGTCTGTTATTGCATTTCTCATCATTTTTTACCCTGGATTAGTGTTTATTTTGTCCGCGTGCACCCTATTTTATACCTTCGCCGCGCTTGATGATAGAAACGTGGGACAGCCAATTATTTTTGCAGCTGAGTTCAGTGTCATCTGCATTCTCCCAGTAAGAGTGGCTCCGACACCTGTGAACAATGGAGCACAGTAATAAAAAATGTATAAGACTGTACTTTCAAGGATACTATTTAATTCTTTTGCATTGCATATTGGTTTGAAACGTCTAAGAATGGTGAGTTTGCAGGACGCTTTTTTAATTCTACTCTCGACATCAGCTTGCCAGGATAAATTAGAGTCTGCTGTATTTCTATCCAGAATTTCCTGCTTGAAGCGCACAGTCTCTTTTGTCCATAACATCATAAATAGAAGCGGTGATCCTTCTCATCAACAGGGATCTTCTTGCAAGGGATAATTTGCATTGCCTTGTACAGCAAGTCGTAGAAATTTTGAACTTTGCCATCGATAAGGCAGTGCAGTATATATCTCCGAAATCATCAATATTGGCCAGGAATCTGTGAATGTTAGAAAGTCTCAAGTCGAACACCCGTTGGTGGAACGCATGGCCTGCGGGAGGCTTGTGAGTCCTAACAGAACAGACAAAATGATCAGAATTATCAACAGGAGGTAAGATTTCAGGATCGACAAACCCATTGGTAATATCATTTCTAACAAGAATGACATCAAGGAGGGAATTAGCAGTCGTGTTTTCTGTGATGAGATTCGTGACACTAAGGACCGAACTGACGCATTGAAGGTTGGTGCGGATAAAGGACTGGTTAGTCACATCAGTGATTATAAGTCTGTCCTCTGGATGCTTGGCAAGAGAGAGTTCTAAGTTGTCGATTATAAACGCATCGAATGAGTCATAAATTGATTTAAGAAGACTTGGAGGAATGAAGACAGCCAGAATTAGAAGGTTCATTTTAGGAATCCTGATGAGGACTGCATCCAAAATATCAGGTTTCTCACTTATGGGGATCTGAGTGCATTACTGATGCAATTTCTAACATATATAATGACACCACCGCCCATTCTGTCTGAACGATCACACCGCAGTGGTTCAGCATAGTTAGAAATACTATAATACTGGGAGCTGTCGTCGTCACCTAACCAGGTTTTGGTAAGAATAACGATGCTCGGAACTACTCTATTCACAGTTAGGCGCAGTTAATCAATCTTGTTTGTCAGCATAACAGATGGGAGCAAGATGTTGGATCCTAGTCAATCAACACTTATTTGCTCGTTCTTTGCATAGAGGCATAAGTTTCTGTTTCGAAATTCAGCCTTAAGATAAGGTCCGGACTTGATTAGCTCTTGCCACTTTGCTAGAATGGATCGTTCAATCATGTGCTCCTCCGGTGTTACCATCCTTGAAAAGAAAAGTGACTGTGAATAGTCTTTTAGCTTGTAAGACTTCCCCGGGATGCATTTCACAGCCCAAGGGTTCCGACATTTTGCAACCACTGGTCGCGTAAATTTCTGGTCGTTATTCAGGTTTCCTAGTCTGTGGACGTCTTCTATTTCATGGGATTCACCAAGGAATGATAGGAAGTTTCGTATTTCCCCGTGTTCGTGTTCAAATCGTGATGATTTTGGGGTCGCTTCAGGCAAGTTTTTAATTCTTATTAAACGTTGTACGTGAAAAAGTATAAAATTTATTTGTTGCGCCGTACTGACGATTTAATATGTTTTTTATTTTACAATCTCAATTATCAATCTAGATTTCAATGACGTTTTCCACATTATTGGTAGGCAGCATTTTCAATTAAACGTAAATTTACAAGTTTTTGCATTTACGTATGCAATGTTTTATGCATGAAATCCTTCACCAAATTCATTATATAAAGATACATTTTTATTAGGTTTAGTACAAGTTTTTTTGATAAGGATCCAGCCTCTACCGGGGGTAAAATATTTTTCAAAAAAGGGAAAAACTATTTCATGTGCATTTAAAAAATGTGGTTGTATTTAGACTAGGTTTATCGATTTTTGCCGGAAAACGCATTACCGTTTTGGAAAAATGACAATTTATCTCGATTTACTAATTAAAAGCATTAGTGAAAACATCAGTAAATCACAAGGGAATTTAAATTTAAATATTTCCACTTCAACAATTACGGTATTCCGAGTGTTGGCTACTGAAGTAAACAATAAAGTTCAAATGGCGTTGAGACTCGTAATATTGTGCAAACTATCGACTTTGGTCAACATATATTGTCAAATTGCAGTAATCTGGAATCTGGTCGTTTTAACAACAAAAATAAAGATTTTGTACATTAATCACCAAGCAATTTCCTTATTAATAATAATACTGTACACACTCAATTTCAGTTTGCCACATATGATAAATTAATTATATATAATAGATCTGCAAATCAGAATGATATGTTCCTCTTCAGTAGTAAATCATTATTTTGCACATCTAAAAACCACTAAAAGTTTTACTCGCCTTCTTAACTCCTCCAATGTAATATATGCAAAATATATTCCTCATGATATTGGAATGTTGTTATTAACTTTTTTCGTAATATATAAAAAAACAAAATGTTCGTCGATGTCAGCCTCTTCTAATGTTGTAAATATTTTATCAAGTATATATACAAAAAATGTAACGAATTGTTAAAATGATTGATTACCAGTTTTTTTATCTTTTGCTAATATGGATTTCTTGAAGTATAGTGTTTAAGTAAAATTTTACTTTACTGTAGCACTTCATCAAATATTTAGCAATATTCCTTAGTACATTTTTATCACTGCGATATAGGTAGTGAATGTCTTTCTCTGTGTATAGCTTGTGATTTAGTTGCTATAATTCGGTCTTTATCGGGGTCTGAGCAACGGCCAAATCTAGGCATGGAATTTCAATATTCAAATTTGATTTATATTGTTTTGACATGCGTTGTAAATTTGAAATTTTGATCGAATTAAACTTCAAGAATTTTTACAGATTCACGAATTCAAATGGATCCCGATAGCAAAGTGGATGATGTGTTTACTTTTCTTAGTATTAATTTTAAAATTTGAATTTTCTTCCCATGTATATGACTAGTCCCAAATCATAGACATTCCTTCTCAAATTTATCGTTGAAAACGATATTTTGTAGAACTATAAATCCATTTTTGAAAAGTACTATTACAAATAAAGATTGCATGACATGTCACAGCGAATTCCTCATGTCGATGATCCACATCTTTAGAAAAATCAACACATAGAACAGACATTGTATCTTTATTCTTGTGGCACAACATTTTTAGCAAGTAATGGTGCAATCTGCTGTTGCTTTTTATAATTTTATTGTAAAGCTTCTATTTTTGGGAATGGCTTTTTCAAATATTTCTGCAGAATTTGAATTTTTCGATTTACATCTTTTGTTTTCATGTGTTTTTCATAAAGTTATAATTTTGAGAGGTGGGTGATATTGCATTTACTTCATTCGAAGATTCGCTTTAGGTAACATTATATACATTGAAGTTTGAAATGCGTTGAATGATTTCACCAAATGTTTTAAGTAATTTGGCAAATATTACAAATTTATATTATTACAAAATGTTGCTTATATTGATTCTATAGATTTAAATCATCCACTCTTTGGTTATAATGGCTGATGAAATTGCTTTCGGATGCAGTGTGTCTTGGAAGGGATCTCTGATTAATAATTACTGAGTAGTAAACTTTCTTTACAGGCGATATATATTCATCAACAGTGGGGGAGAAAGTTTGGTGCGAAGAGACATCAATCCATTGATTCCAGAATGCAGGTAGTGTTGCCTCTTTGAATGGTCAGTACGAGACGATTTCACAGATACATTAAGGCCTTAGCCTCTCCAGATTGTTCTTCGATATGACGAGAAAGATATTTCAGAAATAACCATGTTGACTTGCCAATTCCGTCTACACCGAAACTGGGTCAAAGGTTTAACAGTTTGATAAATCACTGTAATGTTGGTGCTTAAGTGTTTCTGTGAAATTTGCCACAGATGAACCTGGTTGCTTTCCGTGGGAAACGTGAGACTGCGCAAGCCTGTTATGCATGTGAAATCCCAAGCAAGGGAGCGGCCACGGCGTCAAGGTAACATAGTTACTACATCAGGACCCTGACCATCATTGCAAAGCAGACCTGTGGGTTCCAGCGTTGAGGGAATTGCTGCACTGCGGAAAGATTATCTGATAACTTCATTTCCGAGCTGATGGCGAGTGAATCTTGACTTGATCTTCTTGCATACAAGAGCATGATGACCGAGCTGATCTGCTTCGATGCCACATACACATTTGTGTAAAAGAGAGATGGGGGCACCAATGCTAAGCAGCAGCTTATTCGAAATTGCTCATTTGTCATTGCCAGGCCTAAGTTGCTCGAAGGGAGAACATTGAGCTAATCACCAGATCCCAGAGCAAAACATCCCAACATTCTGGCCTTTTCAAGGTCGTGAGTGTTGTCGACCATCTGCTGCTGTCTGTTACTGAAAATTAAATTAATCCACTTTTTCTGAAGCACACATTTGAGCGGTAAATCCTATTCGGGGTGTATCAGATCTTTGAAGCATTGCAAGGCAGAGTCCATGCAAGAAGGAGCATAATTGGGACCAACGAGAGATTGAACAAGGTCACTTGTGGCAATCGTCAAAGATATGTAACCAGGGATTGCCAGATCATCGGGAGTATGGATACCAAACCCTCCCAACGTTACCGGGAGCGATACCTGATCCCATGCTTTATCCGTCAAAGCCACGTTTGTGATCTCTTCAAAGGCGTTCCGAAAGAGATTTCCCAATTAAACGACGAGGTGAGCGCTTTCATATGTTGGAGAAGTTCTCAATGTGTACATCAGCTTGGGCATTGCAAAGCAATTTTTGAGTAGGAAGAGGACTTGTTGAGAGGGATTACCATTGAGCTGCGAGCACAAGTATTTCATTATTCTAATTTTTTCGATAATACATAGTCTAATTAGTGGCTGCCGAGTGGGGAACCAAGGAGCGTGCACTCTTCAGGCGGGATATCACAAATACCAGGGCAGATGTTCCAAAACTCCTGGAGGATTCGAGATTTGTTTAGCTCGAACAGTGATTTCACATTTATTGGTGTTAAGCTAGAGGCAGGGAGCTGAGGCTTGGTTCTTGAAGGTGATCAGATTTTTTAGAGTCACCTCCCAGTGATCACCGGCAGATACATCATCAAGATACCCAACTTTGAAGCGGGACTCGATGTTATTCAAAGGAGGTTGGATTGATAGACAAAAACCAAATGAAGTTATTGGGTCTCCCTGTTGGAAAACTTTGCAAGAACCTATGGTGTATTCGCCATAGACAAGAAAACTTGGATCATTGTACCACATGTGAAAGAACGGATACAATTCGGCCGTGTTGGAGTGGATGGCATGTGCTACTTTGTCTCTTCTCAGAGTGGTTAAATCGTTGCTGAAGTCTAGCTTAAGAAACACGTTGTCGTCTTTCACGTTATTAATGTAGTGTCTGGCGGCGTGCCCCGCTGCTTCAGCTCTATTTGCGGTAGCAGAACCCAGCAGAGTAGGTCAGAAATAGTTCGCCATTCTCTTTGAGGGAATTTTCAATGCTCATTTGGCTGGTAATCTCCGCAGCATTTCTCCAACAGCAATAGGACGAATTCCTCCATCTTTCTTCGCGAGAGCAAAAGGATTGGTGCTGGCTAATACTGGTGCGATAGAAGGTGGGACACGTCTGGAGAGAATTAGGTTGGTGATGGCTGTCAGAGATATCAGGGCTCTGGATCCTACTTCATTTGCGAATTTGGAAACCATATCCTTCAGATGCTGGGGGCGCAGGCCTGAAGGGCCTCCGGCTGAACCAGTAGCAAAAGTTTTAATTGCTTCTCTCAGCATTTCGGGCGATATTTGAAGAGGCTCACAATCTTGAGGGTTCGGGAACATAGCATGGTCAGGAGGTGCTGGTGGGTGCTTTATCGAAAGCTTCTTCAAGGTCTCAGAGTTTGGAGGCTCAAGATCATCAGAGGAAGGAGCGATACGAACAGCGCCTCGAATGTCTCCCTCGTGTATTTTCGATGAAATGAGATCTGACTTGGAGTTCAGTTTCTTCCTCTTCATGTTCTTGTGAGGCTTTGATTTAGGGTTCGCGGTAGCCAGTTCATTGTCTTTTAGGTGGAGGAACTCGGTAATCTGCATATTGACCTTGCTGGCCAGAGGAGTTTTCTTGAGATCATTGGCTCGAATTGGGGCCTTGAGGCACGCATATGGCATCAATAATAACCAGCGACATTGATTGTGGTCAATTATTCCCTCGTAGCAAGAGCTAATTTGTTTGCAAGGCCTTCGAAATATATTTCCGAATCTTGCATCGGACCATTCCAATCTCAGTAACTAGTGTCTCAGATAATGACTGCGCACTCGTTGGTGGAGGGGATTCGGACAGGTTGTCGTTTATGTGCAGGTCATCAAGTGCCGGGGTTAGGCCTGTGAATTCTGACCGACGTTCATTGGAACTCGAACCGGCCGGTTCTCCCACAGGAGTAATTTTCCTTTCCACTTCATACTAAAGCTATTCCTCGTTTGCCATCGGACGGTGTTACCACTTCCGTCTTGCCATTCCACTACTACGAGAGTTTCCGTGCCATTGATCTGTCGGTATGCCTCATCAGGATTGATTTCTGACATATAATTAAACTAATAGAAACTATAATACACAGGCTATTAGATTTACTTTTTAGAATTATTATTTTCGTTAATTATCTAGAATTTGCCTTCGTTTTTTTCTGTTCTTTGATTGATAGTAATTTGCTTTGTAGTGTAGTTTTATCTTGAATATGATTATTTCCTTAAGCGTTTTTTATTTCACAACCGTCATGGTTCCCACCAAATCAACTTTTGCCTCCCCACCAAGTGTCTTATTGTGTCCCCAACATTCATTTTGAAAAATTATTCTAATTAGGTACTATTTATGCAGGCCTATCAAAAGTTCATTACGTTATTCACTAAGTAATTAATTACTCTGCATGTCTTTACAGGGTGTCCGCGCTGCCTGGAAATCTGGAACTGCTTTAAACTGCCTGGAAATCTATTCTATTTTATATTGCCAACATTTTTGTTGTTTATCTCCAAGTGTTGCAGGAATTTTTTTAATTGTGTGACTACCAGAACTCGCGTGCTTAACTATCTGAAATGGCCCTAAGTTAGAGAGGTGACCTTTCTTCATTTACATTTTAAAATCCAACTAAATCGCGAGCCTTTGTGGGTGCAGCTTTGCGAGAAATTTTCGTTCCCAACATTTGCTGAGCAATTTATTCTAAATTTTGTGTTCGACATGGGTAGTCTATCTAAAAACTGATCCTTTTGGTTTGCCAAGGATTGGGAATGTGAAGATTTGTAAGGCCTTGAAAAAATTGCGCTAAAATATATAAGAATGTTTTGTATCTTTGAAGTAGAACAGAAAATTGCTTGGAAAATTATGAATTTTTTGTAGGAACCTGGATATGCTAATTGACTCTAAAAGGAAAATCGTTTATGTACAAGGAAAATGTCCAGAGCACCAATTTTGATTTTGTTTTAGGAAAATAATTTCATTTAGGGTTTTGAAATGTGTATAATGCATTTTTCAATAATCATTTAATGAAGCATGTAATTTATTAAAAAAAGCACTGGTTAAATTAGTGACTCCAAGTTTTATACTAACAAAAGCTTCATATGTTATAAATATTACATAAAAATTGTACAGTAATAACTGCTTTCACATCTGGATCTAGAAATCTCAGTATATTTAATATCATTTCCACATATTTTGTTTGTATTCAGATCTATTGCAAAATTGCAAATTGAAATGTTTAAATAATTTTTTGCTATTCAGTTTTGAGCGTGGTGGTAAATTTTTTTACAATATATCAAAGAGGGTGTAGTTTCCCATTTATAGAAGCAAAATCTCGTTCCCTGATGCTATGTAAATATAAGGTTACAGAAAAGACTACCCTATCTGCACATACGAACCATTCAGTATGATATTTCAAAACATCTCTCTCTTCCAACATATCAACCATGTTTACAATTTTGCAGTTTTCGGTTAAAAAATCGTTTTTGGCATTGTGAATCTGAAGTTCTCGTTCCCTGGTACCACATCAAATTTTCGAAGCTAGGAAAAGAATCGTTAATTTTTTGGACTATAAATTTAGTACAAAAATTGACGCAGGGTGTAGTGCTTCCGTAACACTGGTTTTTCTCTAACAAAAATGTTTTTTAAATGCATATAATGATTTACAAAATAATCTGTTTTGAGTGATTTGTCAACGATTGTTTTGGAAATTTTCAATTGTAGCAATTGTACATATCTGATGATATTTTTAACATCAAATAAACAAAATAAGTCTTTTGCACGTGCATATAATTTGAATAATCAAAAAAAATTCTGTACATTTTAGTATGTTGAAAAGGATTATTCATGTGATTACAACTGTTTATGTGTTATGTGGTTATATCTGTTTGATAAACAAATGTTTTACTTGCGATTGAAATTTTATCTTCTGAGGTTATAGTGTGTTAATTTAAGTCTGGAGTTGGCTCGAAATTTAGAATTTAAGGTGTGCACACACAATATTACTGCCGGGAAATTACTCTGAGTTCGGCCTGGAACTGCCTTGAATTGCCTGTAAATTATTAAGTTGAAATGCGCGGACACCCTGCTTTACTTTCGCACAAGTAGCCACTTCTTACTGGCTTTGTAAATGCTTTGTAAGTGTCGCAAATTTTGCTGTTGAAAATTGATAATTTACTGGGAGATTCACGTACAGATATAATTTGGCATGTATAATTAATGAAATGCAATGGTCTATTTCTATTTCAAATTTATAATATTAATATTTGCGGTTATCTAAAAATTACAAAAAAATTAAGTTAGCGCATTTGGAAAGTACTTCTTCTTGTCAAATGTAAAATTTGATTTAGTACATATCTTAACCAAAATTTGAATTACTTCAATTGATGTATGCTGCATTTACACTATAATGAACTTTGTTATTAAAGAAAAATATGTACTTTTTTGCTTAACACATTTGTGCATGACTCTGACAAGGCAGTATCTATGCTTTTAAGCTAGATTTGACATTTTCATTTGATATAAATTTTTTAAATTGAAGTTGTCTATTCAATCAAGGCGACCTTTAATACAGGCCATGCCATCGTAGCATCAGTATAAAAAAGCTGATGCTGAAAATCTAAAGTAGCAAAAAACGTTTTTAAGCAAGCAAGTTATAGTTAGTGTAAATTTGGGGCTACTACTATGAAATGTGCGTACTGTTATATATATAAATGTAATATAGAGATATACCTTAAATTTATTTAAATACAACAAAATTTTTATATCTTAAAAGAACATTTCACCAAAATACAAAATCGAAAACAGTATTAAGCGAATTTCGCCAGTTTAGCAACCTTATGTTTTTGAGATCCCAACTGGATAGAATTCGTATTTTCCTGCGGTTTGTATTTTAGAAGAACATTTGAATCAGTCGGTAAGTCCTTAATAATTTAACAAATATTATATTTTATTATTTTCTGATTAAATTAAGATTAATAATAATAATAGTAACAATTATAATAAGTAATAATAGATTGTGTATCAGGAATAGATATTTACGTATCTTAATAATTACAGAATTTATATATATATATATACATATATATATATATATATATATATATATATATATATATATATATATATATATATATATATATACAATAGTTCCCTTCCTTGAGTATATAAAAGTATATCAATATAACTATAGTATGCTTTATACATGTGTAACAATTTGAACATGTTGTGTTAGTCACAGTCAATTGTGGAATTGCAAACTGTGCTATTTTAGTAGTAAAGTAATTTAAGTTGTGAAAATATTAATGCCGTAGATGAAACTTCATTTTAATAATACCCTTATATATTACCAATGATCTAAATTTTGTATTAAATTATTATTCTTATATAGCTTATCCGGTTATAGGTGCATTGTTTTAATTACATGTACTGTTAAAGTTCCATATTTATGTTATCAATTTGTCTGAGAAATAAATACATAAAAAACTAAATTAAGGACTCCTGATTTGGATTTTTGTAAAAAGATACTTTCAATTGTATTGCAATATGGTTTTTTTTATTTCAACAAAAATAAGTGTGTTGAGCTTGTATATATATATATATATATTTGAAATCACAACTTTTACATGTTCTAATGCGGATGATTTTTCCTTTTTTGGGTCAATTATTGAATTATTTTCGGTTACACGAAACTGTAAAGTTTAGAAATTAGACACTACTAAGAATTTAAGAATGAAAAAAAATGTTTATTTACATTTATGCAATTAATACAATACCATTTGCTAGAAAATATTAAGAAAAAATAGCGTGCATGACACGTCCACTATCAGTAGCTTTTAAGCATTGTATGCAATAATTAATTCTCGTTACTCATCTGAATGATTGTTTACATAATTTGGGAAATTGTTAACGGCAAATCAGTAATTCAACATGCATTGACGTGCGTTTATTATAGACTTTATAAACCAAGTGTGCGCGGATTCCCCAGGTAATGATAATGGTTACATTATAGTAGAAAAAGCATTAAATAACATTACAATAAATTAATCAATTGTTTTTACACAGGTTAAATGGCAAAGTATAATGCATAAAGTTTTTTGTACACAAAATATATCTAAGCACTTATGCATTTTGATGTTTTTAAAATCTATGTTTGCGGGATCCATTGCTTGTGAATATACTTTTTTGCAATTTAAATTTACAATACCAGGTACATACATGTACATGTATTTACATTTTGTGTTTCCACAATCTGATCTACTAGCGAAAATATTATTCAACTAAAAAATGACAATGAAGATTTGACATGCATTGAAAAGTGAAATTAGAATTTTGAAAGGATGCATTTAAATTTAACAAACAAGCATTAGCTTATCGTTTATTGGATATATGTATTTATGCATAATTTTTGATTTTCAATAATTATATTTAGGTTGTTGCGGTCCATGTGAAGATTCTCAAACATTTACAGGACAATATACTTTTCATTTTTTTGTCTATATTTGTAATATAACAATATTTTTTAAATTAATATTAGGATTTGAATTAAAAGCTTCATATCCAATTAGTTTTCATGAGAAATTTATTTACATTATTTTATTTTTATAAACTATTTTTGCATGTGTATTTACTGAATTTCCAAATATAATTTCAATTCACAAAAAGAAATTTCAATACCAAGTAGGCTGAAATAACTGCACATTTCCTATTCCTACTAGATGCTTTTCAATGCACAAGAATTTTTTTACAATGTAAACAAACATTTAAAACCAGTGAGTCCAAATCCAAATAGAATTACGAAACAGTTGCCACTAGAGGGATACAACAGTAGTCACAAAATCTCCTGAAATGATTGATTTTTGACAGTTGAAAAATAATTGTGAGAAATTAAACTTATATTTCTACTAAACTATGTCTGCACCATGTCTCCACTGGTTGTATCTCAATTGCAACAGCCATACAGAACAATCTCTTCGTTTGGATAGATTAAACCACCTCGATTAAGATTATCAAAATAGTCTTTATATTCACCATCAACATCAGCTTGTAGTTCTGATTGTTACGTACTAAGAAACCTCCAATATAAAATGCAGCAAGTTTGATCCTAGCAGAAAAATCCAATACCTTAGAAAGTATCTCAATGCTTGCCAGCCATATATCTGGAATATTCGCAGATCTGAACCAGTTGACACTCATATTGATCAGATGTCATACCTTCCAATGGTATAAGAGAATTAATTTTGGCAGGTGAGTTTTACATATTTTGAAATACTCCATTACTTGTAGCACAGAAATATAGCAGCTTCCACCAGCACTTTGACGAAGAGCCAAAAAGAAATGTTCAATGTCATCTGAACAAAAGAAAGATAACATGACAAAATCATGACGATAATGAAAATCAGTTGTGAGATGTTTTGACAATGCCACAAGTCCACAAGTAGTTTTGTTAGAAAGAGTGTAAATGAGAACTTGTCTATTTACCGGCTTCATAAAACAAACAAATCGGGAAATATATTCCAAATATTCTGGTTTAGGATCATTGACAAAGTTGATAGGATCACGATGTACGAAATCTCGTACCTAAATTTTATTAGACCCCAATGATAAACTGAATTTTTCTGAAAAACATCCTTTTGTGTTCACCATCTTGAAGAATATATTAAATATATCCAAGAAATCGGCTGTATCAAAGGCTGAAGTTGTTGAAGCTGGATTGGATCATAATGCTGCTACTGTTTCATCACAGGAAACTTTACACGACAATGAAGTATTTTGCTTTTGAATGTTTGAATAGAGTTCATTTCAGATTTGTGCAAAGATTTGAGATCACTCCACTTTGCAAGACGTATAGCGCTTACTTGGCTGCGGAGTTGGGATGCATGAAGATGTCAAGTTTTGAAATATAGATGGGGGTAATACAGGGACCTAACAACACCATAGATAGTTGAATATAATTACAGGCAACAAAAAGTTCATAAAATTAAAAGGAACCAAATAAAAATGTCGGTCTGTTTTTTAAATATTTTATCATTTAATATATTGAAAAATGAGTGATTTGTATTTTTGTTAAATGTGTCAAAACTTACAATTTAGCATAAACAAAAAACAAGAAAATTTATGCATTTAAAAGTTTGTTTGCCCATTATAATAGAATATATTCAACCATGGCCTACTAACTAGTGATCAACCCTTGACTCGTTTACACGAGATGCGGAGCAACTAAATTCGGCCTAGTAGCCAATACGGCACCATTTGTTGATTAAATTGTTTTTATAGATTTTATTAATCCGGGCTTACACGTGCTCCGCTTTAGAAAAATATATTTATTTTGGTGAGTTCTTATTGGTTACATACAAGGTAGAAAGCCAATCACAATTGAAAAAGGCAAACAAAATGATTGACAAATTGTTTACCTATCACTAACACGGCAGATGCGGATGAGTGAATTCTGCTCCGGAGGAGCAATTAAATCGAGATAATGGGATACTAAAGCGGGGGTCGCGTAGACGCCCTTAATGCGGCTAGCTCATCATTCGCTTTTTACCGGATCATCCGCCTCGTGTAAACGGCCCTAATATGAATATAATGACAATATAAACAAAATCACGCATTCCAATTCAATTACGCGATTTAATAAAAACAAAAGACCCGGAATGTACATGGACCTCTGTAAAACTAGTTTTACAGAGGTCCATGGAATGTAACTCAGTAATGTAATCTACTGATAAGAATACAATAATAAACAAATTCAACAAGCATTTGCGCTATTTGAGCTATTTTGTTTGTGGTACATTTTCAGCCACACCTTTTTCAGATACGTTGTACGATGGCATGGCCTGTGTTAAGAGTCGCCTTAATTCCATTTCCAAAATTCGATATTTTCTTTTTGGCTTTTCAAATCAATCAATTTTTACTGAATATTTTATGATGTCATTTTAAATTTTGGCAAAAATTTTTTATTTTCTTCGTAATTTTTGCTTTCTTGGTACAAACCGCAATGCATCGCATTTCGAATTTTTGAAATATTTTATATTCAAATGGAAGAGAAGGAAAGAGAAAGACGTTTGTTTGCCAATGTGGCTCTCTCCACAAACTTAATATTATATATTTCATTGCGAGGAGCAATAGCTAAAGACAAGTCTAAATGTTTCCGATGGTATATCTCCAATCCAAAACAGCAAATCAGTAAAGTACATAGGGGTGGAAATAGATCAACACTTCTGTTATAAAGATTTCATAATCAGCAATGTTCGTAAGATGGCGTTTGGAATACAGTATCTAAAACAAATAAAACGGTTTAAGCAGAGTAAAGATTTAATCAACGCATTTGTAATTAGTCAATATATATATGCTTGCATTCTTTTAAGCATTATTAAGTCTGCCGACCATGAGCGTATAAATAGATTGTTTAACTGGTCAATCTGTGTCATGTTTTCCATTAGTAAACATCAAGTTAGTAAAAAACTGCAAACGTTATCATTGCTTCGTCCATTTACTATAACCAAATACAATAACTTAGTACACATGTTTAAGCAGTTGAAAACAAGTAGTAGGACACTAACCAAGAAGTATGTAAAATATAATCACGGTGCAAACATGTGCATAAACAATATACATCCAAGAAGCAATTACTGGGAAAATTCCTTTACAACCACATTTTGCAAACTGTGGAATAATTTACCTATCAATGTAAGGAAAGCCAGCAATATAAATAAATTTAAAAAACTGTTAAAACACAATTTATTAGCAGAACAAAATAATAACAGAATACTTAAGATGTTAAAACTAGCGAAACTTCTTATTTTTAATCCAATTGTAAATATCTGTGTGCACTTTAATTTAATTATTGTAGCTTAGTTTGTAGTATATGTATATCTAAGTTCTTGGTACATTTTTGTAAATATGTATATATCTTATTTGTACATATGCATGGAGCAATGCGATACTTAGCTTAGTATCGCATTGGCATGGAGCAAACAAATAAAGCTATTGAAGATTTATAATAGTTTAAGCCACTAAACGATATTTCAGTAACAAAAAAAAATAGTCATCAAATAGTTTGGGATTTTGTTTGTTATACAAGATCTAGTCACTAGGATTAGTGGGATACTGCATGATGATGTTTGTTGGGGTGTGTGTTACCATAATTAATGTTGGTTTAACATCTATTAAGTTGTACTTGTTTCACTATTTATAATAGACACCACTTTTTTCACTTGAAATACTTGTTTTTTAATAACTTGTAACTATTTTAAGAATTTTAACGCAACATTTATCTACACCCTGATAATGACGCAACGTGTTTATGCAAATTTTATAAATATCTACTCAACTGAGCCGGAGAATGAGTCTCTATAATTTATAAATAATCAAAATTATCCTACCAAATACTTTAAAGCTCGAACTCTGACTACTACCTTTTCTATTGAATATTGTTTTTTAGAAATGATTGAGATTAACGAATTTAAAAATGGCCAATCTGTTGAGATTCCTACCATGGACAGTTTATTGAGACTTGAAGAAGGATATGAATATGTTGATCATACGGCAGACGTTCAGTTACACGCGTGGGGACCAGATTTATCTAGGGCGTTTGTTAATTGCGCTGGAGCCATGTTTGCTTACATTACTGATTTAAGCAAGGTTTATCTTTTATGTTATTAGTTTTAAAATTTATAACATTTTAACTTTCTACATAATGTTGTTTTACTTACCGATTTCGTACTGATTCCCAACATGTAATTCTAAATTAATTTTTTATTAAAGTGAAATGTAAATTTTCCGACATCATTTTTAACTTCACTAATTTACCTCGAATTTATTGATTGTGATATTGGATTTATAATTTGGCAGAAATTGATTAGTGCTGGTCATTTTCGCCTTTTTATGTTTTAGAAAAATTATACCGCTTTCCATTTTTGAAAATTTCTTCATTTTTAGATTTGTTTCATACTTTAAGTAAGGAGTTAATTGCAAATAGGTTTTAAGCATTCATCTAAAAATTGAAATAATTTTTTCTAAATTAGATTAAGTAATTGTCTGATCATGATCGCATAGAAGTGAAATTCATTATATTGTAACATCACACTAACCCAATGTTGATCAGCTTTAGAACATTTAATAACTTAACTTAGCTGTTATCTCTATCTGGGTAGTGCATGTTAGAATCTTTAATATTTTCTGATTAATTATTATAGGAAGTTTTGTGCTATATTCTTTCTGGTTTTTGTATATTATAGAGATTATCATACAGATGTGGGCTTTTAGTCTTCTGTAGATCATATATCTAAAAGTTTTGTTTCTTTGTATAAGCTTGAGTTATCTTATTGTTAATGTGGTGAATGAGATGTGTATCAGACTTGAGTGACTCTTTTCTTATAGCTACAGTATAGTAGTTTTGTCGATATACTGTGATCTCTTCTTCCAGTTTGCTTTGTTAATTTTAACATGAATTGTGTTATTTATACCGATGGATGAGTAGTATGTTAGATTATAAAGTAATTTAGTAAGATCTAAAACATTAATGGCCTTTGCTATTAAATTTATGGTCCTTTATTTTCTTAGATGAAATTTGGGATGTCAAAGTTATTAGCATCACTTGTATTTAATTATATTCCTTATAGCGTGATTTCATGATGGTTAAATGCACATTCTGTCGTCCAGTTCTTCCCTGGGTACATCGCAGCAAAAATCGATTTTTGCTTGTTAATGTTTTGTTCGCTTGCATTACGATATTTATGTAATTCCTTAAATAATTGTGTGAGATCTACCTCCTTGCATGTGATAAACTTAATTTAGACAATAAAAGCCAAGTTCTTAACATCTACATCTTTATATTTTAAGCTTCCAATTAAAGCAGATTTGTTAATTGATCGCAAAGGGGTTCAATTAAGAAGTTAAACAATGAGCATGACATTAGACATCCTTCCCGCACACCTTGTTTTACTGCAATGTGAGGTGTTGTATGAAGTTTTAATAATGTTTAGTACATGTTGTCGTATACTAATTTTCTCTAGTGTTTCAAATAGGTGTGTGGTTGAAGGAATCGTAGCCTTTGTGAAGGTCAGTTTAGTATACCGATCGGGTTACAAATGTCAACGATACACTTACAAGGTAGATATGTTTAATGAACGTTTGCCGTTTTTTATGAACTCGGTTTGGGTTAGGCCTATATATTTTTCGTCAATAGCTCTTAGCCTGCTATTTATCATGTGTGACATAATTCTTAGGTCATGGGGCACGTGATTTTGGGCGATCTCTAGATTTTTTAGAGATCAGTCTATTTACAACATTGCTTCGGCTATTTTCAATTGATTTAGAGACTATAATAGATTCGATCAGTACCTTAAACAGTGTAATAAAGAATTTTGAAGGGTTAGGTGGAATTTGTCATTTAAGCCATCAATTTCCGGATAGTCTTTTTCGAATTTTAATGGCAAATACAATTTCCTCAGAGGTACAGTATAGAGATAAGCCTTCTTTTTCTTCTGACATTGCAAAGTAATTTGGTATATAATTTCTTGCATCCAAACATCTTTCTTTGTAAAGGTCTTGATAGAATTTAGTAAACTGATTGACAATATCCTCAGTTCTTTCCGATATCATGAAATTGTCTACTTTAACCTGGTAGATATGGAGTTTACTCATTGAGTTATTAATGAAACTCTTTATTTCTTTGAGAGTTGCTTCATTGATCTCATACTCCAGATTTTTTGTGTTCAAGAATAGTTTGAGTTTTTTCAAGCAATTGCTTCAATTCATTATGTTTGATCATTGTTACGCTCAGTAGCTTTAGTTGTTTACATAGATTAGTTAGTCTATAGTAACGCTCATTGTAAGTGAGTGATTGAAGTTTAGCAATTAAATATTTAAACTTAATTTTTATTAGTGTCCCCTTCCGTTGTGTGTTTTCAATGTTAGCATCATGTAAGCTTTCTATGGTCGAGTTGTTTCTCGATTGTTGATGATCTCATTCGCCATAGGCTTGGCTCGTGATGGCTTTCTTGTTGAAAGCCTGTTAACAAAGGGTTGTGGTGAGATATTAGGTGTTAACTACTTTTGATATCACAGGGAATAAACCCAAGACTATTTTGGTACGTACGTTCAAAAATGTTCAAGCACTGCAGCAGTGTCTGATACGTTGTAGAAGTCGAGTGGATGTTTTTGTAGTTGAATTGTGTTGATGTTGCATTTGCAGATATCCTACTACTGGCTACATCAGTATCATTGTTAAAACAGTTGGGATCTAAAAGATAAATGATTGAATAGATCCGCAATCTGTGTATTGTTGCTGAAATAAAGTTTATCGTATCTTTATAAGTTTCCTTTTCCAATTAATAGTTTACAATCATAATCCTTGATTTTTTCATTATATGGATTTATGAAATTTCCCATGGTGATTCAAGATATATTTTTGGGCTCACACTGTTCACTAATGCCAATAATTCCCCTTGAAGGGCGCAGATTTCGGTCTTATAAATCACTGATTGAAGGTAATTCTGAATATTAGAGAAAAGTTTTTCAAATTTCTTTTCCTGTAAAAATACATAATCGAGTTTATATATAAACAGTTTCGCTTGTGCAAACAACTTGGAAATTGCTAACTTCTGTGATTTCAATTAGGCTGACATGTTGCTTAAAACAGAACAGGTTGATACCAGAGGAGCAGAAGGGATGTAGGACAAAGACGAGAGGATGCAAAGATCAGTTGTTAATAGACCAGGCAGTAGTGGAGAATTGTAGAAGAAGGAAGACAAACTTGGCAATGGCATGAATAGACTACAGGAAGGCGTATGACAGCATATCGCATAGGTGGGTATTGAGGACGCTAGAGGGCAATGGAGTTTCACGGAAATGGGTTGAGTTTCTAGAGAGGGAGATGGGAAAGTAGCAGACTGAGATAGACGGGCACAGGTTGAAGTTTAGGCGAGGCATATTCCAGGGAGACAGCTTAGCACCACTACTGTTTGTAGTTAGCTTAATCCCCATCACAGAAAAGTTAAAGGAGACAGGCATAGGGTATAAGATGGAGAAGAATGGTAGAGAAGTAAGTCACCTGTGGTACATGGACGACCTGAAGATGTATGCTAGTTCAAGGAAGATGTTGCAGAAGCAAGTGGAGACATTGGAGAAAGCAAGCAGAGACTCTGGGTTGGAATTTGGATTAGGAAAGTGTGCGACAGTGACAATGACCAGAGGCAAGTGTGTGGATGGGGAGGGTTTGAGGACAAGCAGTGGGGATAAGATTGAAGAAGTTAAAGAGGGGTACAAGTACTTAGGTGTGATAGAGAAAGATAGAACAGATCACGAGGAAATGAAGATGAGGCTAAGGAAAGAATACAAGAGGAGAGTAAGGAAGGTATTACAGAAATCAGCATTGAATAGGCAGAACAGCATAAAGGCAATTAATACGTGGGCAATACCAGTGTTGAGATATTCGGCAGGAATAGTTAGGTGGAACAAGAATGAACTGAGGGAATTAAACAGAGAGACAAGGAAGATACTAGCAGCAGAGAGAGCATTCAACCTAAATGGAGATGTAGATAGGCTGTACATGGCAAGGCATAAGGAAGGGAAAGGGCTGCGAAGTGTGGAGGAAACTGTAGAAGCAGAAGCACTAGGGCTAAAGGAATATGTAGAAGGGCAACCTAAGGGGTCCCTACTAGAGGTCACTAAGGAGTTAAAGAAGATAAGAACTGAGAGTGAAGGAAAGAAGATATACCAGAGTAAGATGGAATCAGAGAGACAAACAAGGTATAGGCAGAAGGCAATGCATGGAGAATACTGGAGGAACACAGAAATGTGTGACAGAGAAGAGAGCAACAAGTGGTTAACGAAGGCAGGACTGAAAAGAGAAACAGAAGCACTAATAATGGCAGCACAGGAGCAAGCATGATATATTGTTATGCCACAGGCACTCAGGGTATTCAAACAGCATAACAGTAATATTGGTATGCACAGTACAATATCTTCAATACTAGGTTAGGTTGTAGTGTGCTTGCTTTTGTTTTTCAAATTTATTTTTAATGTGAGCCACATCGAAGCGCTTGGGTCAACCCTTCACAAGTGCGTACCATTGTGTTACAAAATTGAGTTTCAGAAACATCCACGTGTAACTTTGCTTTGATTACTATCCTTGTGCTTAAGGCATGAAATGTATTTATATTGTGAAAGTTTAGGTTGAACCAATTCATTCAAATGAACTGAGCATTTCTGCTGACGATCTCGAAGGTTTATTATTTCATTTTTTGGATGAGCTCTTGTTCTACTTTTCTTGTGAGTATTTTATTCCACGAGAAATTACTATTCAGGAGATGGATTTGAAAAATTTTCAAATCAAAGTGCAAATTAAAGGAGAAGATTTCGATTTGAGCAAGCATACACAAGGAACCGAAGTTAAGGCAATCACATACTCTAACCTTCAAATACACCAGTCGCAAAATTCTTGTGACGTATTTGTAATTGTAGATATTTAAGTGTTTTGCCGTAGGCAATTTATATTTTTCTGTATTTCAAATTATGTTTTATGTTTCCAATTTAATATGAATGTTTCTGCTCAGTTTGGAATCATACAAGATATTCAATTGGTCAAAATCGTTCAGATATAAGAATTGCTTCATTCATGACTTACAATGTACTAGGTCATGCAGCACTATAAAATTTTTTGATAAATTTATGTTAGGAAGGTCCTCAAAATTTTATTGTTTCAAGTATTACTCGTGAATTATCTTTATAGTTTTATCAGTATAAATATACTTTAGTCATCGAGTATTAAATACAAGTAAAAATTTCAGAAAGAATTGTATGTAGATTTTAAAAACATTAAAAAATATGCCAGCTACAACAAAACAATATTATGCTTGCATTTGATTCGATTTACTTAGATCAAGAAAATGATGTGGCTATCCGCGCAGAAGAGAAATCCTTCTCACTTCCAACAAGCATCTGTTCTTAAATATATTGAGATCATCTTTAGCATTACACTATATCGTTTTAATCAGTTTTTTAGAACATTTAGTAAAAAATTTAACTTGCTCCTTGACAACTGCTGTTGAAACCGTATTCGATTTAATAGATGTATCGCTCATAAAAGCTTGGTGGCGATTGTCGCTAATTTTGGCTTTAAAGATACGGTCCTTTTTAATTGAAATTTCTAAAAATATGGAATTGAAAGGCTTAATGATGTGCAATTTGAACTTCAATTTATTATAGATTTTTCTCTTATAGCAATATGAAACTGCAAAAACCTCCGCCAAGAATGATGTTTCTTTACAGCTGAAATATATTTTTTTAATATGTGGTAGTATTTAACAAATGGACTCTTATTCTAAATATTAGAATTACTATTAGATCTATTTACAATTTTCGGTGGTTTTCACTACAGAAAAATATAACTTTATTGGTAGCTTTATTTAGTTTTCTTTAAAAATAGAGGCGTTTTCTCCAAAGAATAAGGATTTCATAGTCGATTGGAAGTTATTTTTTCGGAGAATTGTCTAATAAAATCCCTACAGATATGAATATAACTGTCTTTTGTTATAATTTATAATATCTACATGTAATAACAATAAAACAATTAAAACTCCCCAAAAGAGAGACTGATTAAAATGAAAGTATGACATTTTCATTGATTAATATTTTTTTTCCGTCTGACAACAAAGTGGGCCAAAAAAATCTCTTCAGAGCCATGTATATCAATTGGCTGTGTTGGACATTGTTAAAGTATCGAAGAATGGAACAAATATTACGGATTTAACAAAAAATTACCAAAACCTTCCCGCAGAGTTCCAGTAAGGCAATTTTGTTATATTTCCGGCCTATAGCTAAAAATAGGTCATATAAACCCTAAAATTTTCTAATTAATCTTGATTTATTTTACCATACAGCACCTTAATTTTCTTAAGAAAAATATTAATTATATTCGAAATTAGCCTTTTTTAAATTTTTCTAATTGCAAATTTATTGTATGGCAGAAAAATTTCTGTAAAGTAATTTTTTTGATATGAGTTTCAAAGTTCTCCTTGCATGAATTTCTTCCTTTCATTGCCGTAGTCTATAGGCATGGAAATCATCGGACAATTAAGTGAATAACAATCAGCGTAATATGTGTAAATGCTAAAAACGTTCTTTCAGAGGTCCAATGATGTTAAGGGTATTTGCGTCATGTATATTTATTCAATTATCCACGAAATTATTGTCAATTGATTAAATCTGCATGTAATGTTTACAAATATTCTGTTGAAATTCGTAAATTTTGTTTGGAGGTAAATCAATGAATTTGATAGAGATTATGTGAAATATTTCTGTCAATCAAATGATGCGACATTATGCAGAAATAGTATATTATATATATTAAGCAATTCACATAGAATATTATAATATAAACAGCTGTTACAAATATATAAAACCTAACAATATTATTATATAAATTATACTAAATTTAAAATGTTTAAGATAACGTTTTGTGTTGAAAAGCTTAAGATTTCGGGGTGTTGCAATTATAATTTTTTGTAAAGGTTGAATCGATTTTGGGTTGTGAATCGCAATTGTTTCTAGCTTCATGTATTAAAATTGACAGAATATAAGAAGTTTTAGTGTTCTCAAAGTTTTTAAGGCTGGTATGGTGGAAAGTTTTGCAAAATTTTTATATTTTATTTTATAAATTAATACAGAGTTGGAATCGGGTTGAGATTGAAAATTTTATCCAGATTTCAACTCGAATTTCAAAAATCAAGTATAAATTTGACAAAAATTATAATTCATTAAATGTGTAATTAAAATTAAAATTTTTTTGATATTTTGAAAAATAATTTAGTATTTTTAAGGCTTCTATGGTGTCAGCTGCCAATGAGGAGCGTCTTTCAGTCACAGTGTGCCCATAAGAAGAGAAGTCTCTCTTAGATTGACTTTAAAAACAAATCCAGATGGAAATCTTTTTATTTCAGAAGATAATTAATTCATGACAAACTGCATGATAAAATGACTATAAATCCAAAACCCTAATTTTTTTCTTTGTTCAAGTCATTCGTGCTGCTGATTAGTTTACTTTTAGACTTAGCAATTATCTTCTTACCATTATATACGCGCTTTTTAATCCAACTTAATTGTTGGGTAAACAATCTAACACCAAGTTGAATTGTCCTTGACATGATACGCATTATAATGATCGCTAAAATTATAATGTCATAAGAAGTATTTTTTATTAAGCATAGGAAACAATCTTTTCGACCCGAACTGAACCCGTTTTGCTTTCAAAAACTCAACCCGACTCGATCCGACCCGAATCCTATTCCACTTCTGATTCAATAATAGACAGTCGAGCGCGTCAAACGAACTTGACAGAACCATTGATCTCAATGAGTTGATGTAGCACTGGGTGTTTCCAAAATGGAATAAGTTATGAAAATATAAAAAACTGCAAATGCATAATGCCAAATATTTTGGCAATTAATACTCTGATTTCCAAACTGCCTTTTTAATTTTGTAGTTTACATTTCACTTTAAGTGCTAGAAAAAGAATTTTTAAGAATCATCAATATTGAATATGTTAGTGAAAAAGCATTGTACTAACTTGTAGAAAACCATTCTATGCATTGACATACGCCGCCTATCAATGGATATCAGCCACTGCAAGTGTATAAAATTGGCTCTAGCTCCAAGACGGCAATCCGAGTTATTCCTATAAAGATCCATCCATTACTTTTTGCTTACAAATACACAAACAGACCCGAAAATAATACCTCGTTGGCGGAGGTAAAAAAGCAAATAGGTTAGATTTTCCTTAGTTTATACATTGTAAGTTCTACGTGGAGATATATCGAGCCAGACTTTACTATGTCTTTTAAAATTAATACTTAAAACTGACAATTGTCGAATTTCAAACTTGATTTCGTGAAACATTGTTACTGTTGGTTTTAGATGAAATGCATATTCACTTATTTAAACTGCATAAAATAAAAATCTTTCAACTGAATGTCTGATAATGCTGTTGTATGACCTTGATGTTTGAAATACCTGATTATCTGACGTGGTATATCGGTGGTATTTTGATCTGAAAGTGCCTAATTGCAATAATGGTTTTTGGATTGTTTAAAACTTGTTAAATTTCTTACCAAATAATTTCAATCATTGGTAACTAAGCATGTCGAAATATACTTTCAAAAGCAGGAAACTTCTCTGAAATGTTAAATGTCCTGATTCAAACACTGCACTTTGTAGTATAAGATAACATAAAGTGTAGAGGTGTGTGATATTGCTATTTTTAAGTTCGATCGATATCGATACGATATTTAAATCATTTTTTAAAACAATAAGAATGTCATTTTATTTTAAACAAATTCTCAAAAAACATAAATAGCGGGCAGTCGTGGCACCCAAGATACTTCTAAATTGCATAATTTGCAAGTACCTTTGTTTGTCGCTTTTGTAAAATGCTCCCAAATGAGGCTCCTTTTTCCAGACATCTTAAATATCACAAATACTCTGAAATTGCACAGTAGTCAATCGAACTACCTTGTCCAGCGAGTAGAATAATACACAGAACTAATACACGAGAGTGGAGAATGTAAATAAACGTTTCTCAGATATGTAAGCAAATGCATGGCGTTTTCTCAGAAATGACAGAATTCGTGGTGTCGAACTTATCGAAGACAAACTAAATTATTTCAATCGATATTCAGTCAGTTTTTCGATTTCGATTCGATATATCACACAGCTCTAATAAAGTGACTGTTATTGGATTTTGCATTTAACAGCGTTATTATATTTTAGAGCTTTATTAGTGTAAATGACTACACATAATGCGTCAGCTTATAAGTTTTGGACGGAGGTTTTTCACTCGCCAACCATGATGCTTGCTCCAATGGTTGATGCAAGCGAACTTGCATTTCGTCTCTTATGTCGAACATATGGTGTTCAAATTACGTATTCACCAATGCTACACGCTTCACTTTTTGCTAAAGATGAAGGTTACAGAAGGTAAATCAAAAAAATTTTAGAATAATGTTTGGAATAATATTATATACTTTAGATTGCATTGGGATCCTTCTTCTCAGGATAGACCATTTGTTGTACAGTTTTGTGCAAATAACCCTGACCCACTACTGCAGTCAGCATTACTTGTTCAAAATCACTGTGATGCAGTTGACATAAATTTGGGCTGTCCGCAAACAATAGCGAAGCGTGGAAACTATGGTGCATACTTACAAGTAAGTTATTATGGTTAATATTTAAAATCTTTTTCCAATATTTAATTTCCTTACGTATAATTTTTTTTAATTTCATATTCATGTTGAAATATAGATAGTGTTTTGCAATTCTGATGATTTGCGCTACGTTTTAGTTTTTTTTAAAAAATCCATATTCAAGATTTGACAAAACCTAATTTTCGTTTCTTCGTCCCGCATTTAGTATATGTTTACTCGCATTGCCTCGCGTGTTACTGCTACTAACATGAGTAGACCTGTTAAGGCTCTTTTCACCCATTTGTCTTTAACAGAATTTCGACCTTCTTTGAAATATTCTGCAAATTTACACATAAATTGAAGTGAAGATAACTCTCTGCTTCTAGAAATCATTGTTCTTCCTTAACATTCTAAGATTTCCATACCCATATTTTCTTTTCATTTTGTATGTCATTTAGAACCATTATTTTTTATTTTGCGAAATCATTTGATCGAAATAGTCAAAGGTTTTGCTACAGTCTATAGCATCAGAAATACTTGCGATTTCTGCCGCATTTCGTTGACGGCTTCAGTTTATAAATGTCATTCGATAGATAAGAGACTATTTTAATGAAAGATATTGCAAAGAGACTCACGCAAAACGGATCACAGCCTTTTTAAAAATTTTTTGAATTTTCTATGAACCTAATTAGCAATTTTAGTATAAATCAACTTCGATTTTTCACTGCAATAGCACTATGAATCACCGTAGTGTACGGTTCAAATATTTTGCAAAACGAATTAAAGGGATTGTTTTGTTCTGATTGGACTAAGGCAAATATTTGTTCAAAAATAGTATGATATATGTAATTTTAAATATCAACCAATATTATCACTCATCCCTTCTTTGCACACCATAGTTGAGATTTTCATCTCTGTCCAATCCGAACCTGACGTGACCCGATCAGAACCCGACTTTTGAAATTTTGTTACAAAAGTATATGAGCACATTTTCATAGCTTTAAATACCCATTAGAAAGTTTTGTGATAAAAGTACTATTTGAAATATTGCAAAATATAGCAATTCAATAGTGTTAACGTTAGGTTATTGCTTCCATGACCGATTGACTGTTCAATGCCACGGCTTGCGTACGGCTGCGGCTGGAAGACAGTAGGCACGGCTTTTTCACGGCCCTCTATTCAAAATTTTGTAATTTTTGCAGTTTTTCATGGTTTATTTATTTGCATAATTCAGTCTAAAGAGCTGCAAATCCAAATTGTGTTCGTGTTTTGTATGTATCTATTCAAATAATCATCAGTTACATTTAATGCAATCGATATTTTATATTAGACGTATAATAGCATTTACTTTCATTGTAATACATTATAAAAAAATTTTAAACATATTGTAGTCGCTTCCTATTGGAGCCTGATACATCTATTTTTACACTTAGCATTTTGAAATCAGGTATCAAGGTTAAGAAGTATACGAAGTAATTCCCAGCACAAAGCCATTCAAATACTGTGCTTACACAATGACTAGGAAATCCCGGTAAGTCCGGTGTCCAATTAAATGAAAGGCTTTGTAAAGTACTAAATCCTTCTAATTTATGTCCCGATATTATTCCAGCTATTACTGCTATAATTACACTGATTAAAGCTCCCAATCCAAAGCACATTCTTAGAAACGTAAAACGACCCGATGTAAAAGTCTTTGCAATATAATAACAAACCAGTGAATCAATTAGGACAAACACTGATCCTAATGCCAGGGCACAGAATGCTCCGAAATAGTGAACATCTATCAAGTTAACATCCTGAAAATTTCCGACAATTGATACACCCAATGCTGCCAAATATATTATGAATTTACCAATGTGTGTAATGCCGTAGAGAAAGTGGTAATTTGCAAGTGTATAGCGTAAGTCGTGGGTCACTTCTAAAAGCTGATTGACTCTAAAGTATCCGATTAAGCCAATCAAAAGAGCTAACAAGTTTAAAGTCACTGCAAACCAACCATTTCCTGGTGCTTTAGCTCCTGTGTTCGATATGTAAGGAAAAAATGGATAGTAAGTCAAGGCCTCCAACCCAATTACATAACATGATACTATTCCAACAAAAGCCAATACAACAGTTGCTAGTGGGACAATTGAAACACCCGAAAATGTTTCTGAGAGATGTTTTAACATTTGATTCAAATTGTGAAATTTACGTAATTATTTCCTCAGTGTTGTTGACAGAATAACTGTTTATTTGTATTTTGGATAGTTTACATTTCAATGTACGACATAATAAAATTTCTGCCTTGTTTTAGATGAGTTCACATAGCATATCATCCTTGTTTTGCTTTTATTGAAATTTAAAACCATTTTACAACTTAAGTCTACCTATCGCTGCCCCATCATGCAAATGTCCTAAATGCAATAGTTTTGAAAATTGAGTTATGGATACTTTAGTGATATTTATAACAATGTATTTTGGATTCTAATAGCAGCGTTTGTTTAGGAATTATCAGTGTGAAAATGTCTTAACTCATCATAATGTCTTCAAAATGCAAATTTCCTAACTAAACATCAAATAATAAGAGGCATTGTCTTCAAGTATTATTCATTCAACAGCATTTTTGTGCAGGCCTAATTAATTGTTAATGGAAATTGAAAAGCAAGTTTTGTGATGTGTTTAACATATTTTAAAATTTTGAAGATTTGGAAGCATACAGGTAAATTTTGAAAACTCAACTACGAAAGAATAAATGAATTTACCTATTTTATATATCTTTGAACTAACAACAAAGACACCGATACTCAATCACAACACTTTGCCACTAACTCATTGTTATAGTTTTGATGATATGATAGTGACACACATCACAGAAAGCAAAGAGGCAGACATCTTTAGCATTCTACCATATATATGAATGGAGATGACCTAAATCTAATGAAATCATTATTGAAGAACTAATTAAACATTATGATATCAAAATAAATAGACTACTTGTTATATCGGTTTTTAATTGAAATATCTACATGTGTTCTCCTATTAAAAGTGCTAAGACTAATATGTTTATGGACACATGCATTAATATTACATTTTGTTTTAAGAATTTCTAACATTGCTTTAGAATTTAGATAATGTAATAAATTAAGGACAGTGCAAAGTTCTATTGATGTTGAATATTGTTTCGCATAGCATTTAAAGTAATTTCATTCTAGAAATAAAACAATATTTTAGAGCAAGTCTCCTCACTGAAGACTACTTCCCTAATAACTCAAAAGATATTTTTTCAAACAACTTGAAATTTCTCTTGTAGAATCATAGTACCATATTGCTTGTGTCTTTAAAGTTAAAATGTAATTAATTAATAATGAATTAGTATTACAAGGACTTTAATTTTCGATCCTTTATAAATTAAAACAACAATATGCGCAGTTAGGGCTTTTGCATTCTAGACCAGCGATATGTCGACACTTAATTAACCAAATAAAATCTAAGTATATTTTAGCAATTATTATTACATAAAAAAGTAGTTATAATATTTCTATTGATATTTTTTGCAAAAATTTAATGATATAAAATGTATATACCATTTGTAGGATAATGGATTATTATGAAATTAATTTTATCAATGAATAAACAAGTTTACTTCAATTTCTCAATAGCATTTACCTTCTGAGTTGTTTTTAAATTGCTGCTGGTGTATTAATCAAGGTTGAAGCTTTTGTGAGGTATTAACACTGATTGGTTGTAAAATAAATAGTAAACGTGGTAAGACATTGTTTGCCATGGTTATTAATAAACACAAATACCAAGAACTTTAGCCTTAAGTTGTTGGCCATTTTGTTTTTCTGATGTCAGTTAAATTTTTTTAGGATGATTGGGAGTTGATTTCAAAAATGATTAAGAGATTAACTTCGGGCATACGTATTCCAGTATCCTGCAAAATCCGTATATTTAGTTCTCTTGAGCGAACTATTGAATATGCGAAGATGTTAGAAAATTCAGGTGTTTCTTTTCTCACAGTTCATGGACGAACGCGTGATCAAAAAGGTCGTCAAACAGGTATTGCTGATTGGGAGACTATTCGCGCTGTTAAGGACGCCGTTTCTATTCCTGTAGTTGCCAATGGAAATATTCAATACAAGTAGAACTAAACAATGTTTCCACGATTAATATTTTTTCTTAGTTCAGATTTTGCGCGGTGTCGCTTTGCAACAGGTTGTGATGCAGTCATGTCAGCGGAAGGTGCTCTTTATAATCCTTCCATATTCTCTTCAAATGAACACACAGCGTGTTGGATAATTGCCTTAAAGTATTTGTCGTTTGCTGAAAAATTCTCTACGCAGATTCCATATATCCGCGGGCACATTTTTAAACTTTGTCATTATGTGTTTCTCAATTCAGATTATAATCATGTAAGTATGATTGATTAAATTGTTTCGTATGCTTAGACATTCTTGTAACTAATTTTTCTAAATATTCATTCAGTAATTTTATTAATTACTACTATGATTCATTGTAATCATTGGATATTTTTTAGATTCGAGATCAAGTAGCTATTGGTCATACACTGCAGGACTTTATCAACGCAATGAAGAATTTAGAAGAATTTTATTGTAGTCGTGTTTCACATTCGTTACTAACAGTTAATAATCTACCGTTTCATGTTTGCCAACCTTATATTCGAACTTCCCAAGAGATCAAGGCATTGCAGGGTTATTTTATATTTCTTTAAATCCCTAATTATGGATATATATATATATATATATATATATATATAATATCTTTCTGGTTAAAATATTCAGTTTCATCTGGTACGGAATTTCGAACATTAAAAGACAAGTGATCAGTTCTTCTTGGAAGAGGGATTGTTTGTCGGAAACAAGAGGCTGGAACACCACAAAAATGGAAAGTCGGCGAGCAGATTTTCAGAACCATTGCGAAATTTTTCTGTGTCATAGTTTGCAAGCCAATGCTTTCCTCATATGACAGAATTTGGCGTAACTTCAAAATTGAGATTAGGAATAGCGGCTACTCAAAAATCATGTTGAACTTCATCTGAGGGAAATCGGAATATTTTTACGTTATGATCAGTAGATCGAGTCTTATTTTTCGTATTTTTGCGCTTCACGTCATAATGCTTTTGCAATTATTCATAGAATATTTTCGTGACATAAGGATATTATCCAAAAGCACTGCAGCGTATTAAAAATGAAGCTGTTGTTCAATTCCAACATCATTCGTAGTTGACTGCTTGTTTTTAATTACACAATCGTCATTCTGTATTTGATCCGTTTCCCATCATGTCCAACAAATTTCTTTATATTTGAAAATGGCGCCATAGTTTGTTACCACTTTCGTCAATAACAAGTGCTCGTTTACATAAATTTTATGAGTTTTCAAAGCTCGTGGATAAAATTTTGTTCGTTTGACCTTTGACCCATCTTCCCTACGCCCGTGATTAAAATTGTATCCCTACTGCAAATGAATATTTCCGAGCTTTTCTTCTTGAATCAGAATATTAAGCTATTTTTCTTTGTATTGCCCATCCTTGCTTTCTCCAGCTGAATTGGATCTGAACCTTTCTGTGCATACCTCAGGCAGCTTATTTTGTACTCACGGCCGGGAAATGCCAGATAGGGTACCATTTGTTTTGCAGGGCGAGGCTTGCTACGATAATGTTCAAGGGTAGTTTTCAGGTTACATTTTCTAAGTGTTACGAAGCTTTGATGTCTACATTGATTTTAGAATGTCCTGATTAAAGCGTTTCAAAAAAAACATTTTGCGATGGGAAGTTAGAAGTTATATTTTGAAAGTAACACCGTCCACGCTTATAGAACATCTTTCACAATATGAACGAGATATCAATATCTGCAATTATTTCTTTGGGTAAATCGAATATTTAAAAATATCTTTTAGTCATTTTATAAGGCTTTGGGCTGATACCGAGCGTGTGACAATTGGAATGGAAAAGCGACTTTTGTAATCCTGACAAGAAAATATGTATTCACCTGTTGGACGTGGCCTAAAAATTCATTAAAACAACTTGCATATAGGTTTTCGTAATTGTATCGGTTGAAAGAGTAGTGGTGAATGTAAAACACGACTGCAATCTATTTATTGCAGAAATGTTATGATTTTCCCACAAATATTTACAATATCCACAACTAAGCATCTGCTATAACATATCGCATAAAGCTTCGGCTATAACACGTGACATTAGCTTCTTTTTGAAATTCCAAGGAACAGTATTTGATATTGATTGTACGACGATCAGCAAATTAATTTTATTGTTCAGACAGCCTCCTTTTCTCTTCTTTTTTTCAGAGTAAAATGGTTGAAGGGAAGTCCTATTTGTTTTTATTTTAACATGCGTATTTTGGACATGGAAGATCACATTTTTCAAATTTAGTGAAATTGTCTGGCTGATTTTGTGGAATTCCGGGCTCATGTCCAATTAAAAGACGATTACAGTTGTCACATTTTCGAATGTGTTGACTGATACGTTAATGTAAAATATTTACCATTTTCTTTACTCACACTGTCCTTATTAATTGCCAAATCTCTGGATGACGGTATATTTTGAGGTGTCAACATGTTATTGCAGGGATTCGAATTCCTTAATATATTGCATTTAATAAACGAATCGTTACTGCATTATCATTTAGCACCAAATATTCTAATAATCTAGAAATTCTTGTTGAACTTCCGACACTTGGGAAGGTTGACTAATTTCCAAATCTTACGAATTCATTTTCGGGATTTGTGAAGGCCTATTCCTCCGAAATACTCATTTCTGATAGCTTCAAAAACCATTTTTAATTTTGCATTTGTTCCATTCTAGATCCATAAAAAATGTCTGCAATCCCTATCAAACTTATCATTTATTGCACCATGTAATAATTGAATAATTTCTGAATCTTCAGTTTTATCTTTTTCATTGCAATAGGATATAAATTGTAATTTCCATGTTTCAAATGATTTACTTGATATGAATAACTGAGGTGGCCCCATAATAATATTCACTTTCGTTGCCGACTGTGCCAATCTAAAATACGACTGCGATCTATTTATTACAGATATATTATGATATTTTCACAAATATTTACAACGTAATTATATTAATAAACACAACTAAACATTTGCTATAGCACGTCACATTAAACGTTTTCTATAACATGTCAGTGGATGAACTGTTTCTAATGTTTGAAAATATTAAAACTATCAACATATTTTTCAACATTTCTGTTTAAATCAAATCGCCACACTTTAGTTTTTAAGAGCAATATTGTGCATTCAAAACCAAAATGTGCTTTATGTGCTACATGAATACAACATTTCTGTAGAGATTTTGCTATAATGAACTCTTTCCTTCTCAATATATAACCTGAATTAACCGACAGCTCGTCTTGAAATTCTTGAAAGTAACAAAAGCCTATCGTCATAATCACAACTATTCCACCGTGATTCATCTAAGATACATTCTCTTACTTTGAGCAAAACAATATCATTTCCTGTTTGGTTTAGAACAACCTCCTTATTTGAATTGCTTTAGGCATACAAGAATCTTTAACTAAATGTCAAACCTATTTCAGGCCCATGTTACAGCTGAGGGTTCTGTTCTATTTGTGAAAACCGTGTATCAACCTCAGGTAATTTTTGATTTTCGAAAACCACAGATATTAATTTACCATGATTCTGTGACAGTATGGCTCCAATGCCGGCTTCTACAATTAATATAGTTTCACTCTTTGATTCGTAGAGGAAGATTATATAAGGATTAATCACTTTGCCTTTAACCTTTCTGATCCAGTCTCTTTCTGCCCCATCCATTCGTCTTTGCGACATTGCCTTTAACGCCCATGACATTTCTCTCATGCTTAAATTTTGCAACTTGTCTGGTCCTTGCTATCCTGATAGCGTCCCCTTCTTTTGTAATTTATTTGTAACGAAAATTTCGGATTTAAATCTTACCTATGCCATTAAATACATCCACTATTATTACTTTTACTAACGTAAAATTAATTCCTATTTCCTTAGATCTACTACGGACAGTTGCCAAGGGCATCAATTAATGCCACACCATTAGGTTTAATATGTTCAGCTGTGCTTCTAAGGTTTATAATACTTTTCTTACATAATATTTCAAAGGTTTTATCATCTGCAATGGTTATTTTGGCATTCGAATCCACCAAAACAGTTTTCTTAAATTTTTTTAACAAAAACAGTGGTAAAACGTTAGATATATTATTCGGTAGCAAATATTTCATGATCTGCAAAATTACTACTAATTATGTCTCTAAGATTATTACTAATGATCTAACTTACAAACATTGAATCTGCACCAATATTCCCATTTTCCGAAGCTTGATCTTCAACACAATTAACTTGAGTTGAGCGGCGAAGTGACTCAATTTTGAAACCTAACCGCATTATACCGCTGGGTAATTATCTGCCTGCTCATGGTTTCGCGTAATAGACGAAAATTTTTCAAGTAATAATAGTTCATCTTCTTCACTATAGTGTAAGTAACGTTTTAGCATTTTTTCCATCTGAGCAACTGCTTTATCACGGAATGTTCTGCTGCAAGTCGTGTTCTCTGAACAAATGTCGGAAAATTTTCGTTTTCATTTTGCGCAGTAGAATTACAAATATTTCGTTTTTCACAAACACTTTGTTAAGTGCAAAGGACATACTTGCAAGTTTCAAAGAATTAGTATTATTCTGAACTATTATCACCAGCTAAGTGGAGAAATAAGGATAGCTTTTGTTTCTTATCTTTGACACCAACAGTCGCAATATAACGAGTTAACTTCGTCAATATACGATATTGTGGAAAACGATTTGATAGGTTTCCTTAATAATATTTTTGGTGTTCAGATAAATTAGGCGCCCAAGCTTCAGCGGCATAAACGTAATGACATAAAGTATGTGATTGAAGCAGCTCAGTTCAAGCTCAAGATAATAATGGCACAAAAGAATGAAGGTTTTTAATTATGAAGTTTACATTTTTAACAAATTCGTAATTACTACTTTCCATTCCCACTATAAGTCCGTCTACATAAACATCCAGCTGTTTTATTCTATTTTTAAAACACGTAGCGGTGATAGCAATAATTAATTTCGAATAATATATATTCAGTGAGCTCAGTCTGCTTTAGAGATTGCTGATAAACTAAAAGCTTTCTTGATTTCTTGGCAGTAAGATAGAATTTTTTTGTCTAGAAATATCGAAAATCATTAATATAGACTTCAATTAAAAATTATAATCATTACAGGCATTCGATTTCGAAATTGAATGTAAGACTTCCGTGTCGTCTGAGTATTTAACAAGATCAGATTTGTCGCCATTGTCAACACAACGTCGACTGTTTATTTCCTTGACATATTCAGTAAAAATCCCTGATATTTCTACGACGACTGTTAGTTTTAATGCAGTCTCCAGATGTTCAGTTTGTCAGACAGCATTACAAATGTTTCAACAATTTATTCCGCAAATCTTGTTAAAGGCACTTGAATTGTAGTGAAACACAGCACTAACTATTGTAGTTTCATCTTTATCAAGATTTCTACCAAGAAAGTCTGTGTTGGTAGCGAAAGTGTCAGTAGTCGATCAACGCTGTTTATATGCATATTCATTCAAATACGAAATTGCCCCAATCTTCTAAGGTTAGTGTCAAGCCTTATGTGATCGATGCATGGTGTTGATATTTGAGTCAAAGTAACTGGATGATACAAAATTGGCTGGCTAATCTAAGCGTTCTTCGTTTTATATACGGTACAAACTTGAACTTGCTTCCATTTATCAGAATGTGCTAATTAGAGATGTGTGCGGTAGTCATTTTTGTAAAACTCGCCGCATTGCAACAATAATTTGACATCGCAAAACACGAAACTCAAAGCGGTATACCGCAATGGCTCGAAAGTTATTGCTTTTACCGCAAAATCCCTACTTGTAAGCTTAGCATCTTAAAAGTTGTAGTTTTGATGTTAAACATTCTCTCCATTTAAATTTAAATTTATATTTTTCTTAAAATAGTTCATATTGGTATTTTTAATATCAATTTTTCATCCAATTCACAACGTACTCTCTTCTGATCAATGATGCTTTGAATGTTTTGTCACCGTAGTATGACCGTATTCTTAACCCGTGGCATGCAACAATATTCCGCAATGTGACGCACCGATTACATATCTAATGCTAATTCACTAAAGCGGCGCTGAAAATAAGTTAACATAGAATCGCAACTGCTTCGGCATATTCAGATTATAACCAAGCTGGTATGTTTGCAAAGCCTTTAGGAGTTTTGCGTAACATTTGTTTTGGCACATATTTGGTCTTTTCAAGAGTCACAGGGGTAATTTAGCTCGACGTATTGCAATATTTAAGTTTAGTGATAATTTCGATAGTTAAATTACATCTTTGTAATGTAAACTAATATCGTTTATAAGAACTAACTTAAGCAAAAGCTATTAGCAATGAGCAAATTTATCTCATATAATATGATAAGAAACCTTTTTTAATGCCGGTAAAACTATAAATCAAAGCAGACGAACTCGAAATATTAGCACATTCACTAATTTTTCTATAAAAGTATGGATTAATTTGTGTAAGGAATTTAATAAATAGCAGTTTTAAATATATGTAAATATCTATTCACATCATTTCGAAAAATTCTAAAATAGTGATTATTAAATATACGTGTAAAATCTTCAAATTTTACATTCAATATGTTCAACTGATGGAAATTAAAACGCTCAAGTACACAATACTTTGTTTGTATAATGTGTTTTTGTAGTTGCTAACAGCATGTTTGAACAATTTCGGAATAATAATCGTTAACCTTGTTGACTTTACACTATGGTTTTTACAGTTTAATTGTCTAAAATTCTAAGATATATTGATGAATATTCTGTGTTTTAGTGCTTTTATAATTTCGTAGTTTTACAAGTTTACGTAATGTCAGTGTTTAATGCCGCTTTACATCATCAATTCGAAAATTTGACCTCTACTTAATCTCTTAGTGTCTCTTTTGCTCAAATCAGATAAACTTTACGAGCTTCATTACTGTAGTACTAGATTTAGCATCCAGCTTAGTGCAATTGCATCAACTGGAATGAAATTGTATGATCTTAACAATGAATTGCTGATCAATTTGTTATAAAGTATAAGTCAATATTTGCTATAATGCAATAATTCAATAATTCGTACTAATAATTGTTTGTTTAGATTCTTCAGAGGTTCGCAAATGTATTGCAAATAAGATTACTATAAAGTCTAATGAATGCAATGTTTCTCGCAAAAGAGCAAAGAGGCTGTTGCGAACATCCTATGTAAATGGACCAAAGCGAATTTATGCACCCTGTGAAAATTGTCAACAACCTTCAAGCAACGATTGTGATTTTAATCGTTGTCGACCTTGTTGCAAAATTTTCCGTTTGGATTCTACTCACATTTGTAACAAACATGTAAAATCTAAGAAAAAATAGTATAAATAACCTTAATTTAATAAATAGTGGTTTCACATTACCCAAATCTTTTTAAAATTGTAAAGAAATTTAAAATTTCTATATGTAGTTGATATATATTTGATTTTAAGTAGTTTATTGACGCTGTGAATATAATTTTTCGAAATCATTTTTAATTTTAAAAACATTAATTGATACGTTACATCTTTTGCATTGATAAATGATAATGTATTAATATTTTGTTAGTTCTTATTACACAGCAGCAATTTCTATTTCAATGATGATTCAATTTATCATTTGTTTATATTTTATGAAATCGTCCATATTTTCTATAATTCTATCAACTATATATGTTGAATATTTATTACGCTATAATCAGGCTGGCCGTTTGAGTGGGTATCTCCACACTATACCAAAGAGTTGAAGTTTTAGGAACTTGTGCGTGACAATGTTTGTAGCCAGCCTCAAACATATGAATTGATTTTATCTTAGTATAGTCCCTCTTAACACTAAGCTTATAATCAACTTCGATTTGACTGTTGTACTTAGGTTGATTAGGCAACTATTGGTTGAAATTCACTATGAAGAAATTTCCTATAAATGTGGTTAAAATTTATTATAATGCTAAGAATGTATTGTATAAATTTTATTTTTCTATAAATACTTCTTAGTAACTATGGCTTGTGTTTTGATTCAGTTATGTTTCTTACAAGTAGTAGGGAAATTCCCGGTTTTATATATGCAGTTTTCTCAAAGTGATAATTTTTTAATCAGTTTTTACACTTTTCTATTGATTTTGATAAGAAAAAAGGCGTTTTTTAGAAATTTTGGATTTTACGGCCTGGGGTCAAAAAACTACGGCCATACCTATATATATAATTATTCAATTATACCCCCTTTTTAACTATGTACCAATATGTTTTTGAGCAATTTTTTGCATTTTTTAGAAAATCTGCCTTTTATGGACATCCCAAGAATTCCTGCAACCACTTGTTCAAAATATTTACATGAAATTCAGTGCTTCTACTTTTAAGATAAGATAAGATAAGATAATCTATATTCATTTGAATTTTTTTACAATATTTTACTGATATTTCAAATGAATAGCGTCATTAACTACTATGTACAAAAAAAATGAATAATAACAAAAATGAAATAAATAAAACAACACTGACTAAAAAATACACTGACTACGGATAGCTTACTAATTTCGATTTATTGTATAATCGTTATTATAAAATTTAAATCCTATCCATGATCTACCTGATATAAACTTTTGTTTGAGAAATAATAATTTTAATTCTTTTTTGAATTTTTTAAGGTTGTCTATTATTTTCATTTCTTTTGGCAATATATTCCAGTTATAAATTGCAGTATTAATAAAGGATTGACTCATGATATTTTTATTAAATTTAACACGTGAGTAGTTTTTTGTTCGTTTATTTTGCTTCAGACAATCTGTCGAAAATGAGAATGATATCTCGTTGTAGGGTGGTATTTTCTTTATGAATTTGAAGAAATAAATAATAATATTGTAAATAATTAACTCTTGTGGAAAAAGAATAGATTTAGAAATATATTCTTTTGTTTTAGAAGAGTTTTTTTACAAATATAATAAATATATATAATATTAAAATGTGTGTGTGTGTTGTGTGTGTGTGCATTTTATACAAAATTTTCAAATGAATGTAGTGTATTATTGTCATTAAGTAGGCATTGTCTATTAAAGAGGAATGTTCGCAATTTCTTTCTGAATTTCTTGTAATATTTTTCAAATTTAATTTCTCTATTTAAGTTATTCCATAGTTTAGTTGCTGTGTGGTGAAAACTATTA
>CABFPE010000338.1:305422-323603 GCA_900660155.1 Hofstenia miamia | reverse complement strand
AAAACTAGTAAAAGTACATTCATGACGTCAGTAAAAGAAAGTAAAACTAAAAAAGTAAGAAAATGCAAACTAAATTAGGCCACAAAAATAACACAAAAACTAGTAAAAGTACATGCATGACGTCAGTAAAAGAAAGTAAAAAAATGCAAACTAAATTAGGCCACATAAATAACACAAAAACTAGTAAAAGTATATTATGACGTCAGCAAAACACCCCCGGCAATATCCACGGCGTCTCAGGTCAAAGACCAACCCTCTCGGCCAATCAGAAAAAAGTGTAACAGGCTTTGACCCACCTCTCGACCAATCAGAAAAAAGTGTAACGGGCTTTGAGTCTCTTAATACTACTAATTATCAATAATTATTGATAATGAACAAAAAACAAGAAAATGTTCTTAATAATAAAGTCAATTTTACTTAAAACAACTTTGGAGAAAAATGTGTTCATGAAATGTTTCTTGATTCAGACTTTCCCAACGTGTAAGTGAAAAGATTATACTATTTCACTAATTTTTACGTAATGTATGGAAATTTTATTAAGAAAAATTTTGCTTGTTTTCAGCACTCTTTATTGATAATTGATTTGGTTAGTAAAAAATGTTTGGTCAGTGTCAATTAATAAAATTTTGGTCAATTATCAATCAATAATTTGCACCACCTTAACCAAAACAAAAAGGTTTTATTAATTTGTCAAAAGTACTAGAAATACTTTACAAAAAATAATTGATGCAAGATTAATTAAATAATCAACATGCTTTTTTAAAAATTTCTGTTTACATACACAGTAGTAAATCAATAATAGGATGTTATTTCACAAGATATATTTTTTCAATTTTGTACTATATAAAATAGAACAAGTTTTAAAATGCAATAAAAAATTTACCTGAAATGAAATGGTGATTAAAACTTGAAAGGTATGAATGTTTGTCTAGATGCACAAACTTATAGAATTAGTTCTGATGAAATAATACTATGTAAACAGGAATGTTCAAAATCTCCTTCTGGATGCATATAGCTTCTAAATAGATTTCTAATAATTCAATGTATCAAGGCATATAAAATTTAAAAAATAAATCAACTAAATGAATTAGTAAAACTTCTATCATGCTATTTAGTAGTGAATTTTATAGGTTGCTGCACATATCTTCTATTGCACACTTAGCATATGGAGTAAAATTTAATTATCTACAAGTATAGACTGAAAAAGTTGCAAACCCCTTAAATAGAAATCCTTTGCGTCCAAAATTAGATTTGAATTCCCAGCCATGCAGGGTTTCTGGAAAAAGATTCTCTCAATTGAATGCCAATTGTACAGAACATGAGTGAAGGGATTACAACTGAATAATGTGAAATTGATTTGTCATGTGGCAGCCAATCAAATTCCATTTGATTGATTTTTGTAAATGTTCCCTCACAGCATGTAATATTCAAATTTACCTCAAAAATTGTTGATTTTGACAAATGCTGCCATGAATTGTACAAAAAACTAGGAAAGTAAATTAGTACTTTAATGGTTCTGTGAAATCTTAAGGACATTAGCATTCATATTATCACTGTTGTTTTTGAAAATGTTCCATACTTTAGAAGAAATTGCACAGAATAATATTTCCTAATATATTAAGATAAGCTATATTGAGCATTTTCAAGTGCCATCTTTTGGGATAAAGATTTTTCAGTAAAAAATATTTCGTCTAATGCAGATGTTAATTTCACACTTGTTTAAAAAGATATGTGTTGGATAATAATGAACAATTAGTTGTATAATAATAATAAACTGTTGGAAAGATAAAATTGCTTTTGCATGAAAATGATAATTATCTCATAAATCACAAACTTCTACAACTACTCTCTGGTTTCTTTTGACACTTAAATTTAAATAATGTCACATAGTTATGTACACTATCTGTTTGAGTTTAAAATCAATGTATTAAGTGAAAAAATGAAAAATCCAACTGTGTTCTTAAACTGAAAAATAGTGTACACAAATTTCAAATAATCAGAAAAAAAGCATGATATGTTTGTGCTCACACAATATTATTGCTTGTAGTCAAAGTGTTTACACTACTAGTACCAGCACCAGTTTAGCAATGTTGTTAGTCCATCATCATTTGATCCACTTGACCCTCGAAATTTTGGGACCATTCAACAAATTCAATTGAGTACAAATTCACATATTTGTCATCAGTTGATAGGTCAAAGCTAAAGCACTTGCTTAGAAAATGGGAAAAACAATAAATGAATGAATTAACAAATAATTATATTAAGTGAATCATAAGGAATAAAAATACTTACATTTTTCTACAAATGAAACATGGAGCTCATCTTTATAGAGGTCATCCTCAATGATTTCTTTGAACTATGAATTCAAGCTGGACAAAAAATCACAAACTTTGTTGAAAGATATTTTAATAGAAAAGCTTTGAAAGTATAAAAATTAAACTGTATAATAGCAAATTCAAATGAGAAGTGATTCCAATAATGGCATTGCATAAACACACTGATTTCTGATTGGGTAAAATCTCAGCACACTAAGATAGATTGGATTTGTAATTTATTCCTAGAGGTTACTAATTAAAATGATGGCACACATGCTTGTCAGAAATAATTGATTTTTTTAAAATTGATGACAAAGCACAAAGGCATTATCACTTAGAAAACAATGGGTTAAAACCACAAAACAAATTCAATATCATTTGGACCACATAATAGGTTTAAACACCACAGCTGGCTGGACATGTCAACTTGGTTTGAATTTCATAAAACATCTTTTGTCCAGAATACTTAGTGTGGCTGAATTTAATTATCTTGGTAAAAATATTCTCAAATATGAGAGACATAATGTCCAGAGTCTTGTAACCCAAATTTAAATGAAATTTGCATATTTATTTATTTATTTACAATAATAAAACTAGTTATATAAAAAGTTTTATTTTTTTGACCCAATAACAGATATTTGATAATGTTCTAACAACAATTCAGGGTTGGTGAATGAATTAACTGGCTTAGTTGATGGTTGGATCAAATGAATTAAGTTATTTTTGATTGGTTTATATGATAAAACTTTGTTTTTTTAATTTTAAATTTAGTGAAGACTACAAAAGCTATTAAAAAGACTCATTTTTAAATTACTATAAAAGATGAACAAAGCAAACAAGATGATCTCTCACAACCAAAAAATTCGTTTTGAAGCCCTTATTACCAGACTGTGTATTCTGTAAAGACTGTGGGTAAAGTGATTCAGCCTGAAGTAGTCAATGATCTCAACAAAATTTCTAAAGAGTATCAAATAAAATACATCCCTGTTATGGAATTAAAAATTGATGATTGGCAAAAAATTGGTAATGCACATTGTGTTCAAGCAAAGCATGGTCCAACAGTAAAATATATTTTGGAAAATGATAGGTGATTCTTCCTTCCTAAATGTTTAGCATAGAAAGCTACAGGGGAAAAACAAAATGCTTCTCAGACTTAAAATTTGACATGGCAAGGATAAACCAGCAATCACAGACTGTATTGAGATTTAGCAAGTAATTTTATTGAGAATGAAATATATGTGCCAGTGATTTTTATTTAAATTGTTAAAAAATTAGTACTTACTATTGAAACAAAAAAACTCAGTTTTAGAAACATGTGGTAAGTTCCTATTGTTATAGTTTTATAACAATTTAAAGATATAAATATAATTTTTAATACAAAACATAATGGCATTCCTTTTTTAAAAAACAAATGGAGGTTAGAATAATGTTTCACATGGTTTTTTTCAATTGTAAAATTGGCATTTAAATTAAATATTATTTTTTATTAATTCAAACTGAATTTCTATTAAATTTAAAAACTTACTAAAAATAATAAAGCAAAACAAATAAATATTTTTAATAACTTGATATTATTAGACCAGATGTGAATAAGTGAATTAAGCTCTTCTTCATAAAGCAAATAGCATAGATGATTTTGAACTTTTGCAAAAGAAATTTTATGTACTATATCTCAACAACTGCAGATGTGTTTATCAAGCATTTAATTATAAAACAAGTTATATTCATTCACTTGTAAGCTTTCTAAATGAGCAGTTTACATATTTTTGTTGTTTGAAGCCATGAATAGTGAACATGTATTATTTGAAGTGCATGGAAATGCCTACCATAATTTTTACTACATCAAGGAATTGTTGATTTTAATTGATGAAAAACTTTACATGCTTACAGTACATCACTTGAAGGCAATGTTTAAATCTCTCCCATCTCATATATGAAAGGCTTTTCCCTGGTATAAGTGTAACTTCCATCATATTGGATTTACAGAAGGCAATCTCACAAGCAAAACAATGCCTCAATTTATTTATTCACTGATTTTTATATAGAGGAAAAATGATATTTTTTCAATACATTAAAGCTTGAATGTGTACTATTAATTTCCAAAAACATGTAATTTATTCAGTGAATTATATAGGAAATGTTATTTTCTCTATTTTTAAGATTATAATGATTCAGGTTTTCATTAATTATTTGCTACATGTAGGAAGAATGGAAAAAACAAGTACACAACAGTGTGTAATGGAAATTGCAGTTATTTTTTCTAGTGACTCACTTATTTATGGGACAAATTTAGTTTGCATATTTTATTTTACTTTATTACATCTATTTTTTGTAAATATACATGACATTGTTAGCTGACTAATTGGGTACTTTGATAATACATTGGGGACTAAACTCATATTACATTTTTGCAAAAATCAATTATTTTCTTTTCCATAAAAAATTCCATACATTTCTAACATAGGCAGTTATATAAATCATTTTTTTGGAAATTTCACATACACTGATATTTAAATGTAAAATGCCATAATGTTCTAATGATTAAAATCCACAATTGTTATAATTAATTTGTTTTTCAGGGATCTATACTGTAGAGTCACTCAGGGACTTTGTGCCTAGATTTTTATTTGATTTTGTAATGACGTCAACATGATGTAACCATTTATTTTGATTTTAGTTTGTGATAATTGTTTAATGTCCCCTTGCTTTGGTGCTATTTATTATTATTGCTCAATTCAATTTGTGAGGGAAACATGATTATGTGATATTATGTTGTAAAAAAAGGCAGGTAATATTTTATGATGTATAAAACTGAGCAACAATGTAGAAATGGTTCAATCAAGTTTATCTAGCCTCAACTTCATTTACTTGATTCTTTTTTGATTTATGATGTGTACAATAATGATTGCATAAGTTCCAGCAACAATTTGGGAGTAGTTCTTCAAGTACTGATGCAACTAGTAGCAATCAGACAGTAAACAGCCAGAATTGTTGACCACATTAGGTTATGTGTACACTTACATGTAGAAATAATAATTCTTTTGTTCAATTGCAACAAGTACATGCACCTATAATTTATTACACTGTGATGAACTTATACCATCAGTTAACAAAATGCATGGTAATTACAAGCTATTATTTAGTGAGCTGAGAGATAAGAAAACAACTAAGAGGTTTATTGTGTATTGAGCTAGATAATAAATTATGAGACAAATAGGAACACACTGTTCAATCAAGTTTACAAGCTTCTCTCTTTTGGATAGCACTTTAACTGGAAGCCATACAAATTGGTCATCCTGGATGTTTTCTCTCTAAACAGTTACTAGTTACATGGATTAACTACTGATGTTTTTCTATATGTTAATGATTGCTAGAATTGGGACTGATACAAGATGGTCACTCTTGCAACCTTCTGCCATGACATTAAGTTCCCCAGTGCTGCTCTAGTTCCCAGCCCCTGATTCTACATGATGACCCTGATGTTATCCTGGGTAGCACCAATCAAGCATGTTATGAACTTCTTTTTTCATGGACAGCACTTTGGCTGAAAGCCATACAAATTGGTCATCCTTGATGCTTTCTAAACAGTTACTAGTTACATGGATGAATTACCAATGTTCTTTCATATGTTACAACATATTAACTTTATTAGTATCAGGGTTGTTGCAGTATGGTCACTTTTGCAACCTTCTGTTGCAACAATGAGTTCTGTAGTGTAATTAGAGTTCCCAGCTTCTGATTCTACATGTTGACTCTTACATGATCCTGAACTGTCACCCTATGCTTTCATGTGCTTAACTTGTTTGTCTTGGTTATTACTGTTATGTTTTTGTGCTACTACATGTTGGATTTATTACCAAATACTGCCATACCTCTTTTTGGTGTTGTTACTGTTCTGCTAACTCTATTGGGATAAATGTCCATTTATCTGTGAAGTGTTATTTTCTTGTTTATTATTATATGGATTCTAGTCACACAATTATTTGTTCTCCTTGTTTTGGGACTCCCCTGTGCAAGCATTGGTAGCCTGAACATTACCCCTTGCCCCATTTGATCTTTCTTTAATTTGTCTTTACCTAATTCTCCCAGTCAAGATTCCCAGAGGGATGATCATCAAATCCTTAATACTTGGAATGCTCCACCCATTCCCATTCAACCTTATAGTAATCCCACCCCATGCTTTGATGCACAGACATTGGAAATAGAGCATCTAAAGGAATTGCTGTCTCAACAAGTAGATATGCAATTGGAAGGTGAGCACCACATTGAGTCTCTGCAAGCTGAGCTCAACACACAGCATGTCAAATATCAAAGGATGGAAAAGACAATGTTGGAAGCTCCAGATCAATGAGTTAAATGCTGCATCTAAGAATCACGAGGATTCTCCTTCACTTAAACCTATATTGGACAACTATTTAACCCATTCTGTATTGGACAAAGTACTTGATGATTTTGGTGAAAAGCTTACCCATCAGTTTTCTCAGATGCTTGTGCCTCAACAGGGGATTCCAACCTATCAAACTGAACCTTTAACAACGTCTATACCAAATTCTGCATCATTTTGTACCTCTTTTGTAAGTTGCAATCCTACTTTTAGTTAGACATTGATTACTAATGTATATACCTTATCTACTGTGGCGATGCCTCATGTGTTGAGTCTGGTTCCACTGGCTCTGGTTAACATGACATTTGTACCTACAGTTCATGAACATATAACAGATGGAAGTCCCAATCTTAGTATACCTATCAGGTCTGTGACAAGTGTTAGTCATGATATACCAAGTCAATTCTTTTCCTGAGTCTAGTGGTAGACAAGAATTGTTCTGTAACACTGTACCTCCAAAGTTTACAGGACAAATTGATGAAGTATCTCAATCCTTTGATAAGTGGTTCTTTTTATTTGAATTAACCACGAAGCAATGCCATAAGTCTCAAGAAGCCGCCATATCTCAGTTCCCATTGTACCAACATGGGTTAGTGTACAATCAATACATGATGCTCAATTATGCAACCAAAACAGATTAGATGGTTACTTCAAATACCATTACAGAGCTCCACACATCAAAAATCAATACAAAACCTTGCTATGTAACATGTCTTTTAAAAAGGCAATGATATCTGCAATTACATTACCCAAGTTGAATGCCTGTTCCAACTAAGCAGTCTGTCTTTTGAGTATTTGAGGCACGACCTCTTTTCATATATCTGCAGGGGTTTTCCCCTTACATCTATAGTTGATTAGAAGTAAAATGCGACCCCAATGATAGTCTTCATGACATCATCTGGAAAGTGATTAGTGTTGTTTATATGATTCACAATTCAAATTGCATCAATCAAGATTTGAATGATTTAAAAGTCAAGCCTGAATCTGGTAAATTTAAATCAAAGGATAATGTGCCCAAAGTTCTATCCAAAAAGGATTTTGATATCTGTGCAGTGCACTGTTATCATTGTGGATAAAAAGTCCATTTAAAGAAGAGCTGTAATGCAGCAATACAATTAATAGCTGATGGGAATGGATTTGTGATTCAGGAACTCACTGAAGACAATTTAATTGATTTCATTAACAATATGCCTGAAACTTTAAACTGAATGGAGAGCCATCTCCTGGAAAATGTGTGCAGGATATTCTTGAAATTACCAATGTGATGAGGAAAAACGTGATACCTGTGGAAGTCAATGGAAGGTTAGTTAATGCACTGCTGTGGCAGCTTCTATTATTAGTGATATGAATGTTGTAAAGACCTGTGCATTATCTGAGATGATTTAGATCCTTCAGTAGTAAGCCTTTTTGATGCATCTGGAAATAAGATCTCCCTGAAAGGAAAAATATGTGACACTGAAATGTGAATTGACAAAGAATCATTTGAAGTAGACTTGGTTGTAGTGGATACCCCTGATCACCAATTACCATATTATATAATTTTAGGAAATGATTATTTGGAAAGAAATGCCTGCATCATAGACTATGGGAATAAGACAATCTCAATCAAGGATCACAATGCCACCCAACTTACTGCAATCCTGGAACAATAAATATATTTTAATCTCACTGAGCCTGTATATCTGGAGGCAAGTCATTGAACTAGAGCTGCAGTATTTATGGAAAACAACTTTGATGGAGACATCATTGTTGTGGGACAAAAAGGGAAATATTATAAAGGTGTCACTTTTCCCCTGACTAGTGCAACATGTGATGTGGAAAAACATATGTTACAATCTTGAATAGCTCTAAATTTCCTGTCTGGTTTAATACTTCACAGTTAGAAATAGTGGCTGTACCAGTCTGAGCTGAGAGTCTAAATACAGTATGCCTCCCAGTATGTACAGCCATTCACAATCTTGAAGAGCCATCAAGAGCGTTCAACATTCCCAGCATTACAATGGATACCCATTCTCATCTCAATGAAGCAGATACAAATATTTTTCATGCCTCAACCTGTGCAAAGCATACTGGCAGGTGCCCATGAGATCATCTCACATACAAAAGACTGCTTTATCATGCTGTATGGTTTGAACAAGTGGAAATATATGGCATTCAGCTAATGCAACACTCCAGCTGCCTTTCAATGCTATGTGACAAAAGTTCTCAAGGATAATGCAAACATGATGGAACCTGGGATCTCAGCTTACATCAACAATATCCTAGTTGCTAGTGATACCTTTTCTGAACACCTGGAAAAATTAAAATGCGGATTACACTTGTCGTAAAGGGCTGGCCTCAAAGTAAATGGAAACAAATTTGCCTTGGGGCAAACCAAGTTGATATTCCTGGGATGATTTATTGAGCATGGGAAATTATCAATAAAAACTAATTTCCAAGGATTTCCTCAACAAAATCAAAACACCCAAGTGTAGAAAGGATGTACAATGACTGATGGGCTTTCTTAATTATTATGGGATGTTTATCCCTAATTTAGCAGAAAAAACAAAAAATATCTCACAATTACTGAAGAAATCAGTTGAATTTAAATGAACAGGAAAACTTAGATCAGATAAAATGTGAGTTAAAGAAGATCCCATCATTAAATACTCCAGATTATGGAAAAAATTTTATAGCTGACTGTGATGCCAGTGCAGTATCTATAAGCAGTGTACTAAGTCAAGTAATCAAAGGAGTTGAAATTCCTGTTCAATATTTTAGTCAAAAGCTCCAAGCAGCCAAGAAACCTATGGGGCCACCAAATGTGAAATGCTGGCATTAGTTGAATTGCTGAAAAAATTTCAATACTTTATCCTTGGACATACTTTTGTAGTGTGCACCAACAACAGCACACTGGCCTGGCTAAAAAAGTTCTCAGGAGACAAATCCAATATAGTAGCTAGGTGGATTGAATATTTAAATGACTTTTCATTTTCTATTCAGCATCAGCCTGGAAGACTGCACCTCAATGCCCACTATTGGACAGCACTACCTAGCTATGAATAAGATCTTAAAAAACTGGCAGGAGAAAAAATTCAATTTGGATTTATTCCTCACACTGAATATGAACTACTCCCTAAAATCAATGCTGAATCTAATTGAAAAGCCATTTTGCCTATCATGGTATGTGAAGAAATCACAGATGAAGAAATAATACACCATCAACATAATGACCAGGTATTATCAGACATAATCAAATGAATTAACAATCCATTTTTTCCTATGGTTCTGATAGAAAATCAATATTTTAAGTGCTATGACTGGAAATTGACTGAAAAGGGTCTTTTGTATGCAAAGAGTAGAAATAATCAACTAGCCATCCCTGAATACTTCCGCCAGGATCTAGTAAGAAGAGTACATGAAAGGGGCCATCTAGGAATAATACAAACTGAAAACATGTTCAATACTCACTATGTCACAATAGGAATCAGATTGGCAGTAATCAATGTCATTGATAAATGTGAGAAGTGCCTATTACAAAACACTAGTCATTTCCCTGAGCAGAGGGCTGAGCTTGAGTTTTGCCCAGCTGAAAGACCTAACAAAATTGTCCACATGGACTTAGAACAGTTGTCAATAGATGATGATGGATTTCAGTATCTTTTAGTCATTGTAGATCATCTTACCTTTTTACCAAGTATGCACAAATAATCCCATTAAGCAGCATGATTGCTGAACACATAGCATAGGAAAATACTGAAGGAATGGATCTTAAAGTATGGACCAATGCAGAAATTAGTCTTAGATCAAGGGCCACAATTTGAGAACAGTCTCATGTAAGCCTTAAGGAAAGAGTTAGAAATACTACATGAGTTCACAACAGCCTATCATCCTCAGGCAAATGGACTAGTAGAGAGTAAACAGAAGTCTCATTAAGTTGATTAGAGTAGCACTATCACAGGCTACAAGCAAGCAGTGGAAACAGGTAATTGAATTTATAGAATATTTTTATAATACATCTGTACATTCAACCATGAAAGTCAGCCCTTTCAAAGCTATGTTTGGACGTGAAGCCCTAACCCCATAACAATGATGTTTCTGAAGTACAATGATATTATTGTGGAAAAGTACATATCACATATGATTAATGAAAGGCAGCAAATTCATTTAACTATATGTCAAAATACTGACCAATCCAGTATAAGACAGAAGAAAAATTTCAATAAAAAATTTTATGGCAAACCTCATAAACAAGGTGATAAATTCTTCAGTTACTTTCCCTGGCCTGTTACTGATCACAATCAAGTGTGGAAATTGGCAACTAATTGGCAAGGTCCTTTTACTATAGAGAAGGTGCTTGATCACAATACTTACACACTAAATAATGGTAAGACAGCATATTTTCACAGGATTAAATGAGCCATAAAGGATATCAAGAACGTAATAATAGATGGCAATATTCTGTTTATGTTAGTTGATAATGGTATCAATGTTTATGAGAAATATGAAAATTTAATTAATTTTTCAGAGGAGGTTTTTCTGATACCAAGTTTTATGATAGTGATACTGATAATACTGAATTAAGTAAAATATATGAGTTGCCCCAACAAAGGGCTAGAGAAAAACAACCACTTGATCCCAACATTTGGGACCTTAATCTAATAACTTCATTTAGGAATGACACCCAAAAGGAACAAATGAGAGTTGCCAGCTCCACCATCCTGCCTGAGAGTGAGAAGGAAGATGGTAAGTAGAACAGATGATGCTTAATGAGGCACATGATCAAAAATGTGGACAACATGAAGGTGCTGAGGAGGTCCAACATCATGTGGGCAAAGAGTAGCTCCATGACTAGGAGGGGAGACAGCAGCAGAAATGTCCCAATCTTGCTTCTATGTGGGGAGAAGAGTATCTCCACAAGCATGAGAAGAGCTGGTGCATTAAAGTGACTCACAATTTTGTACCCCTTTTAGTGAAATACAAAATGTAAATAACCCCCAATGAGTCACTCAATAGCCCCTATGTCCACAGCTACGTCTACTATTCACTCAAGAAAAGCTGAGGACCACAAGAAGAAAATGTTGAAGATTGGTGATGAAATCCTTCACCCATATTTTTAAGCTACACACCAAGCTATTTTGTCTGAGACAACATATCTGAATAAACTCAAAACAAATTGCAATGGACCTACAACACCAAGAACCTTACATGCTCCATTGATAAGATCCCATTTGTTATTGATGCTTAACATTGACCAAAATTTAACACAATCATATGCTATGACTCAAAGATGTGCAAAGGACTGAGCAGATATAATTGGAGAAGCACTGGACATACTTCCTTCAACAAATATTTCAATATAAATCACTCATGTCAGTTCTTAAATTATGGAAACACAATCCAAAAATTTGAGTGTGCAAATATAGATTTTCCCAACTTACTAATAATCTATTTTTCTGTGTGAATGAAGTAAAAAATGAGAAAATTATGGAACAGATTGAAATTGCATACCACATAGCAAAAGTCGAAAAAATATTATTAGTTATGATCTTAAGAGAAGAATATGAAGAGGAAATACCAGAATCTGTCAAAAGTCTGCACTTCCATATCAAAAATTTCATCATATTATATTGCTCAAACTATCACCCCATCTCAATGTTCCACACTAACATAATCTCCAGTACAAAACTGATATATATGGATCTACTGTTATGGGTTAGCAGGTTAGCAGTAGACAAAAAGCTAATAATCAACACTTTACTACAAGCTCAGATGTTGGAACTAACAGATCCCAATACCCCATCATTAATAAGAGTGACTGATATAAGAGCCAGCTTCACATTTGCTCAAAGTTCAGAGACATTAAGAAAAATACATGAAATATGGAACAACCTCAAGGCTGTACAAAACCCTCAGTCTGATTGGCCCATATTAGATATTAAAAGCCCCACCACACAATATCATAGATCAGTGGAAAGAGTATTACAAGAAATCAAAATATCCTATGATACTCAAGATCAGAAAAACTATCATGAATATCTGTTCTATGAAAGAAATGTACCAGAGATAGAAGCATGTGGAGCTGTGTGGCTACTGGCAATATACCTAACCTGAAATCATCCCAATTGTCATATTTGACCAGGTCATGTGAATGCCAGAGCAATTCTTCAAAGAAGAAGAACTGCTAGCAACCTCAGCAGTGCAGTTGTCCCCTTCAATCAGGTAATTAATTGAAAGAGTCAATATAGAGAAATTTGGAGGGCCCCTGACACCTCCTCAGCCAACACTTCAATTGTCAATTATGGAAGGTGAGCAAATATCCTTAACATAAACCCTAAGATGTTACTGAAGATCTATCCATTCAAGAGAGAGTGCTTGTAGAATCAAAAGAGAATGATGTCCTCAGATTAATGAAATGGTGTCTAACTACATTGTTTACAAAAGATGAGTTAATCATCCTACAATCACCTGGGCTGCAATTGGCCTTGCATGTGGAATGCACCACCATATCTCCTTCCATCAGATTGAGGAACTATGGAAAAAAATAGATTTTGGGACACACTGAATGAAGCAAGAATCAATTACACAGTCACTATCAGCAAAGCTAGCTTAAGTATGAAATCCAGAAGTGGAGAGTAACATCAATAAGTACAACCTGCTATGCATACCCCCTCCCTGCATCAAAACTTCTCAAGTGTTACCTAAATGGAGTGTGAAGAAAGGAAAGCAGAAGATAGCTGCACATTTGCCTGATAAACTGAATTTTGTTAGCAGTGGACAAGATGTGAAAAGGCTTAGTCAAAGCTCAGAGTACAAAGAAGTCCAGGAAAAAATTTATAGATGGGGACAACATGGAGTGAGTTTTTATTGATTGTAAGTTAACTATTTGCAACATTTTTATGAGAGATTTACCAATCCATGAACAACTGAAGAAGGTTCATGAAAAGATTATTGAAGCCATTACCTGTTACTATGATGTGACTAAACCAGATAGAAATTATAACAATGCTAAGAGCCAATGAATTTAATCCCAACCAGATGACTGCAACAGGTGCAAGAGTTCTGCTCATTATTTGCTGATCATGCTACAAGGATGGGATCTCTGTGAGAAGTATTTGTTCATTTGTTTTCCCATACCAATATCAGGGCTGAGGACGCTCATACTTCCAACACTGATGCTTTAATGACTCTCATGATAGCACTGAAAGGATTTTGTCTTTATGAACAGTTCTATGACACCTGTACTAAGAGATTAAATAATTTAAGAAGAAACTGCCCAATTAGCTCACAGCTCCCTATGTTAAATTTTTTCAGATTATGAGATGAGGTTATAACACAGAGAGAAGTCTTAATGCAAGTAACTAGAAGGCCTCAATTCACAGAAGTTGAGAGTTGGGAAGGAGTCATTGCTATAGAAATGATCACTGCCACTCAGAAGATAGTCTCAGGGCCCACTCTCCACTTATTGCCACAGAATTAAATTGAGCAATGGGGGCGTGTAGAGTCACTCAGGGACTTTGTGCTTAGATTTTTATTTGATTTTGTAATTTGTAATGAACTTGACATGATATAACCATTTATATCAATTTTAGTTTGCAATAATTATTTAATGTCCCCTTGCTTTGGTGCTACATATTATTATTGCTCAATTCAATTTGCAATTGAAGGGAAACATGATTGCATGATATTATGTTGTAAACAAAGGCAGGTAATATTTTATGATGTATAAAACTGAGCAACAATGTAGAAATGGTTCAATAGAGTTTATCTAGCCTCAACCAACAGAAGTGCAAGCTCTTGTGAAGCTATGCCTTGGTCTTCAACTGGGAAATGCAGGCTGATGTGCCCATATTGAACATTATTCACTACCTGCAGATGTGGATCAGATGTAGTCAGTCACTACAACAGTATTCAGAATAATATTCATGAATTATGCCAGAGAGCTGCACTGAACCCCATCCTTGAACAGGGAGCTGGACTAGACAAGGAAGGCACACTAACAAGACCAGCAGATGTGCTTGTTCCTACATGGAGTCTTGGCATGTCAGCAGCATTTGATATCATCATCATTAATCTGCTCAACAATAATTTCATTTCAGGAGCAAGCTTGTCAGCATATCAATGTCTGGAAATGGCTGAAGAACAAAAACATCAATAAAATTATATGAAATGCACAGATTTAAACTGGCAATGTGTTCCTATTGTTGTTACACCATATGGTGCTTTGAGAATAGAAGGAAAAACTGCTTTGAGGAATATTGCAAAAAAATCACAGTCCATTCACACCAAATGACAGCCAAAGCAGAGAAATCCACTTTCATAAGATTGTCATTGCCAATCATGTGCTGCACAGCTAGGGCAATTATATTCTGACTTCCAATCTATTACTAAAGATTATATGTCAGGAAACATCAAGAAACATTGCAAACTAAAGAAAAACTGCAGTGGCATCCATCTAATTAAAATAATAATATAAAAATGACAATTCAATCTAATTTTAAAAAATTTATAAGTAAGATTTAATCACTGTAACTTTTAGATCATGTACAGGTATATATATTTTGTAAATTGTAAATTTGACAATTTTTAAATATATAAATTTGTAATGTTAATTTTGTAAATATAAATGTTTGGGAAAAATATGAACTCTACATAAATATTAAGTGTATAAATTTAAACAAAATGACAGTAAAACAAAAAGAATTTACCTGGTTGGGTTATTATCATTGCTCTAAAACAACTGAATTTAAGAAACAATGTAAAAAATATATTTGTGAACAATGCATGTGGAGATGCATAAATTGCTTTGATCTAGTAGTGTTTGTTTAATTTTTGTACAATGTGTGACAATTTATTAGGAAAGAAGCAAAAATTCCCAATTAAAAAAAAACATTATTCAATTTTTATGGAGATTGCTTGGTGATTGTTGAATTTATTCAATAACATAAATCTTGTTATATCTTCAGTAAATGACTAGCATACTATCTTTGTTTAGTTATTTCTAAAATATCATATTAAATAAACTCTTATTACATTAAGCAAATACTATACAAATTTATTTTCAGCAAAAAACGCCATGTTCTAGTTTCCATGGAGATTATAATTGCTAAATAACACAGCTCAAGAAAGAAAAAGGAGTAGTGAATTTGGTAAAAACAAGAAGACATTTGGGAAAAAATATTCAGCAAATAAATAATGAAATAATATTGTATTTTTAAAGTTCTTTTCTCTATTGAATGAATCATGTCATATCTATTGAAAATATTTGTGTTTCACCTATTCATTTTACACATGGTTGGTGTTGTTTCATGTTAGAAAACCTTTTCTTTCATATTACAGTAAAGAATATATCAAATTGATGGTTATTCTGATTGACAAGGTAAATTGAAATGAAAGTTTGGTCAATCTAACCATGTTTTGTGCTCAGCTATGAAATAGATGCATTGATTTCATGGATTTTCATTATACAGGTATGTTTATTGTTGAAATTTACCAAATATGCATTTAAATTTGGGTTTTTATTAAATACTCAGAATTTGCATAGTTGTGCTGGGGTGAAATTGTTCCTTGAACACTTATTAAGTTGCCTATTTCAATCAATAATTGATACATTTTTAAGTGATTTTATGCTTTTTGTTATTTTGGGCAAATTGGAATTAAATAGTACTTTTTAAAGTTGTTTGTAATATTTATTGAATCATGTCTTAACTGTTGAAAATAGTCATTTTTCAGCTATTCATTTTACATATGGTTGGTAATGTTCTAAATTAAGAAACCATTTCTTTCATATTACAGTAAAGAATATATCAAATTCGTGTTTATTCTTGTTGATGAGGGTAAATTGAAGCAAAAGCTTTAGTCAGCTATGAAATGAATTCATTGATTTCATGGATTTTTATTGTACAGGTACATTTTACTGAATATGCACTTATATTTGTGTTTTTATTAAATACTCAGAATTTGCATAGTAGTGCTGGGATGAAATTGTTCCCTGAACACTTATTAGTTTCCTTTTTCAATCAATAATTGAAGCATTTTTAAGTGATTTTATGCTTTTTGTTTGGGTAACATGGCATTAAATAGTACTTGTTTAAGCCAATTAATGTAAATTTGACTTGTTAAATTCATACATTATTGTGGAGTCATAGTCAACAATCTAAATGAAGTGATGGCTGAAATATCTTAGCTGAATTTTTAGCCCTGGGGAGCTGATACTTTGCATTGATTTCATTCTTAAAATACATATAAAACTGGAGCTTTGGTTTAGATCTTGAAATAAATCTACAAATAGAAATGTTGGTATGCATTTGATCCCCCAAATTTAATGTTTTTGCTTTCATTGTTTTTGTAACTCTTGTATTTAAATGAGCACATATTAATATTTGTATTTTCAGCAATAATCGACCTAACACATGGCATATGGCTAATATTGTAGAGCTCCTATGCTTACAAAATATTAGTTTGCAATTTTCACAAAATTCTTAGCAATCTATCTTTCAACTAACATGCGCCTATATTTCTTATGTGTGAATATTACACTATTTACAAGCATTTGTACACTTAGAAGGCAATCTCAACATGGAGTTGAGTAATTTAGTGATTGGAAATGATATCCAGAAAGGGGGAATTGAGTGTGTAGTAATATGTCAACTAGAAGAAAGATTAATTGCCTGGAAAAATGTATTCTCATTTCTTTTGCAACTACACAATACAATGGAAAAGATATCAACAAGATTGTGAGCAAGAGTCATAATCCAAATAAACTGAAAAATGTGCAAAGTCAACAAAAGTCCCCTGAAAATCCATATAAAACAAAAAGAAATGCAGAGAAAAGACCATTGTGTAAAATTAATACCATAATAGTGTATAAATGAAAGCATGTATATGTATAAATCCTACTACCCAGATAACAAATTTTGGTCTAAACAACGTTGTTTTTTAGTTGTTTTTTTATGGTTGTTTTAACATTGAAATGGTACCCTTTTGACTGGTCTAAACAACATTGTTCTAACAACGTCACATTAGGTTGCTTTTTGGTTGTTTTTTCTGAATAAAAAAGCACTATTTTTAGGTCGTAACAACATTATTTTATGTTGCCCATGATTGTTCTAGCATTACATTTATATGCAATACATCAAATTTATATTGATAATCAGTTCAAACATTGCTGTTTAAACTAACACAAGCCCAACAAAGGGCAGAACAGTAATACAATAAATACATTAAATACAACATTTGCTGAAATTTTGAATGAATGTCTTGATTTTAAATGATAACAATAAGCATAAAAATCTGCCAAATTTAACAAAAATTTAAACTTTTAAAGTTAAGTATAATTTTGAAATAATACTTTTTAAATCGTAAAGAATCTCTTCTGCTCAAATGTAACTTTTTATCTGACAGAAAATTTGAAGGTGTCCAAATATTCATGAATAAATTATTTTGAAAATTCGCTTACCAAGTATATTATAATTTTTCACAAATTTAATAGTTCAAAAAAGCT
>CABFPE010000338.1:277224-304422 GCA_900660155.1 Hofstenia miamia | reverse complement strand
CAGAAAGGGGGAATTGAGTGTGTAGTAATATGTCAACTAGAAGAAAGATTAATTGCCTGGAAAAATGTATTCTCATTTCTTTTGCAACTACACAATACAATGGAAAAGATATCAACAAGACTGTGAGCAAGAGTCATAATCCAAATAAACTGAAAAATGTGCAAAGTCAACAAAAGTCCCCTGAAAATCCATATAAAACAAAAAGAAATGCAGAGAAAAGACCATTGTGTAAAATTAATACCATAATAGTGTATAAATGAAAGCATGTATATGTATAAATCCTACTACCCAGATAACAAATTTTGGTCTAAACAACGTTGTTTTTTAGTTGTTTTTTTATGGTTGTTTTAACATTGAAATGGTACCCTTTTGACTGGTCTAAACAACATTGTTCTAACAACGTCACATTAGGTTGCTTTTTGGTTGTTTTTTCTGAATAAAAAAGCACTATTTTTAGGTCGTAACAACATTATTTTATGTTGCCCATGATTGTTCTAGCATTACATTTATATGCAATACATCAAATTTATATTGATAATCAGTTCAAACATTGCTGTTTAAACTAACACAAGCCCAACAAAGGGCAGAACAGTAATACAATAAATACATTAAATACAACATTTGCTGAAATTTTGAATGAAAGTTTTGATTTTAAATGATAACAATAAGCATAAAAATCTGCCACATTTAACAAAAATTTAAACTTTTAAAGTTAAGTATAATTTTGAAATAATACTTTTTAAATCGTAAAGAATCACTTCTGCTCAAATGTAACTTTTTATCTGACAGATAATTTGAAGGTGTCCAAATATTCATGAATAAATTATTTTGAAAATTCGCTTACCAAGTATATTATAATTTTTCACAAATTTAAGATTTCAAAAAAGTTTCTGCAATTCCGTTCTTTATATAAAAATGATCCAGTAATCAAAATGAAGAAGTGAGTTCTATTTGCAAGCATCTGCTTGGATCCTAAATTATCACATTTTTAGTTGCTCAAATTAGTATTAATGGTTGTTATTATGATGTTAATGGTTGCTGCAACAACCAAAAGTATGAAACAACCATGAACAACGTAAAAATAACCAAAATTGTTATCTGGGTAATAGCCTTGCATGTATATTTTATTTGGAATACAAAATTGCCTTTATCATGTAAATCTATTTTTCATATGCCTGTAATGCTTAAGTATGGTAAATATTTTCCCATTTCATATAAGCAAATAACAAATTTAAAGCATGGTATTTTTTATTAGGAAAAATTGGTGAAAACAAATTAATTACAATAATTGTAGATATTAATCATTAGAAACATATGGAATTTTCTACAATAGCAATGTATTTGAAAAAATGAAAGACACAATTGCCTTTATCATGTACGTCTATATTTCATATGCCTGTAATGCTAAGTATGGCGAATATTTTTCTGTTTTGTATATTGGATATTAGTGAAAAATGAATTAATTGCATGAAATTTTTACAATGAAATAGCAGTGCATTTGAAAAAATCAAAATGTAACCCTTTGCATGTAATGTATAGAACCCTGAAAAACGAATTAATTACAATGATTGAGGATGTTAATCATTAGAACATATGGAATTTTTACAATGGAATGGCAGTGTATTTGAAAAACAAAATGTAACCTGTTGCATGTAATGTATAGATTTTCCAAAAACGATTTTTATTACAGCAATTGTTAATCATTTGAAGTGTATGGAATCTTGTTATGGAAAAGAAAATTTTTCATTTTTGCAAAAATGTATTATGAGTTTAGTCACCAATGTATTATCACAGTACCCTATTAGTCAGCTAACAATGTCATGTATATTTACAAAAAATTGATGTAATAAAGTAAAATAAAACATGCAAACTAAATGGGTCCCATAAATATGTGAGTCACTAGAAAACATAACTGCACATAGGCTATGAAACCCCTCTCAATGCAATCAAAAAAAAGTGGCACAAACTATGAATCCCCTTTACTACTCATAGCATAATATTGAAAATTAAATATAACTGGGCTCAATCTCATTTGAAATTAAAAGTTGGTTTTGATCCTGTCTCGTGTGTTTTTTTCCCAGTACCACCACCAGTTGTGTTTTTCTGATATTGGGATCAGGTCAATTTCCTCAGTAGGCAATTGACTATGCAACCATAATAATTGTTTTGTGAAATCTCGAAAAAATTATTAATGCATAGACTATTAATTTTTTGAATGATATTTAATTTGCATTAGTGGTTGATCAATGTTTAGCCTTAATTTTTTCTGCAAAATTTAGTAATTACAATTTTAATTTATTCGAGTATAAAAAGGAGATCTACAACTGGGCTATCACATCAATAACTTTGAACCTCATTATTCCTAACAAATCAGTCATTTGAGAATTGAATGTCTTAGATGATTTTTAAAGTTTTGTGTAGGAATGAAGTTGCATTTTTGTAGGTTAGGATTTAAGCTTCTGCCATGTAAAACAAAACACTAAAATAAGGAAGATGATGAATTTGTAATATTACGAGGTCTTTATAGAAAGTGGGTATCTATGTTTTACAACAAAAACTGAACAATTTTTGCAAAATAGATTTCATAATTTCATAACTTCTTAAAAAATGTTTACAATATTCTAAAATTGGAAAAATTTATTAAAATCAATAACATTGTAAATACAATTTTAACATCATTTGAAATATGTGAATTTAATACATTGAAGAAAAAATTAGCAAGTGGGGATGAACTTCAGAAGTCTCCCTCCCCTAGATCCACCAGTTTTCACAATTTGAAATAGAAAATTTATAGTTTTTAAGCATGTTGAGATTTTCATTCAGATTGCTGATATACTTGTCTGTATTCATCTTAACACGCTTCTTGAGGAATATCAATGAATCACAACAATGATGACCAAGGCATCCCACGCCATTGTGGTTTCATGATGCTTGATTCCTGTTAAGGTGTAGCAGGATTTAATTATGATGACTTTATAGGGCCTCTAAGAAATGCATTGGGTGCACAGAATATCTAAACTGTTGTGCATTAATGTACTTAACAGAGTTAAGCTGATCAGTGTACAGCTATTGTATTTCATACAAAGTTTCATTAAACACTTTGATTGTGTATGATACAGTATTTGAGAAACATCCAAATTGTGTTAACTTCACAAGGTGGTGATGGAAAACAAAAACGGGGATGTGACCAGCTACAAACACCTGGGGGACTAAAATAGCTCATAGGTGGGGATCTATGGCTTTCTAGGATTTTAGTTTATTTTCATGGATGAGATTTACTTAGCCATTTTCATGAAAACAAGAGAAGTTTCTTAAATTTTTCATAAGGTAATGGGAAACTGTACATTTCAGGTATAGACCTGTGGTTTTTCGAGAAAAGTGGAGAAAAATCCTTATAGTCTTTAAGAAAAATGTGCAATAATCACCAACTTCTCTGAAATAGTGTTGGTTCTTTTCACTAACTGTACAAAGATATAGAAATTCTGTAACGTAGGTCTGTCAGGTACTTTTTGAATTTCTTAATTACCAAAGTTTGGTGGGTTAGATGAAATGCGCAACATTGGATTGGCTAATATGTTTGATATATTCTTAAAAATGTTGAAGATTGTTTGAACGAAAAAATGCCAAACATTTCCAATTTTTGTAAATTTTAGGAAAATTTGCAGGTTATTTGAAAAATTGGTAAATTTACAAATGGAATACAAAATTTGGCACTAGTTTAGAATTTTCCAACTTTTTTACTAAGGTTGCACAAATTAACCTAATAGATGCACTCCATTTTACTTCCTCATGGGGGTGCCTGCAGTCTCATAGTCCCCTCCTCAAATCCGCCACTGTCTCTATTCTATAATTGGCCCATAGCCAATGACATTGACTTTGACTATGGGGACGTATTATTACTGCTCTTCAAACTCAAATATTTCATCTGAATCAAAATACATTACAAATGTATTTTTTTTTAATTCTTATTTTTAAAGCAATAAGATTGATTCTTCAACATAATAAAAAAAAGATCAAGGTGGTTAAGCATATATAGTATATATGAAATTGCATCAATTTCACTAAAAACCATTAAACAAAAATCGTTAGCATAAATATACATGCATTGGAAGCACCATGAGAATTTCCACCACTTAAAATCTCGTAGTGTGGAGATCAAAATTCTGTTGCGTGGACATCCCTGGTATAAGATCAATAGTCATAGACTAAGAAGGTTAAAAATGTGTCAGTTGAAATATTCCAAATCCAAATTTGCAATTTGTGATTAACCAAAGTTTATAATTAGCCAAAGTATGTAGTAATTTCAAAATCCATTTTTATAGCGTAAAATAGAGATAAAGAAGCTCTGCAAAATGCTGAAACCAACTAAGAAATTGGCATTTGCTGTTTAAAATATATATTTTCTAAACCCACTAAGCCCTATCTACACAAGAAAAACTCTATATGCTATCATTTTAACAGGACATCATAGACCGAAAATAACATAAAAGTTGAGCAATAAAGGCATTTGATTTGGTTTATGAAAATTTGAAGGTTGTGAACATTCTGAAATTGATGTCATTTTTTCTGAATTTGATATTACTTTAAATGAATTTGCATTGTTTAATTTTTATGCTCCAGACCACATGTTGTGTACTGTGTAAAACAAACATAAAATTCCACACAACGCGCAATGACAAGCCTTGTACAAACTTAGACAATCTTAATATAAGCAGCCCAGTTGTGTTTTATTTTTAATGTATACTCAATCAGGGATTCCTATAGCACTGACTGGAAGTGAACTAATTACTGAGATTAGGTCATTTAAATAATGACGTAAATCCTTAGCAAATCAACAGTTCTAAATTGTATACGTTGTAGTCACATTAACTCTATTTTACATGGTGTTTTCGTAGCAGTTATTCCAGGGGCGACTTTGCTTCCACTCTAAGCTCTCGGAAACAGTACATCCAATTAACACCAAGTTTGGTGTGGAGATACTTTGACATGGCAGTAACCATTTTGCAATACGATAAGTAATATGCAAATTATGCGCATATTAATTAGGTTACGAATCAAATTTTCTTAATTTCTCATTATTGATACAAAATATTAGAAATATTACTAAATAGGAATCAAGAGAAATGCCTATAATGCAAATAAAACAGAAAACATTTAATTATAATTTTGCATTGAAAATTATGCATTAGTTTCAATTTATAGCCTTTACATACAAAATTGATATTTTTGAATTTATTAGTAAATGTCAGCTTTTCATGGACTTTTCTTTAAATCCCTGTAACTTTGTAACCATTGATCTTATCTGCATTTTTACGTCAAATGTTGCAGAACAAGTTAAAGAAAAATTTCATAGAAGGATAGTATACTTAAAAAACAGTCTCTGAGCTATATCTAAAAACATTTAAAGTAGGGTTAAACAAAGAATCGCTAAATGTTGAAGTCACTGTTAAAACGGCCTAATCTGGGCAATTGAATTTGCAACAGTTAGCGTTTTAGAAATCCATGACTCAATAGAATGAAATGACCAGAAAAAACATTTAATTCGTGTGAATATGTGTCAAATGAAAAAAAATGTACTCCATTTGGATCCCCCTCCATGATTTATCATGTTTGTGTTTTCTTGTTTTTTTGTTATAGTTTAACTTTATTATATTTTTAATATGTACTTTTTTCTGTATGTGCTCAAATGTTTGTAAATATGTATACTTGTATATAATATTTGCTAATTTGAAAAATATATGCAGCTCATACATTCAAATTATCTCTCAAGTTCAGCTAATTATTGTTTTGCTAACAAGCATTTATTATATTAGAATTATCGCACTGTTTTAATAACATAATTTTGTGGTTAAATATGTAGCTTCAATGTTGGAGCACGGCACGGCACGCTTCCAACACTGTGTAGTTTCGATAAACAAAATTATATATATTTTTATTGATATAATAAACATAAACAGGGAAAATGTATTTGGAATGCAGCAGTCGTCATATTTGTCACATGATGAGTTTGTAATGTTAGTCTAAGAATTTGAATGTTGCAAAAAAATGTTTTAGTGTACTTTAAAATCAAAGTAATGTAGAGTATTGTTCTTATTCTATAATTATCTCTTAAACTTAAAAACTATTTGTTCATTGAAATGTTTTTGAAAACGAATTGTTATGTAAGTAAACAAAATGTTGACAAAGTGTTTTAATTACAATTAGTCATATCGCGAATAATGGATAATACGATTATCTCTAGCCTCAATGATGATATTAAGCGCAATAGGCGATCTAGTCTGGTCATGTGCTGTGGACTAATTATTATGACAATGGGGTTTATGGTATTCCTTTTTGTAATAGTCAATGAATTTGTAGAGCCTTATTCTTTTCCATGGATGGATGTTACGGCTTCACTTCTAGTAAGTTCTTATCATGATTTTAAAATTGATTTTCTCATTTCATCCAACTTCGGCATAGAAATTAACAGTCCGATTTTTAGCAGGTAGCATATTTTGAAAAAATGCATAAATTTCGGAATTCGTTTAACACTGAAAGCAATGAAAATTTCTTTTCATTGTTTTAATGACTAAAGAAAGAAAGTTTAATTATTAGATAAGGTCTCTTGGTTAAAAGGGCAGATGCAAAAACTAAAACTTTGATTCGGCTAGAAATTCGCATGCATATCCAGTGTTATCTAAGCTTGCATATTTTCTCATTTGAAATTTAATCATACTGGATAACTAGCAAGGGCGTAGCCAAAGGGAGGGTGGCCACCCGAACACCTTCCAAAGAGGACTCTATACAAGGGCTTTCACCGGCAAATAAAGTAGATACGGGTACCAGTTACTGGTATGGCCTGATACAGGTAACAGGGTTGCCATGGATTGAATATTTCCGATCCATATCCAATTCACTTCAAAACATTTTCATGGATCTATCCATAAAGGATCCATATTAGAGATGAGTGCGGTGCAGTAATACCGCGGTATGCTGCGGTGCGGAATATGTGGTTGCGATTTACAAAATTGCGGTGGTTAGCGGTAGAACTAAAACAACTTGCGGTGGCATAAAAGTTATACTGATAACGTGCTTTGTCTTAGGATTTCAAATCTCAAAGTATCTCCAAAAAACTGCTTCTGACTCAACACTAAGAGATTTCACATACAAAATTTTAAAGAGTTTTTTTACATATTTCATAATAAAATGGAACGAAATGGTAAAATACCTAAGAATTTGTCTTTAAGCTTTTCCTACGAATGATGCATAGCCCTAAAAATTTCAGAAATATCTATCTTTTCTTACGAAGACGAAAATCACCATTGTTGCGGTATACCGCGGTAAAATTTCATTTATTGTGGTGGCTTGCGGTAAAAAACGGCATTGCGTTTGTGGTGGTTAGCGGTGAACTTTTTATATGGTGGACATATTTTTACAAAACCTGTAACGCGCTTATTTCTAATACATATCCACCAAGAAAATTCATCTAAAAAAAATTTTCAAACCGCGAGAATTTCTTAAGTTCTTTTGACACCTTAAAGAGCGACATAAAGTTACAAAATCGTCTCATTGCGCATGATGATTTAGCAAGCCTAATATTGTGATTATTATTCCAAGTGTCATTAGCTTTCCTAGTGTGATATGATTGGCACACACTATACTATCAAATTTGTAAAACAAAGTGATTGGCGATTTCATCCTTTATTTCTAGACTTAATTCAGACACAGGTTTTTCTTTTACTTGTTCTGCAAATATTGACGAAATATTTTGCAGATAGAATCACGGGTTACAAAGTTATAGCAATGAAAAACTGATATTTCTTAAGAAATTCAAAAATAATGATTTGTATGTAAAGATTATAAATTGATAATTTTATTGATAAGCAGTTAAACATCTGTTAAATCCGGGAAATTTACACCTAAATTCAAATTTCTTATTATAGACTATACGTAGAAAAATCATTTAATTTTCATTATGAGTGTAAGGCTTTTTCAAAGGTAGAATATATATTTATAGTATTGCTTTATTGTTTTCAAATTGTGCAAAGAAATATGTTATTCAAATATAAATACTTAAACGAGTATTTTTAATGTTAAATCTGCAAAGTAGTTCATTAGATCGTTTCTTAGTATACATACATGTACAATTTTGATAGATCATAAATTTGATATAGCTAATAAAAATTTTATTATTATTTTAGCTTTTGTAGATATCTGTGACGTACTCCCTCCACTAAATTGTTACTGTTAATATAGTAGAGTACGCGTCATAAAGTCTTAAACGTATGTGGCTCGACGTCCAGTGGAGCACACAAGAGAGAATATGATGGAATGTCTCCCCGTCAGTTTTCAAAATAGATTTTGATTGGCTAAAAGTTTTTCTGTAAAAAATTCAAGAATTTTTAATAATGATACAATCGTTTCTCTTTTTGCAAACAAATTAATTCATTTCTTAGTATTTAGTGATGGGACCTATTGCTGTACTTTCTTTTAAAGTTCCGAAATCAATTACTGTAAGTTTTCTTTACTCAAATATAGATGCATATATAAAATTGTGTTTCAAGATTTTGAAGCTTCACTCTTCGCACATTTATGAACAACCTGTGGACATTCTTGTTAATTTTCCACTGTAGATGCATATTCAGGGTTTTGTGATGGGGACATCTCAGTAATAATCAAGCTAGCTCATCAGTAATAAAAATGAGGGGATTGAGAGGGATACAGATTTCGTAAAAATGTACAGCCCTGATCCACAGATCCATAGAATATTCTCAAATCAATGACGTCGATTTTTAAATTATTTGCTCAATGGGCTCAATTTTTTATGGTAAGGTACCATTTTCTTGAAAAATTACAAATCACTATAAAAAATTTAGTATGTTAATTCTATTAACTTTGGCTCAGAATAAAGTGATAACTAGGGCGATTATTTTTTTAAAATAAAACTTCTTATTTTGACCACAAAAATTGACAAAAACTAAGAAAGTTTGACATTACAATTGATCTAATTATAAAATTTAAGCTGTCTTAAATTGAATATTTATTGCTGAAATGCAATTTAAGGTACTGTTTGCACATGACAAAATATAATATTTAAAGTTACAATCCTTTTGTAAAAATTTTGGAAGCTGTAAAAAAATTCTTTCCTTAAATGGAATTACAATATTGAAACATTTGAAGCTTAGTTTGCAAACTACTGAAATTATGTCTTTCATTTTACATATTCGTTTTTTATTTTGATTTGAATTCAAATTTTGACAAGAATTTTCTCAAAAATACAGGAATTTAATAGTAAAATTGTTGATCTTAACTTTATTTTATCAGAAAAATTTAATTTTGACCAAATCACACATCTTTTTTACCTTAAAACCATATTAAATATGTATTTTATCCTCCTAGTTTGAAATGTTTAAAATTATTTGTAAACTATTTTTTCTGCAAAATCTTGGAAACTGGAAGGGTAGTGACTTTTCCCTTTGTCATCTCCTTATATACCCCATTGCTTTCCCACAAAATCAAATATTGTCATTATCATTGAATTACCTGACCTTTTGTGTTCGAGAGAAAAAATATGTTTAAGACCGTTTAGCTGGATTTATATAGCCAATGCACTGCTTCATAGAGACAATTCTTTGTTACAATTGTAGATATAAGTCACTTGCTATCATGCCATTGTAATTCAATGGTGGCGCTATGCATTGTATTAGCCAGGGCAAAGGCCGCAAGAATTCTCTATGTCGGGTAACAAACAGTTATTCATTAATAAGAATGTTCTGTTGTAAAATGAGCACGGTATGCTATATTATATCTAAAGAATACATAAATCACCGAGAATATATTTACATCGAAGAAGTACAATCAATGCAAAAAAGCAATGTAGTTACACCATGGAAGTACAATCATTAGAGAGAAGACTATTACACTGAAGTCGTTAGTTTACTAAAATACAGAGAATATAATAATTTAATTACACCACAACAATTCTACTGTAAGAATGTAAGCCAACAGGCTGAAATATAATTTCTTCGCTCTGCCTTATTCAGTGCAATATTGACATTGATTTTCTTAAATACGTTTTGATGGAGCGCAGTTTCGAGAAACTACATTCACAGCCTAAACTGCTGACACGCAATGTATACCATATGTGTATACTAAGTATACAAATAGAACCAAAATTCGCCTATTAAAAACTTTTCTTCAAAAATAAATTTAGTATAGAAATTATTCTGTACTAATGGACAAAAATTTACTATAATAGATGTTTAACAATCCATAATTAAGCGTTCCAACAAATTATTGACAATTTAAATATAACGTGAAATGTCCGTAGTAGAGCTACGTTTTTAACTAGTTTATCATATAGTAAAATTTTCGCATAAGTGGAAATGTAAGATTTGCCATAATTTGAAAGCATATTTTTAGTATGGTATCAATTTAATGGGCTGTGGCACATGCATCACAAGTGCTACATACTCTATTGTACAATTAACAATAAACATAGTTGGCAAGCACTATGATAAAGATGCAGATCTCAGTGAAAGTAGAATGTATATTTTCATTATAATTCACAGCCTTGTAATTGTTGCTACTCTTCTCGATGTCTTTGCAATTACAAGGAAGTTGATAAAAACGTCTTCCCCTCATCCACTTGAAGCTAAGGTACGGAGCTTAATAAACATTAATAACAGAATAATATAAATATTTGAATAAACAATTTATTGTTCTACTTTTGTGGGATGATGAATTTCTAACAAATTGTTAGTGAGATTTTTTTATAGTTAATACTCTTAACTATAAAAAACTTTGAAAAACATTGACTAAACTATACAATTTTGTAACAAGAATCAAATCAAATATTTGCCAGTTACAATCTAAATATACATGTGTGTGTTCAGTTTAAGAAATCGGTAAATGTGTTTAGCATGATTACATTTCCGATTGTGTATTATCGATGTACATCTGCACCCATTATGTAGCATCCGCTACCAGGCGTTAACATAGAGTTGTTTATTCTTTTAAATATTACCTCTTGATAAATGGGGGTAGGGATGTACTGATCTTAGTTCTGCTTCGATATAAGATATGTTGTTATTAACATATACTAACTCTAACTAATCCGATACTATTTAGGTATGACATTGTCGCAGCTTTTTTCCGTGATTTCCTCTGTGGCCTCCGGCCGACTCCAATCTCCGAATCACTCCACACTCATATGCCTTCGTTGTTGTTCGAGTGGTTCCAAGTCTCAGCTCAATGAGGGAACTTATGTGTTCCCTATCCTAACTCAGTGCAACCCTCAAGGCTGGATGTAACTGACTTAAACTCAATTTGTAATGTGTAATTTTGTACTTCGCAACCTGGCAATGTCACTAGCTGCATTAATAAATATCATTTTAGTCATTACCGAAAACTATTGGCTTTATAATTAATATAGATAATAAAATAGATAATTACTTGCAGCTTCCTAACTTACATCTAGATAACAATACATGCTCGGTCTATTTATCAGTCTCTTTATAGGTCACCTACATAGTCAAGATAATATAATATACATGTAGATATAACTCACAATCGGCAAACTAGCCTTAACTCCAAAGTCTATTATTTAATACATGTAAATGAATTAATCGATAGTCAGCTAAATGGAGAAAAACTCCTATTCGTACTCCTAACGTAAATGCAAGTTCATGGTTTGGATCAAGGACCCTCGAATCGCTCCCAATGTGTGCCCAAGCGACTACTAATGCATCTACTGTTTGGCTTGACATTGATTAATATTAAGCAAACCAAATTAAATCTAAGAATAAGATTTCCAAAGAATTTACTTCAACAGTTTTCCAAACTGATTTCCACTATATTTATAGTTCAATTTCAAAAAGTACCTGTTGTTCGAAATTTGAATTTATCATTTGCCAAAATGACTAAAAATAATGGAATCATTATCGCCCCCCCTTCATTTTACCAAATTATTCGTCAACAAGTACTAATTTGCAATTTCTTAGTTGCATTTTACAAACATAATGATGATAAATAAGTTTAAATTATTTTTTAATTCGTAATAAATAATAATTCGATCTTAATTCTTGCTAATCATCCAATCTTCTCTTCTTAGCAGCATTATGCTTTGTATTATGCTACACGCCCTCCTCAGCTTGTGTTATTTTTAGTACAGCTCGTCTCAATGGACTAATTCATCAGCTTTTCTTATGATAGTTTCTGCTCGGGGATCGCTCCAGCTTGTAGTCGCAAATTCAGATTGCTTTGTTGTTTTTAGGACTGCCTCTCTCTCTGTTGTTATGGTGCTGTGATAGCGTAAAAACTTTGCTTCCTTGAGGTTTTCTGAGATTGGTGTTATTTCTCACAGCTCATTCATCTTAGCTGAAAAGATTTCATAGAATTTTCTGTATTGTGCATCCACTCTGCTTGTATGTGCCATGTCTTCGCATATTGCGGTATTCAGGTAGAAAAATGTGAATACTTTCCTGAGGCTTCTGGTGTTTGCTACGTCCTTATAAAAGAAGCTTATATTGTCCCTGACTTCTTCTTCTGTTATCATGTTCGGATGATTCTTGTTTAGTCTCATCATGTTCACTATCTCAACTCGCTTTGTAACATTGTAAAATCGATATTTCTTATCCCAAAGATCCAGCGGGACACGTCATTTACTCCAGAAAACAGCATTATCACTTTTGTCGTTTGTTTGTCTATTTCGTCTCTTAGTTCTTTCAACTGCTCGTTTATGGGTTTTCCTTGGGTGTATAGTTGATAGGGAGCTATCGCTCCCTCAACATATACTCATTCCTTGTTGTCATTACTGAGCATGATCTCCTTTGTTCTCTTATAATACTCTCTATCAATTATTGCTTTATCTTTCTCTTTGGTGTTGACATAAGTCTTGTATTAATGTAAAAATGTCTTTGCAATTTTGACGTTTTTTGGTATTCTCCATCTCGGGAATACCATCGGGATAGAGACTGTTTCTGGTGGAGTGCAAATGAGGATCTTCGTCCTGATCTGCTGTTGCCAGTCCGATTGTGACTGGATAGTTCATTTTACTGTCTTTTAGCATATCCCAAAAGATCTGCATTAGTCCTCTTCTGCTCATCTTTATCTGAATATTGTCTTTTATCTCTAATTTCGATGTGATGCATTCCACGTCCATGGCTAGTTGGTTGTAGGGTTTTAGCTATTCCATTTTGGTGAACACCTCCGTGAACATGAGTTTCATCAATGGGACTGTTTGTTCTTCCTTTACATACTGGCAATTCCTGGAGCGAATCTCCTCCAATTCTTTTGTTATTTCGAACCAAAATTCTCTCGTCATCAGTGTCAATCCATTCCATTGTATGCTCTGGTGTGGAGGCTCCCCATTTCTCTATGTTGATTTTGTCAATCTGTTGTTGCATTTTCTGGGATAAGATCAGTTGCATTGACGTTAGTAGTTCCTCCTCCTTGAGAATTTCTTTCTGCGTTTTTGTTATCATTTCACACACTTCAACAGATTCCGTAATACCTCCTCTCTGCATCATTTCGGCACTTTTGATTATTTTCCCGAATGTGCATTGCGGGCTCTCCTTTTCGTATCTTCTCATTTCCTGTTCAAGTATCTGTTGTATATTTTTATTCTTCATTACTTTGGCTATCTCCTTGGTATCTACGATTTTTCTTTTTATGATCTTTTTGGTTGTTAACCAAGGCTCTGTTTGAAACTGCCTCAGCTGCGTTTCTGATTTAGCACCCCACATATATTTCTTCATGGGTTTGTCAAATATTGTTATTTCTTCCAGTGCTATTCCTGTTATGTTTGCCATATTGACCATTGACGTCCTTCCCATCAGGCTCTTGTTAACTATTATTCTACTTATCGAATTTCTCAATTTCTTGCATTGGTTTTTTGATCTTGTCCAGGGATGTCAGTTTTTCGACCTGTCCTTTGAGTAACCAGTTCTTTGTCTGAGTGTTTATCGGGGACATTGCTATCTCATATTTTTCGCTTTCATTAGTCTGTGTCGCCCTGCTCTTGATATTGGTAATCTTAGCTCTTGCGATGTGAAAATTGCTAGCAGCCATGCGGATGTTCTGAATCTAATCTCCAGGGCATTCTTTTCTTCGAATATCATACTTTTGAAATCCTTACTTGAATTCAGCTCGTACACTCTGTTTATCTTTGTTAGTGCTACTTCTATTGTTTTATGGTATCTTCATTCTTCATTTGTTTTCTTCTGCAGTTTCATTTCTTTCCATATCTCTTGTATCCATTTGATGTGCACCTGTCTCTGTGTGAGGCTGCACTTGATAAATAATGTATTTGCTTTTTCCACGCCCTCTGCATTTGTTGTTAATTCGATTGTTTTTATCTGCTTGAATAGTTCTATGCAAGGATCCACCATTAGTCTGCAGTAGGCTACCCAATAATCTATTTGTAGGTTGAGACGTATCAACTCTGCTATTGTGGTTTCTGTTGCTAACTTTTCCCATAGGAATACATTTTCCACTCACATTTGTAGGTCGCCCAGAGATGGTGGCAGTTCTTCAAGGGTTGTTCTTCAGATGATCACTATCCTTATACCTTGGACTCTCGCCATTCTAAGTGTTTGATCCAATGTTTCTCTAAATTTTTGATATGTTCTTTTTCCTTGAGAATGTGAATAATCATTAAGTTGTAATTATCAATGTTGATCTCTGGTATTTTTGCTATCTGTTCTATGTATGCCATGATTCCTTGAGCTGTCTTGAGTGTGAAGTTTTCGTCGAATGTTTCATGCACCATGCTGCGCATATATGGTCTTTCTACCGTCTCATTCAGTTCTCTCTGGTAGCTTATTATCGTATTGACCATTGTCTCTTCTGTGCGTCTAGCACAAAGGGTAGATTGCTGCCCTCTGTTTTCACTACTTTTCTTATGTGGGCTTTCATTTCTGGTGACAGCTTCTCAAATGCATTATTCCTCATTTTTAATGTTCCCATGAAATAGGGGTGCAGAGTCTCTCCATCTATTTTCGACATCTTTTTTCTCTTTCTTTTGAGCATACAGTTCTATCCCCTAGTCTCTGAGGGGGCATGTAGCTGGGTAATCCTTAGTGGCTTACTGCTGCTCAGCTCACCATCCAGTGAGTCTATGCTGATGGTTTCTACTGAGCAAGGAGTACATAATAACAGGACATGACACCGAAAATATTATTTAAAACTTAAGGGCTGGCTTGATAATTTAATAATTTTGTTGCAAAATCGAGTAGTGTGACAGATGTTGTTTACGTTTTTATTCCCATCTAATTCGTAATAATATTTACATGTCTTGAAAAACCTGGTGCTTTATGATTGTGAGAAATTATTTGATTGATGTAGGATAAATCATTCCTATTGGATAAAATACAAATGCTGTTGATGTTGTTTACCCAAGAAATAATCAGTAAAATACTCATTATTAGTTTACCAATTTGTAATGGGGAAGAAATGTTCTGTTGGTGGATGCAAAACCAGATATGATGCTATCAGAAATAAGTCCATTGTAACATTAAACAAAAGAATTTCAAATTACAGTTTTCCAAAAGACCATGAAAAATGTTGTAGATGGCTAAATGCGCTTCCAAATATCATTGATTGCAAAAACTTAACAATCAACATGGGCGTTTGCCGAAAGCACTGGCCTGACAATGCTATTTTTAAAAGAAGTGGAGTTCCTGCAAACCCTCCTTCTGTTTTTCCCAACGTGCCGCCTTCCATTATTCCTACTCCAGCTGCAAATGTTCGCAGTACTGCCAAATCTTCAAGTGGCTCAAGAAATTCACTGTCAGATGAGATGAACACTTTTTGGATTTAGACGTTTTGAAAGCCAAAGAATTTGAAGAGGAATTAAAAAAACGTGTTCTTAACAACATATTTCTTTCTGTTTCTCAAAGTGACAATTTTTTTGTGATAACAAGCATCCATCATGATGGTCCTATATTTGACTAGATAATTTTTCGCAAATAAAATACAGTAAAATCCTTATAAAATCTTCATTCAAGTAATGCACCAAATTTTTTGTTTATTTACAGAATCTATACATGCATGTCATGTGAAAACTAGATTTTAACTTATTTAACCGAAACAATTAAGCAAAATGTCATTTATATTTGTAAGAATTTTATTGTACTTTGCAGACATCTTCAGAGTCAGAAGAAATTTCTTTCAATTATGAATCTTTTTCCAAATTGACCAGTGTCAAACATCCCGCTATTGGATCTATAAAATTTTGGAGTCAACTTACCGAACTTATACATTACCTTTCGTCTGACTTCTGTATTACAAATATCAGTGAAGATGTGCATAATAAGTCATGCTTCCTATCAAACAACATTCACCTCTTGAATAAACAAAGAAATGGTCGTATGTATAGCATGGATGATTTTTTGACTGCTTTTACGTGGTATTCTGTCTCCATAACATTGTATGCTAAACTTCGACAAAAGCTTCTGTTACCATCAGTGCGTACCTTAGTTGGGCAACTATATATGTTGTATGAAATAATTGCGTAATTATTGCTCTATTCATAAATGCACATAATTCGCCGAAGTATAACCTATTAGTGTATCATTTAGCTCTTGCATTTTTCAACATTCATTAAAATAGCATCAGAGCATAATTATATGCAGGCAATCTATAATTGCCCAACTTATGTGCGCACCTTGCAACGAATAACGTCGGTTTACAAATCTACAGAAGAAAACGACTTTTTTATTTCATTTTTTTCTAAATTACCACCGCGATAAAAAAACTGTTGGTTAATTATTGATGAAATTTATATTAAGCCGTCATTGGTGTACAGAGGAGGCAGCATCTTTGCTCAAGCTTTTGACGATGTTAACAAATTAGCTCACATAATACTCGCGATAATGGTCAAGCCTTTCTTTTCCAATTCATGTCGTCATAATTTCATTTTATCATCTTTTTTTCAACAAGATGATCTTGAATGTCACTTTGGCCATTTTCGACAGTCTTCGGGTGGCAAGTATTACATTACAACCGCAGATGTAATGTTTACTCATAACATAGATAGAGCAAAACTGCTTTTGGAGTTAGGGGAGCATTTTAATTGGTCTGACAGTGTTCATTCTTGCCATTTATGTACTATTCAATTTCTTGAAGATGATGTTAATATATTAGATAATTTAATGAACTACGTCAGTGAAATTAGCTCAGATGAAAAGAGGTGTCTCTATTACATTTGTGGATATGTTGCTTCAACAGAAATACTGCTTTTGTCGCATGAACATCCGTCTGAACCCGATGCCTATTTTACTAAATTAAACCGAGGAGGATTACACCATCCATCACATGATTTTGTGGAACACGTGTTTTGCTGCTACTCTTACTTTACCAAATCTAAAACGCAATATTGCCGCAATCGTTTATATAATTGTCTTCAAGAAATTGGTGATGTTGTTCAGTTTAGGTCTACACCAAAATCTGTACTTATGAAGTTGGTTAATATTTTTCTTAAATTACTATCGGTTTTGAATAAGGCACAGCAAAGTAATGCTAGAAAGTTAACCAAATTTGCATCATCAATTTAAATTTTGTAAAATGAATATAATCTTTAATGCTTTTTAATCAAGGCGTAATTTACCTGTTATCTTACATGTAACATTTGATTTTTATTAATAAAATACTGATGTAGCTATTAGATATATATAGTGATTTTGTTATTTTAAAAACATCTAAATGCTATAAATTTCATTGTGTATGAAAAATATCATTTTGGCATGAAAATACAAAATATTGAGCCAGTCCTCAAGTCCTGTTATTATGTACTCCTTGGCACATAGCTACACAGACGAAACCTGATTGCGCCACTTTTTCGTACTTGCAAATTTTTCTGATGTTCGCTGCTTTCTAAAACTTTAGCCAGAGTGGGATACGGGTCACTTTTATTTGCTACTGACCCACGACCAGAGATGTAAACGGGCCAGGCCTGAAAAATTTAACACGCGGGCCGAAATTTATCATGTCTGAAATTAAGTGTATGTTTACTAATTAAATAAGATAATAGGTTGAATTCAATGCATCAATTCATGTGACGGCTTATTAGAAAAATATGTGAGCAATACGATTACATAAAAATCCGTGTGGGAAGGAATATTCCATAGTTAAAGTTAAGATTAAAATAGCTAGCGACCGCATGAATTTCTTAATTGATGGGTCAAATGAAATGACTTCGTCCACACTCTCTGGGCAATTATGTAAAATAAGGCGAGCAAATAGTCAATTTGTTACCAGGTCTGTATCTTGAGAGGAAACAAAGACATTAGAACCTCTGACTGAATACCTTGAATAAAAATAAATAGTACTTATAAGAGTAAATATGTAGATGAAATCAGATCTCAAATGCAATATAATAATAATGCACGTTGAATACATCACTTGTAGAACATTCAAGAAAAATGTATAAAACGATAAATTTTGTCACCCTGGCCCGGGGTTTAAAAGCTATCCGGGCCCGGCCAGAAAAACCGGCCCGGTTCCAACTCTGCCCACGACCCTGCCGTTTGTACATAATATTGAAATAAATATTGTACATAACTTAACTGGGCAATTGTTTGCTATTATAAATAAATAAATTATTGTATTTGTAATGTATCATCATATAGTTTAAAGCGTTTTTATTTCCATCTGCAACGGCAACTTTGACCACACAATACCAGAGTTACTAAATAATCTTTCGACAATGGCAAATGATGGTGCAATAGCCTTGGTAAATTTATAAATTGATGGCGTGTTCGACTGTATGCGATTTCATTAATGACGAATTTCAGCAATTCATGCCGATAATCTATTATATATATATATATATATATATATATATATATTGTGCAATTGCGCTTTTTCGATTGCACACCAACCCTGATAATATTCCATTTAGAAACCGTATGAGGCAAATGGCCCCATAAAAACTATTTATGACGCAATCAGTATTGTGAAACTATCTATTTTCAAAAAGGTTCATCATGTGCTTACAGGCAATCTGATTAATAAGATCTAACTTTATTAATGTTAAACGTCACTCACACATCAACGACATAAAATGTGATTTCCTTTTTGTGACACATTTCGTTTGTCTTGATTTAGTTTTAGTCATCACTCAAGTAATATCACATTGCTGGACCATTGTTGGTCCATTGTTGGCGCCAATATTGGCATTTGGCCATTGTGCAAATGTTGGGTCATTAGTAATTGCCAATAATGGACATTCAAAATTATTGCATATTTATCATTTGGATATTATTTATACATCTAGTGATATTTTTGAAATTCATTTGCATTTTCCTTTGCTAATAAACTATTGGAATAAAAAAATTAGGGCTGTGTGGCACCATGAGGTCATATGGAATTTATTGAGGTCATCCTCAAATAGTGGTACCTGAGACTAAAGATTTCAGTGGGGGCAGGCCCAATATGGAATTGTGATAATAATTGAAGAAACTTGATCGTAATTTTCAGAATTTTATTAACAATTTTTGCAAATTTTGATCAAAATAGGTGCTATGCTTGGATCTACATGGGGCGGAAATATTACATGGGAAATGGTACTTTGGTGCTACTGGGACCAAATATATTGATACTAGACATAACTGAGGCCATTATAGTTCTGAGCGAATAGAAAACTATGGCTTTACATTTTGAAGATATTGAACTTTCTTTTGCTTCTTTTAAATTTATGCGAAATTTATTAGTGAAAATTGTCTACTAAATGTAGAAAAGGAAGACAAAGCTATGTAAATGCAAAGTAGCATTCAAAATAATGTCAAATAACAAATGTGTATCAATTTTGTGTGCTCATTATTGGCAAATACAAATGCACCAATATTGGTCCAGTGGCCAAATGCCAATATTGTTACCAATAATTGACCGGCGGCTTGTTGACATCTTCGTGGCAGCTGGCGCCTAGCTCTAGTTCAGGTAGTGCACTACTGGCCTGAATTACAAAAAGCTTCCTTGCAAATTTAGCTAGAGATTGATATTTATTTATTTTAAGCTCCCAGTAGTGTAATCTAAAAACATCTATCATTTGCATTTAATCAATGTATAGTTGAAAACGAATTTCCGGAGATAATGAAAAAGTCAGACATAACACCTTTGTATAAAAATGGAGATCCCCTCATTGCTAAAAATTATAGGCCAATCTCACTAACACACTCTTTTAGTAAATTATTCGAAAAATTATTTCACATTCAAATCAACCAATATCTTGCATCTGAGAATATCTAATCATCTAAACAATATGGTTTCCGCGCTAAACATAGTACAAGTGATGCAATTATTTCAATTACTGAAAAAATATCCTCAAATATATCTCAAAATAAATCCAGCTGCATAGCACTTCTAGACTTAAGCAAAGGTTTTAATTCAATGTACTTTGAAATTTTGGCGATTAAACTAAAAAATTACGGATTTCAACAAAATTCAATTAAGTTACTTATGAGTTTTTTAGAAAATAGAAAACAGCGTGTTTTAATGAATAATAAGAAATCTGATTATATTATAACCGATTGAAGAGTGCCTCAAGGCACAGTACTAAGGAAATTTTATTTGCAATATATGTAAATGACATAATTAAGCATGTAAAACAGTGAAACATATCAATTTGCTGATGATATTTCCTCATAAATACAGATAATAATGCATTTAGGGCCACAAAAAATTTACAAAGTGATATTGAAAATCTTTCTAGGTAGATCCAATTAATTGTTAAATAAAACAAAGTGATCATTTATATATTTAGGTAGTGATATTGACAAAGATTTAAAATTTGATAAATTTCTAATAAAAAAGTTCAAAAATGGCTTCTGGCGTTAGATACTTATACCACCTCATTAATTTTGGACCAGGTGATCACGTTCAATTATTACATGCCTTTGTTTATCGCAATTACATTATTCTTCATTTTTATTTGTAAATTTTAATACAAAAAGCCGCTATTTATTATCAAAAAATTTTAATTGGTCATTAAAAACATTAAATTTTGCACGTAAGCATGATCATGTTAGTGAATACAGACGAAAGTATAATACATTACCCCGCTATATCAAGTACAATTCCATGCAGCTTCAATTTTCTTTATGCATAAATATGACCGAAAATCAATTTCTTTTCTTGATAATTACTTAAAAGTAAATCCTCGATCACATAAGTTTATTTGTAACAGTATTTCCTATCCTAGTTTTTACCGAGCAGCCTCTAATATTTAGAATGTTTTAGAAAATGAGATAAGAATAGAAAAAAATTACAAAAAATTTAGAAAAATTTAAATATCGTAGTTTTACAATGACAAAATACAATCGGAGACACAAACATGCTAAACACATTTACTGATTTTTTACACTGAGCTCACCACACACATAGACACATATACACATTTATTCTATATATTTTATGATTTTGTAAATACATGTATTTGTAGTTTGTAGCTTTTTTACTGTTATTTATTCACAACAATAAATTTGATTTGACTCTAGTCTAGAATTGTAGCCACTCCCAAATTTCTTTTGTTAATGTATGTAATAGAGTAAACTGCTAGTAACAAGTAGTGTTATAATTTATAGTAATGTTGATTTGGCGGGTAAATACATGTAGATTCTAAATGGTTAACTGTCTTGACCAATCAGTGTTTAACAATTCATTTCTGATTCCTTTCATACTTAAAGATTAATAATTCATTGCCACAAAAACATTAATGATAACGTTTTTGTTACTATTATTAAGGCTAATGAAAACGATTAAGACTAACTATTCTATCAGTTAATGATAACAACTACAGTATATAAGACCACCCGCGACCCGCATAATAGTGACCCGCCACCCGACCTGCAGGTCGGTTCGGGTTGACCTGTTTCCCACCCTGACTTTAGCCTGACTCTATGGTGAAAAAATCAAAACAAAGCCTCACGTTTAGTGGGAGGCTTTTAAAAATTCTCACAGTATTTTAGCCAGTATGTAACATTTGTTGTCTAGCTCAGCTAAGGACATAACTGAACTGCAATGTAAACTATTTTAGGAAGCTAATAGTATTTTATTCAGGACATCGACAGTGTTTGGACTATTAAGATATTTTGTTTATTATGAACATACATAGAGAATAATTTCTGCAATAGATGCGCTATATCATTTCTTACCCATATCGCAAGCAAATGCTTTGAAACTGCTCTATGGAAAGCTATGATCTGAATTTAAACTTTTCTGAAGCTTTTGAAAATTTTTGTTTGTTATTCAGATTATCCAAAAAATATTTAAGTTCAGTTTCATGCGTAATATTTTCAAATTATGTAAAAAGTTGATTAAAGTATATAATTTTATCAAATTATAGAAAATATATTTTAAATATTTAAAAAATTCTTTGATATAACTTCCCTTAAAATTTTTTTAAATTACAACATATCATCACATGTATAAATTTCTTAATTAAAATGGCAATTTTATTGCACAAAATACTAAAAATATTGGAAGGCCACTGAGTCGAAACTTTTATATTATTGAGAAAGATGATATTTTCAGGTTCAGCTTGAAAGTCAAAACCTAATGCTTAGGTAACCTTTCTTCTAAATTCAATACAGATATTACTATTATTATATTCCAGGAAAAATGTCAGCATACTAACTTAGAATAACTAAAGTTTTACTGTGTGATGGATCTAATAAATATTTGTTAATTAATTGGGGTTTTTTAGGCTCCAACACTCTATTACAATGCCCTGCCGAAGAAAAAATTTGGTTCAATGAGTAATTCATGTGGACAACTTGTGAAGACTGAAGAAATTACTAATACTAACTTAAATCTTTTATCTAATTTAACAGTCGCTGAAACTCATCTTAGTGCAAAACAAATAAAGGAAATCAATAATAAATGAATCTGTCTGATTTAGGACTGTAAATTCAATGGCTGTGGACCACATGGGTGATATGATAAGACATGATACTGCTGAGTCGCGAGTCCTCTACTGATATATATATATATATATATATATGTGGCAAACGGGTTGACCCAACCTAACCCGCGGGTTGAATCAAAGAAAATTTGGGTCGGGTCATGGGTCAAAATTTTGAAATTATCGGATGAAAGAAATGTATTGTTTGAAGGGTTTCCTGAAATATGAATGGAAAACTAACCATGCATTTGAATTTAGTATGCAATCTACTATGCTGTTTAAAACATGCTCTTAAATTAATGTTAATGACATTCCTTCATGATAGTTTTATCAAACATTTGTAAATACAACTCGGGTCAAAGGCTGACTGACTGACCCATGGCAATAGAGCTCTGGATACAGGGAGATAAAGCGCGTGTAATTTAGAAAAATGTGCAGGCGAATTGGAACATTATTATATTTATTAAAAATTCGAGCTTAATGCAAAATAAAATGGAAATTATTAAAATTCAATGAACATAAAATATATTTCGTGCATATTTACAAAACCGAAAATCATTTACTACAAAACTTTTGAACTTTATGAAAGTTTTTGGAAGAATGGAAGTTGAAATCAGCTAGCCTTCTTGAATATCATTTTGAAAAAATATTGCAAAGTGTATGGTTAATAGAAACCAGAGGTGTAAATAACACAGTGTCAGCAAATACACTCATTGTAGCGGCCAATTCAAATACTTTTGCCAAGCAATTTGTACAAGTAATTTCGGGGACCAAAGATTTATAAAGTTAGTGACAAATGCTTATATATCCAATAATGTTAGCATTAAGAATGCATAACCCGCCCCTATTGACTTCATCTAAGAACTCCGTATTCTCAATATCTTTAAGATCACTAATAAAATCTTTCATTTCATATTTATGAACTATAAATCCAGCTATGTAAACTAAAGCACATTTTAACCATGCATCCTCATTTTCACTATAGAGCTCGTTTTTGATTACCAAATGAATTGCTTGAATGTGTTCTTTTGATATATCTGCATCACAGTATTTACAGTTACAGTATAGATTCGAGGCATTGGAAGGAAATGCATGATTTAATTCAAGCAATAAAACTGCAGAATTTCTTTTAAAAGTTATTAAAAATTTGATTAACAGATAAATAGCATGAAGAATCCGAAGATTGTCGATAAATTCGAAATTGTTTTTCTAATGCATCTGTTTGAAATTCTCCAAGCATGACATATTCAAAGTGTAATTTTTGAAGAAGGTATTTAGCAAGGTGAACAAACTCCATTAAAGTTTGAAACCATCTATTACTAGTTTCAGTCGTCAACGATTTAATGCGTTTCTGGTTGTAAAAAGTCGTCATATCTTTCAAAAGTTTCGCCATTTCTGCCAAAAAAGCCAGCCTGTCATCATTTCAATTTCGTATAACATATTGATTAGAATTGTTTTTTTCGAGAGCCAATTGAGTGTGATTTAACGTTACAAATATTGAAAATTCTAGTAATGTCACGAACAGATTGGTATGTTCCACAATGATTTGATGAAATAGATAAAGCTCCAACAGTTTTTCACACAATATTTGTACCGCTAATGAGACCTTCTGCTTCTCAATACTATTTGGGAATAATGATCTTCTTGACATAGTTGTGCATCTTACAAGGTTCTGTTCTCCTTTTTTAAAGATTGAGTACAACTCAAACCATTTACATTCTTCTCCTTTGTACACTAATGTTTTAGTTTTTTCAGTAAAAAGATTATTCCATGTGCATTTAAGAAGGTGGGGCAGATCTTTCAAAAGAAACCATTTTCTATTACTGCCTATTGATGTTGGACTACCCAAAGACTATTTTCATCAAATCCTTCAAAGCATTTTCAAAACATTACATTTATGCTTAAATTATCTGTAGTGTGGCATCAGTATGACTCAGTGAGCAGATCTAAGTCCCTATCTTCCAAGGAATTTGTGTCGAAGCATGGATTTACCAAAGCCCTAATAAAGAAAAGGCAAAAAGAAGCGTACTTGTAAGTAAAAAACCTAAACTCAGTGTGTTTCTCATCTCGTGGAATTTAGGCGGTAATAACATTTTTCGTAAACGAATGAAATAGATAACAAGTAAAAACACCTAACCATTTACCTAGCCATAAGTTAAGGATAGTGCTAGAGCTTCTGTACCACGTCTAGGCGCGGAAGTATTTTAGAAAAGCATAATTTAGATAAAAGCAAATTCAAAATAAAACTAAAACGAGTTTATTGATAAAGGAAACAAAATGAAAATTCACACCAATGTCCCATATATACAATAAAACCGGTATCAAAAACATCATTACTGTAGCATCATCCAAATAATCGGAAATAAGCTGCAAACGTCGCAGAAGAGAATAAGATCGAAAAGGAGTTGATTAAAAATATTATAATTAGATCAGTTGCTATTATTTCAGATTAATTTGTAAAATGCAACCAAGAATAAAATATGTGTCAAAAAAGAGATATTTGTATCTGTCAATAAAAATACTTTTGACTAAACGACGCTTACGTTATTTTATAGCCGCCATCTTGGCAGAAGTTTAAATTTGAATCGACAGGTACTTCTTTTGGAATTACTATAAATACATTGAAACTTATTGTAAGAATTTGATAAAGAATTTTACTTAGAATTCTTATTTTTCATCTTATTAATGGTTTGATTATTTAATACGATGTCAAGCTAATTGAGCAGTGTTTAGTAGTGGTCTGGATACATCACAGGGAACGATTCTAGGGTCCCTGTGCCAGATCATGAAAGTGCACTTATGTTAGGTGTAGGGGTTTTCTCTCGATTAGCCAACTAGCATTTCCTTTCTACATGTATTAGATAATTAACTGTCAGCAAATGGTTGGATAACCAAACCCTAGGAGTTATCTTAATATTATTTTAGATCTAAATTAGTGACCTATAATCGACCGATAAAATGACCGTACATTTAGTAAATTATAAATGTAGGTTAGGAAGTTGTTCGAATAGAATTTATTTAAATAAGCCAATATATTTCGGTAATGGCTACATGTAATATCTAACGAACAACTAGTAACAGTTCAGGTTGCAAATAGATATAACACTTTCATACAATAGAGTTTAAGTCGAGTTGTGTCATGTCTTGAGTAAGCACTGAGCTAATGTAGGGTACACATAAGCTATTTTGATTGCGCTGAGAAGTGGCACTCAAGCATTGGATGGAATGGTGAAACTGGATGTGGAGATCCGCTTCAGGCAGATGCCCACTAGAAGATTGTTATGGAGGTTACTGCATGGCTTTGTCACCTAAAAAGTGAACAGTTAAATCGAGGTTACATAAGTTAACAGAAGAAACTAGTCAAGCAGTAACAACAAGTAAATCCTTACCCGCAATAACACAGCTAACATTATAAAGTAACAGTAGATAAACAGTGATGATGCCTGGTAGAGGATATTACATGGTGACTGTGATAGCCAAGAACAGTAAACCTACAGAAGAAACATTCAGTTAACCCACCCGCAAAACGACATTATAAGCTATAAGTGAAAGTATGAAAGCAGCGTGTTGTTACATAAACCAACTATCAATGAAATGAAGAGAGATACCCCAAACCGAACAAATGCACTTTACTGAGATCCTGGAATCGCAACCTAGAGATGGGAAAGCCACTAAGAACCAGAAGAAAAAATGACAAAAACCAGAAAAGGAAGCGCAAAGAAAACTGCAACAAAAGCAGTAACTCCCAGAACAATTCGATCATCACCGTACTTTGACGAGAATTCAGCAACAGATGCCACAGACACAGAACTACAATCCTTTAGTTCACCCCCAGAGACGAACCCCATAGACACAAACCCACTAGATATAATGGTGTTGTTAAAAAAGAACCAAGAGAGTGAGGAAATCTTAAGACAACAAGGGCGTGTGGGACACAGGACTGATCAACGCGATCAGGGACGTCCAACCAGATTTGGTCTATTCAATGTTCGAACTCTAAATGCAGATATGGAGGAAGTGCGCTTATTGACCGCCTTGTAGCAGATTTTGCGCAGGTATTTAGTACGGAGAGATGTCCTAGACTATGGTGTGATGCAGAAGTTATCTTCTTGCATAAAAAGGGAAGCCGACTCGACCCTAACAACTACCGCACCATTTTCTTATTGGATGTCGGAGGAAAAATATTTGCAAAAATTCTGCTTAACAGATTGGAGAAAATACTTCTAGAGAAACCTGTGCTGCCACCTACTCAATTTGGCTTTAGGGCTGGCAAGTCAACTATACAGGCCATACATGTGCTGCGGCAAGCACAGGAGGCT
>CABFPE010000338.1:248392-259512 GCA_900660155.1 Hofstenia miamia | reverse complement strand
ATGATCCGAAAAATAGAAAAACCAAATAATAAGAAAGATATACAGAGAATCATGGGGTTCTTCAATTGCTACGGAACCTTTATTCCAAAGATAGCTGGAAAAACACTGAAGATGACCCGATTGATGAGGAAAGCAGTTCCATTCGTATGGACGTGGCAAGAACAAGAGGAACTCAATAACATCAAGGAAGAACTCGTGAAATTACCTTCCCTCAACACACCAGATTACAATGAGAAATTTATACTAGAATGTGACGCAAGTAAGGTGGCAATTGGAGCAACATTGGGACAAATAAGAAATGGGAAAGAAGTACCCATTCAGTTCTTCAGCTGCAAGCTAAGGGCTAGCAAAGAGAACTATGGCTCCACCAAGGTAGAAATGCTTGCACTGATTGAAAGCATCAAGAAATTTCAAGATTTCCTCATAGGAAAAGAGTTTAGAGTATGAACAGACAACAGTGGTTTGAACTGGCTGAAGAAGTTCTCAGGAGATAAGTCCGGAATAGTGTCCTGGTGGATTGAATACCTAAATGAATACACATTTACGATTGAACACAGAAAAGGCACATTACACAACAATGCAGACTTCTGAACATCACTGCCAGAGTACCAAAGAGACGCAGCAAAAACAGATGGGGAAAAGAAGCAATTTCAGTTCCTGCTGCACACTGAATACAAAGAACTACCAGAGATAAACATGAATAAAAATGGTCAAGTGGTACTACCAATACTCATAAGAGAGGAAATAACAGAACAAGAGATAGTGGACAAACAAAAAGATGATAAAGTCCTAGGCAAGATTATAAAAAAGATTAAAGAGCCACGAACTACATTATCTAAAATAACAGCAGGATACTAAGAACTTTACAAATGGAAGATCAACAAGAATGGACTGCTATACATTGAAGCCGGAAATAACTGAATTGTGATACCAGACTACTTCAAGAGGGAACTAATATGTAAGATCCACGAGAAGGGCCATTTAGGAATAACACAGATGGAGAAAACATTTAATGCTTGTTTCATAACAACAGCCATCAGGAAAGTCGTGGAAGACATCATTAACAAATGCATGACATGCTTCCTAAACAACAAACAGCACTTCCTGACACAATGAGCACCACTAGAGAAAATCATCACAACTCAACCCAATGAAATAGTTCATATAGATTTGGAGATGCTATCAAAGGATGCAGAAGGTTATCAGTATCTACTAGTAATGGTGGACAACAGTACCTACTAGTAATGGTCCTGAATGTGAAACACCACAGCGGAAACCACAGCTGAGCTTGTCTTAAAAGAGTGGATACTGAAATTGGGACCAATGGAAACGATCATAACAGATAAAGGGCCTCAATTCGAAAGTGGACTTTTCCAAGAGATGGCCAAGCTCCTAGAAATCGCAAGTGAACGAGCAACTGCCTATCATCCACAGGCCAACAGAGCAGTGGAATGACTCAATCGAACATTAATTAAATTAATCAGAGTAGCAACAACATGAATAGGAGGAAGTAGATGGAGAGAGGTTATCGAAATGATTGAATACTATTACAATACCTCAGTACATGCAATGACTGGAGTATAACCGTTCAAAGCTATGTTCGGAAGGGAGGCAGCAACCCTGCTCTCAATGCAGTATACCAATTACAGGGGGAAATTGGACAAAACATACATACAACAATTAAGAAACCAGATCACAGGAATTCATGAAACAATGTGTCACAATATAAAGAAGTCGGCAGTGAGACAGCAATGTAACTATAATAAAAAAATCTATGGCCACGCACACAAGGTAGGCAATAAACCAATTAAACTCATAGACACAAACCAAGTCCGGAAGTTGAAAACAGTATTGTCCTTCCCCCACACAATAACACAAACACTACCAAACAATGAATACATGCTAGACAACAATAGACTTTTACATTTTCAAAACCTGAAGAGAGCAACAGCAGACATCGAAGAAATGAAGATAGATGACAAAGCTGAATTTAGAATATGCCGAATTAACGGCAATGAAATTATATATGATATGTATGATTTAGATAGCATACATGTAGAAGAATTCGATGACGAGTACACAGCAGAGATCAGAAATGATGACCTGAACCAAAGAGTACTGCCTCAGAGGGCAGTGAGAAATAAACCTATATATGACCCTGAAACATGGGATATAAATTTATTAACTGCATTTAGGAAATTAGAAGAAAATGATGCACCCACTGATGAAAAAGAGAGTGCACAGAGCCCAACAACCAGAGGAACTCTCAGCCACAAACAGGAGAAGGAGAGTTTGCAGAAGTTCTCAAACCAGATGTCAAATTGAGGGCAGAAGGGACGAGAACAAAGAACTGATGAATAGATGACGTAGAGTGAGAAGGCGTCCTAGTAGTCCTCAAGGCTGATTCAAGGGCAGAGAGACCAACAGACAAAAAGCCTCTCCCACCAGGGATCTGCACCGCTGATTCAAGGGCATGCAGAAAACTGGTGCACAGCACAACTTTCCCTCCCAAAGTCCACAACGCTGTTTCAAACGTGGTGAGACACGAGGAGTTCCAGGGGAAGGTGTAAGTGGTGGAAGAACTGTGGAGATACAAAAGTGATTCAAGGCTGACGTCATCTCATCCAGAACCACAGCTGGTCAAGTGCTAATAGGAGTAACTGTGAGCTGATTCAAGGGCAAAGCAGTAGAAAATATCAGCACAGATTCACAGCCTTCAGACTGTGAACTGAGCACCAGTAAACTACCATTAAGGATGACTCAGCTACACGCCTCCTCAGAAACAACATCAGAGAGAATGGTTAGATCAAAAGAAAGAGAAAAGCGAATGTTGAAAATCAATGGGGAAACCTTACATCCTTATTTCATGGGAACTTCAAAGATGCGTTATAATGCATTTGCAAAACTATCCCCAGAAACAAAGACCCATATACAAAAAGTCATGAGAGTTGAAGGGAAATTCTTACCAATCATGCTCAACGCCAACAACAGGCCAAAAGTAAATGTCATTATCAGTTATCCACAAGATATGAACAAAACATTAGAGAGGCCATACATGTGCAGTATGGTGCATGTCGTATTTGATGACGCATTCACATTGGATACCACACAAGCAATAATGGCATACAAAGACAAAATTGCTGAGATACTGGAAATAAACATGGATGCAAAAAACCTCACAATCATACACATATTAAAACAGAGAGAATATACAAAGACATTAGAAAAGAAAGTGGATGACACAACAAGAATGGCAAGAGTACAAAATGTCAGAGTAGTAATAATAACAATAACAACACAGGAAGATATTCCTGAGCACTTAGAAAACGCATGCCATTTAGGTGAAAACATCTTCCCATGGGAGAAAACAGCAAAAAACACAATGATTCCAGAGCTAATACGTTTTGACTTACAGATAGATTATTGGGCACAGATCTACCAAATCATGGTAGACCCATGCATCGCAATTGATCTTTACAGGCAAACAAAAATGATAGAGATGACAACTGATATAGAAGGAATTGAAAAAGCAAACACATTGTTTATAAAATGCAGCCTTACGCAATGACAGGATCATTTACAACAAATCCAAACGATTTGGAGGAACATGAAGTTGCAACAAAAAGTAGAGGAAGGCTGGCCAGAAATAAAAATCGATGCACCATCACAAAAGTTTCACAAATCAGTAGAAATGGCACTGACAGAAGTAAACAGAGCCTACAAATTGAATACGAAAAAAGATTTTAAACAATTATTATTTGAAGAAAAGAATGCACCAGAAATACGCTATAGAACTATGGCGTGGATATTAGCTATATTTACAACAGAAGATGTGGAAATAAAACTCCCGATCTTGTGACAAACTCGTCACAAACTAACAAAATCAAAGAAATACGAAATTGCGATATCCCTGATCAACACACAAATGAAGAACTGGCTATTAAAAGGTCACACTGGAAAACTGGAGTCACTGAATCAATCAGAGAAGCCAGTGCAAGCAATGGAAAAAATATTGAGTAGAATAATAATGAAAGAAAATCCGTTGGGGAAGATGTCAACAATAAGCATCGCAAATAAGATGGGGATATGCCCCAGTTAAATCATGATATTTGATGAGCCAATGAGGAAGTATATGTGGGGAGTGACATCTGAGACATGGATGAAGCAACTCCAAAATCAGCCATGGCTCACAATGAAGAAAATTATTAAGAGAAAACTTGCAAGCACAGCCGAAATCCGAAAAATGCTAGCACAGAAAAACGTGCAGAGAATACTAGACCATGAATTGGGATGCTATGAATGAGACAGTCCATGGTGCACATTTATGAAGATCATTTGAGGCACCAAAATGATGAAAAGAGGAGGCATTATGGAGCGGAGTCTGTGAAATGGTTACAAAGTCCCAAGCAGAAATTTTAGAGGAGGAGCAACTATTAACATCGTCCAGATTACTACTATCCCCCAAAACACAACAGACAATCAATGGGATAAACATCGAGAAATGGGGAGAAATTAGTCCAGCTAAGACAATAGAATGGATAGACACAGATGACGAGCATTTCCTGGTCGAAATTAAAATTACAAAAGAATCAAAATATATAAAAGAAAGAAACTTCCAGAGCATTAGAGAACAACAAACAGTGGCAACGATGAAACTTATGTTCACCAAAGCATTCACACAAACAGAACTGGAAGAATTATTGAGACCATACAATCAACTGGCTATAGACGTTGAGTGTATCACTTCAAGAGTGGAAATTAAAGAAGAACTATGATTAAAGCTAAGTTGAAGCAGACTCACGCAAGCATTCTGGGATACAATTCCCAAAGCCAAAATGAATTACCCCGCTACCATAGGTCTAGCCACAGCATCAGCAACAGAGGGCTCGTACCAACACATAGAACGAGAAATAGAAACGAAACTCCTGATCTGCACACTGCCAGAAACTGTTGCAATACCAATGGTCCTCCCATGGTGGAGATTACCAAAAGATGTTAAGGTTGTGAAGATATTCCTACATGAGTATAAGTCATACATAAACACTGAAAGAAAAGCAAAAGCTATAATAGAAAGAGATGACTACAAAGAAATCAAAAGCAATATTGCTACAGAACAACAACAAAGAAAGGGTCTACATCGAAGGCACGATAATGCCAGACCAGCTCTATACACATGGAAAACCAATAAACGTGCAACTGCAAGATCTTAGAAATGAAATTGAAGAGCAGAACCTGAGTGCTATAATGTTATTCTCCAGAGTAAATGATATAGTTTGGACAGATATATGGGAAAAGAAATACTGCTACTACAATGTCATGAAAAGGGTTGAAATCTTTATGATTATGAGGTTAAACAAAAACAATCCCAATACAATAACAGAAAAAGAGGTAAGAGATAACATCAGTTTCTTTTACAAGGATGTGACAAATACTCAAAGTTTAAGGAAAGTTTTCATGTTTTTCTATCCTGACAACCAAATCAGAGAAGACCTAGCACACATGAGCAGAGCTGACGCACAGATGACACTCATGATCAGCATTAAGGGAATACAATTATATCAAAAATACTATGACATCTTTTCACAGAAAATGAATGAACTAAGAGAAATAACACCAATAGCAGAAGACATCTGAGAAGCACATTTCCTGAAATACACAAACGTCGTAATGACAGAGAGAGAGGCAGTTCTAAAAATGACAAAGCAAACAGAATTTGAGAAAACAACATGGTCTGATCAGCAGGCGGAAACGATAATTCGAAAGGCGGACACTCTGGTGCACTGAGAACAAGCTGTGCTAAAAATAATGCAAGCTGAGGGAGGCGTGTAGCATCATCCAAATAATCGGAAACAAGCTGCAAACGTAGCAGAAGAGAATAAGATCGAAAAGGAGTTGATTAAAAATATTATAATTGATCTGTTGCTATTATTTCAGATTAATTTGTAAAATGCAACCAAGAATAAAATATGTGTCAAAAAAGAGATATTTGTATCTGTTGATAAAAATACTTTTGACTAAATGACAATTACATCATTTTATAGCTGCCATCTTGGCAGAAGTTTAAATTTGAATCAACAGGTACTTCTTTTGGAATTACTATAAATACATTGAAACTTATTGTAAGAATTTGATAAAGAATTTTACTTAGAATTCTTATTTTTCATCTTATTAATGGTTTGATTATTTAATACAATGTCAAGCTAATTGAGCAGTGTTTAGTAGTGGTCTGGATACATCACAGGGAACGATTCTAGGGTCCCTGTGCCAGATCATGAAAGTGCACTTATGTTAGGTGTAGGGGTTTTCTCTTGATTAGCTGACTAGCATTTCCTTTCTACATGTATTAGATAATTAACTGTCAGCAAATGGTTGGATAACCAAACCCTAGGAATTATCTTAATATTATTTTAGATCTAAATTAGTGACCTATAATTGACCAATAAAATGACCATACATGTAGTAAATTATAAATGTAGGTTAGGAAGTTGTTCAAATAGAATTTATTTAAATAAGCCAATATTTTTTGGTAATGGCTACATGTAATATCTAACAAACAACTAGTAACAGTTCAGGTTAAAATAGATATAACACTTTCACACAATAGAGTTTAAGTTGAGTTGTGTCATGTCTTCAGTAAGCACTGAGCTAATGTAGGGTACACATAAGCTATTTTGATTGTGCTGAGAAGTGGCACTCAAGCATTGGATGAAATGGTGAAACTGGATGTGGAGATCCACTTTGGGCAGGTGCCCACTAGAAGATTGTAATGGAGGTTACTACATGGCTTTGTCACCTAAAAAGTGAACAGTTAAATTGAGGTTACATAAGTTAACAGAAGAAACTAGTCAAGCAGTAACAACAAGTAAATCCTTACCTGTAATAACACAGCTAACATTATAAAGCAACAGTAGATAAACAGTGATGATGCCTGGTAGATGATATTACATTATCCAGCCATACTTTATTGCTACATGACGCACTGCTTGTTTTGTCAGAGATAATATTTCAGTGGAAATAAACTCAGGTGGATGTAACAAAAAAACCTAACATGTTCTATTGACATAATCCCTTTCATTATGGACACTAAGTACAAACCAAAAGTTAACAGCATTATATCCTATAAATCCAAGATGTGTGAGGGCCTCAGTTAGCATTACTGGCATAGTATGGTGCATACATCATTTGATGAAGATTTCAACATTTTAAATTTATGTTAATTCTTAAATGACTGGTGTGACATTCAATGCTTTGAATGCATCAACATTGATTTTCCCAATCTGTTAGTTATCAATTTTTTCAGAGTACATGGGATACAACACTCAAACATCATGGAAAGTATTGAGATAGCTTATTGTCTAGCTAAAGTAGAAAAATTTCGCCTAATAATTGTCATGTGTGAAGAATATGAGGAAGACATTCCTGATCCTGTCTACACTTCTATATGGAAAACTTCCTGATACTATATCACAAAATGTATCAGCCAATTTCCATGTACCACACAAATATCATATCAACAACAAAGCTCATCTACACAGATCTGTTACTCTGCAAAAATATCCCAACACACAGACTAGGCATAGATCAGAAATTGATTATCAACACAGCTCTGCAGGCACAGACATTGGAATTAATAAACTAACTACTAACAAAGGCTACTGATCTAAGAGCTAGTTTCACATTTGCTCAAAGTACAGCTTCAATGCATGACATTCAAAAGTTGTGGCAAAACAAAAGCAGACAAAAATCCAAAAACCGCAATATGCAGAAGTTCACAGCATGGATGATGTTTTAATGATCAAAATGGTAAAAGCAACTCAGAAAATAGTATCAGGTCCACCTCTCCAGCTGTTACCACAAGATTAAATCAAGCAAGGGCAGCATGTAGAGTTGTTCAGGGACTTTCAACCATTTTTATTTTTATCAATTATGTCATTTTGAATACTTATAGTGACATCAGAGTGTGACATAGTTAATTTCGAATTTAGTTTATGAAGCTAGAATTCAAAGGAGTTTATCTCACTCAAATTTCATTTGCTTTTACCTTACCATTATTTCTATCATTACATTATGTTAGTTATAACTGTGTAAATTTCTGGCAATAATTTGGGAATCACTCTTCTGTGCTTGGGTCAACAAATATCTCTCAGACAGTTAGCAGCCCAAATCATGGACCAAATTAAGTTAGGTGTACAGTTATCTTTAGATATAATAAACCTTTCATTTTAATTCAACATGGACATGCACATATAATTTTTTAAAATGTGATGCTAATATATTGTTGGTCAGCATGAATGTATGGTAATTTCATGCTATTATTTAGTGAGCTGATAGATAAGAAAAGAACTGAGAGGTTTTCATGTATTGAGCTCAATAATAAATTATAAGACTAATAGGGTAGCACTGTTCAATCAAGTTTATGGGCTTCTCCCTTTGGATAGCACTTTGGCTGGAAGCCATATAAATTTGTCATCCTAGATGTTTTCTCTCTAAACAGTTACTAGTTATATGGATGAACTACCAATGTTTTTCTATATTTTAATGATTGCTAGATTCAGGGCTGCTACAAGATGGTCACTCTTGCAACTTTCTGCCATTACATTATGTTCCCCAGTGCTATTCTAGTTCCCACACCCCTGATTCTATGATATAATTTTCAAACCAATTTTTTTGAAATGGTATATTTAGAGTTGCAGTAGCTTTTACTGGGTCTGGATGAAATTGGCCATCAAGCTCAAGAATATTTGTAGAAAAATATGGAGCTATTGTGTTAGTGGGTGACAGTGATGAAGCAGATTGTAAATCTGATAAAATATTACTGAAAGAAGTTTGTTATTGCTCTAGTGTAGAAGCAGATGCACAAACTGTAGATTTAAAATAGTTTGTATCCTTAGGTTGCTTTGCTTTTGACATAAGTGAATGCTAGAAAGTGTGCTGTAATATTTTTCAAAACAAAGCAGTAATAATTTTATATATTAACAAATGGAAACTGCACATTTAATGAATATTTTGATGGTAATGGGTCAATGAAAATTTGTTAAGTAGGAATGGTAATGGATGTAATGTATTTAAATACTTTATTAAACATATTTAAATCACTTGATAATATTTGATAAAATATTTTTTACTATTTACTATTATTTCATTGTGGCCATTTGAATATGTTGCTATAAACTCAAACTTTAAAGATTAGTTATGGAAAAGGTATTTGAGCAATTGTTAAGTTCTATGCAAAAAATTTTAAGAAAAATATGTTGGTTTATTACTTGTGCAATGCTACTCCTCTATGTTAATGACAAATTATTCATATAATTTAGCCTAAACCTATACAGCCATTATTAAGGTTGGCAAGAGCACTTATGTCCCCCATGGCTTAGTTACAGGAGAAGAGATTTGAACATTAGCTGTCACCTTGCTAGCCTTCCCTATTTTTATTTGGCAACACCCAATTCCTTTTGTAGCTTGACAACCTTTGGAAATTTCTTTCCTCCATAACTCACAATTTCTTTAACCCTTTTTACCAGAGAATGAAAAGGACAAATCTGAGAGTCATTCCAATATTAAGGCTGTACCACCACAAAGTACCTTTAGTTGCATTACACATATTGCAATTAATCAATTCTCATTTGCTCTGTATGTGAATGCACTGCTCTCATTAGTGATTAGTAAAGAAAATAAACAGTATTTATTAAAATGAATTTGAATGAATCAATAAATACATTGTGATTAGCATAGAATCACAGGCTGGAATTATAATTACAATAGCTAACTCATTAACACTGCACAAGGTTGAAAGAGTGACCTCATAAGAACAGCCTGATTCCATTAAATAGAATTATTAAAACAAACATTGGTAATTCATCCAAGTAACTACAACTTTTTAGGTAAAATCCAAGATGACCAATTCCAGCCAAAGTGCTGGCAAAAAGGAGAAGTGTACTTAATGTTAGTGAATGGTGCTACCTTAGATGTCTTACATTTTATTTTCTATTTTGATAAATAATAAACATCTCATTTTCATTGTTATCTCTCAGCTCACTAAATAATAGCATGTAGTTACAATGCATTTGTGCTAACCAATGGCATAATATTGTCACAGTGTAATTAATTATAGGTGCATGTAAATGTTGCAGATAGAACAAGAGATTTATTATTTCCTTATACATATCTGTATCCATAACCTAAATGGTCCACAATTTGGGATAGGTGATCTGAAAAGATCTCTAGAAGCTATGTGTCACCCTGGTACTTTGAGGAGAGTACTCCCAAATTGTCACCTTAACTTACACAATTATTTGCATATCAAACAATAAGTAAGTAAAAGTAGAAAAGGTAAACAGTAATTGAAGTTAGATATCATCTATTAACTGTTCTCAACATTGTTACTCAATTTATACAATTCAAGTTATTACCTGTCTTTGTTTACAATCAAAATCAATCACAAGATAGTCATGTCATCAATTTCCCTCACAATTAAATTTGAGCAATACAATTAGCACCACTCAAGAGGACATGAAAACAGCTTTCATAAAACTAAACAAAGGATTACATCATCCTGACGTCAGTACATGTAAAAAAAATTATAATATCATGAAAAGTCCCTGAGTGGGTTGGTATTTTTTGCCAACAATGATATATTTAGAAATGACAAATACTTTCTTAAAACCAACAATGCAAATTGCTTAAGATATGTAACTATGGAAACCCACCTTGGAAAAATAAATTTATTAGCCCATTAGAATAAGCCTGTGAGATAGACTTCGTGAAGTAAATAGTGAATATATGTGATAATAAGAAGCATTTAATAACCTTACACAATGTGCCTACAAAGTGGATTTTGTGTCTTCAAAGGCTTTATTGAGGTAACAACAATATTTTGAATATCTACATACTTTTCTGAATTGATTAAATTATGTGTGTGAGATAATAGTGTTACAGTAAGCATTTGTTAATTTTATTTAAGCCATTGTAATTGAATTTGTGATGGATCATTTTCACTATTATATGTCTTTCAAGTAATAACTTATTTTTAGAAGAGCATCAATGGGTTGGTATATGCTGTTATTTAATTATCAGTGGAATCACACATTCTGCTATTGTTACATAACTGCTTCTAAAATAAA
>CABFPE010000338.1:213776-238931 GCA_900660155.1 Hofstenia miamia | reverse complement strand
CTCTTCCATTTGCTCCTATTTCATCTCCTGTGACTGTCCTCGCTGCCGTAAAACTTGACTTGTTTTTATTTATTTTTTTTGTTGTGTATGCCTTCAGCGGCTAAATAAAGTCATTGATTATTATTATTATTATTATTATTATTATTTTAAGTAGAATTTGATAAACTGATGGTCAGAGATGGAATTTTTTCTATATCGAAAATATCACCATCAGAAATAATTAGGTCAAGAGTATTTCCTTCAGAATGTGTTGGGAAAGAAACAAATTGGATAAGAGCTAGATCACATGAATTGTCTATCATCTCAGATTCATAGGCATCTTGAGAAGTATACGTGGACCAATTTGCGGACATTAAATTTAAATCTCCCACTATTAATATGTTACATTGGTCAATTGTATTGGCGGCTTCTTTGAACAAATTGATTGGATTTTTAAATTCACTTATTTGTATTCTATAATTACTGCTCTTGTGGATTATATACGCAAAACATCGCTAAAGAAGTGTTTTGAGAAGTGAGTAATGCAGCAAAAGCAAAATTGTAATTTCCAATAAACATTGTTCTCCAAGAAATTGATTGCAATTTCCTTGCAATATGTACACCACCATGTTGACCAGGAGGACGATCAGAACAGGCAATAATGATAAAGTTTGAAACGTTGAGTATTAGAACATAATACATCAATCTTGTTGATTGAATGATGTCTATATTGTCAATTTTATATCTTTGAAGAGTTTTGATTTAACATCTAATAAAAGCTTAAGATTTTTAATGCGGAGTCTGTTGCAATCTATTCCATCTTAATGAATTAGTTTGTAGAGCTCTGATGAGAAGATTTTTTTAATAGCTCTATCCTCTGGGCTATGTTGAGAATTCTAAAGTCTGGAAAATCTTTAATAAATAGCACTTTGATAAGATAAAATGTTTAAGCCAAACTGATTTAACATCTAATACAAGTAGTCTAGTTTTATTAGGTAAACGTTTCCCAATTCTAAATGCTTTGTTAATTGAATAACATCGTTCATTGAGAAATTCGATTATCTTTTCTAAATGTGTTTTATCATGAAGAAGATTATTTCCAGATGTACATTCAGGAATACCAAATATTATAATTCTTGACATAAAATGTGAAGTTAGGTTGTTATATTTGGAAGATTCAGTCAATGATTTATTATTATTGTCGATTAAATTTTGAGTATCTTCAATGTTTTTCTTTTGAGAATCTCGAATTTTTTGTAATTTGGTAATATTGTCAGAAAACAATGAATTTTATTTAGTAACGTAATCTGAATGAGTTACTCAAAAGTAAGTCTTTTGTTATGTTCTCTTTAGTTCCATTATCAATGTATTTTGTGCAAAACGTCATAAAATGTTTAGGATAGCTTGATAGTGCTTCAATACATCCGGAAGAAAACCCTGTACATTTTTTGTTTAGATATAGGTGCGTTTGACATGAAAAACAAATAATTTGAGGTGAGTCTTTTTCAATATCGTTGTAACAGGTTTTGCAAATAGATAAATTATTATCTCCGCCAAGGAGGTTATGTTTTTGGTAGCGTTGGTTTGTTTGTCTGTTAGCAACTTTACGGAAAAAGTAATGGATGGATTGACCTCATATTTTCACCAGAGGTGCGTCTCCGTCCAAAGAGGAATCCATTAAATTTTGGTGCTGATCCGAGGTATACACGCTGCGTGGCGGAGGTCTGCGCTCTCCGAGTGCTTTTCTAGTTTTCCTTTGATGATACTGGTAATGTGTTCATTAAGGATATTATAATTTAGATTCAATTATAATAGCAAAATTGTTACCAACCGTTCAAATTTCCCATAATTTAGAATAGATAAAAAATTCGTAGATAGGCTCCGATATTTAAAAGATAGGAGCAGGGGCGTACGCTGGTTTTTTTGGATGACCTTGATAATGTGAAAATAGTGAAAAATTTTTCTATTTTTTGCCGAAAAGTTTTTGATTTAATCAATCAAAGTCACTTTTGAAAACCTAAAGGAGTTAATAGAAAAGCAATGTACTTTGAACGAAACTATTAAAAACAACTACTAAACAAGAACTTCAAGGCGAATTTTAAAATGGATAACTTATCTACAAAACATATAACAAAAAACAAATATTAATATGAATAAAAGCAGAAGGAAAAATGAGAAGTCGTCTGCTTATATTACTATGCAAATCACCTAATGTTATAATACGCGGTGCTTTGTTGTATGTGTTTTCAAAATTGTACCAAATGAAAATGACTCGCTTACTAAATGAATATTCATAAGTCTCCAAATATAAAATAAAATTGATATCCTCTATTAATAGGTTTTGTAGGGGCTGCAATTTCTTTATCAATGATTTCAACACTGGTCTGAAATTTGACCGTTTTTGATGAGCTGTTGAAGGAATTGATGGAGTGTGAACAACACTGACAATACGCGTTAATGTTTTTGCTGTTTTAAACAACACTTAGTTACTGTTTGCTGTAACAGCTTGCAGCTGTTAACAGCAATGCTGTTGGGAGCCTTGAATATGCTTAATACACACGTACACCCTTATCTATAATAATGGAAAATAGTAATTTTAAGAGAAAAACTAAACTATTTATTATCTTAACAACTGTTAGGCTTCATTTTACAATTTCTTTCATAAACTGAATAGAGTGCAAAATACCCCTTGGAATAAGAAAGGGATCATTGATAATATTCACTATCTTCCAGTAGTTTTTAGTTTTCACAATCATAAATAAATGATTTGAACGAGGTCTACCAGGCAACTTTCTTCCTAGCATTAAACATTTTATTGGAATTGTAAGATATGAGACATTGGAATGTTGAACACTTTTAATTGGCTTTTGCGATACTTAACCTAAAGCATGTGTAAAATTTCATTAATATTTAAAAGAAACCATTTTTTCTACAAAAAAAGTTGTATCATATTAAATCCTAATATAGCTCAAAGTGTTCTTATTACATTTTTGAAACATCTTATACTTTGGATTATTTAAAGATACAATTACGTGCCATCAACGACGATTTCCGAAGAATTATTTCTGCAATTAAAAATTAATTTTTCACGATTGGAAATTCATATTGTATAAAGATAGTTTTGACAACATTCTTTATTGTTTGTCGTAATTTGTAATATATTATCACTTTATTCAATAAAATCTTTAAGACATCCAAAATTATAGGAAATAATCTCATTATGCAGAACATAATTGAATAACAGTACGGTAAATTTCATATATTTAAAACCAGGGCTTTCAAATCCAATTTTGAGATTTTTACAAAAAATTATACAACTTTCAAATTTCAAATCAGGTTTTTGAAGCTAAAGAGCGAACCTTTATATTCAATATTTGACAAAATTTTCACATCAACACTTTATTTAATTTTTAATATCTCATTTTATTTATTAGCTTTTCATTATTAATTTGATTCATTCCGTGATTTCCCAAATTCCCTGCTTTTCCCAGACTGCTGACATGCGTATTTTCACGAACTCGTCTCTCTCTGCAGCCACTCATGTTCGGTTCTCGGTAAAGATTTTATCAAATATTTCACTTGTTCTTGTTAGCGACATCAAGGGTGCATTGATCAATGAAACTTTGTTCATGTTTATGTCTGTATCAACTACAGGGTGTTTCAGAATGACTATCTCTATTTTGAAAGGTAATAATATACAAACACATGAAGATACAAAAGTAAAAACACATTCAATGGAATTTTAACTTAGTGCGTTTAAAAATTTGTGAAAGTATTGTTTAATTAACATTTTACCCTAGTCATACACTACCGTAAAGTAAAGTAACAGGCATACAGAATTCAATTTATTCGCAAAAATTACAACTAAAACAGTATATTTTGATTTATTTGTGATATGCATGCGAGTGTTATTGTGAAATTCAATCAAAAAATTAAATGCCTACAATATTAATGTGATGCATCATTTGATTCGAATAATTTGATGTTAAGAGGATCATTGTTTACTAAAAAGAACATCCTCGCTAGTTTTAGGTCCTCTTCATAACAACACGGTGAGCGCGTGATGCGGTCTATACGTAGCTCGCCCAAAAGAATTTTCGCCCATTTGGACATTTTGCCCACCAGATTTTTGGCCCAATGAATTTTTTGCCCATTGGATTTTCGCCCACTGGATTATTCGCCCCATTGGAATTTTGGCCCACTGACTGTCTCGCCCACCCAATAAAGCATTGTAATGCCTATGCATGTTATGCCATATTGAATTTTCATGCTCAATGCTTATGCTAATTTGTATAAATTATTAACATTAGGATGTGGAAAGCCCATCAAACATTGCATTGCAAAATGCCAACCCTCAATATCATTGTTTGTCCTTATATTAGCATGTCAAACACACCATTTGTTTACACCAACTGTTGCTAACCAATATCTAAATATGATTGGTTTATGTGGGAAAGGACTCAACAGTAAATCATAGAAAACTATTACAGCATTTACCTCTCAAAATATGAAAAAAAGGAATCTAATCTTTCACCAAGAGAAGACTGGTGAACAATGTTTTGAAGTAAAATAAATGATTGCTCGATTTCATCACATGGCAAGAAGGCTAAAGCCATACAGCTACACACCGCCAAGCACAAAATCGAATTTTGTCTGAAAATTATGGTTTTCAATGTAGGGAATCAATGAATACCTGAATAACGATGATGATGAAGGTAAATGACCTGCTGTATCTGCAGACAAACTTGCCATAACATCATTATAAATGCTTCCTAAAAATAATTAAATCCTTCATACCAGGATTTTCAAAAATTAGATTCAATAAAAAATTCAATTGAGAAAAATCAGAAAACAAATCTTTAATATTTGCCTGTGAATAGAAAATCCCGACACGAAATAATTACACTTCATTAAACAACATTACCAGCTGTGTTGCAAGGATTACTTCTTATCTTCAAACTCATTTGATGTCTTGCTTTTTTTGTTTTCATGACATCATCGTCTTGTTTATCATGGCAGTGCTCGCCAGATGAGGATCTAATATATATACATATATATAAAAACTCAGAGTATGAATGAAACCAACATACTTGTAGCTGTACGTAGAATTTGTTACTACTCTGGCTTTACAGCCATTGAAATCACATTTCCAATACACAGAATTACATTTACTCAAATGTATACGAAAGAAATATCCTGCATACTTCAATTTACTTCCACCTCATGTGCTTTTTATAATTTCCATCTATAATAGGAAATTCTTAAGCATGAAAAAACAGATCATTTTTAAAAAATTTTTTATTAAAAAACAGATCATATTTACAAAATTTTTATTTAGAAAATAATATATTATGCTTAACAACGCTTTCACACCAGATGAGTAGGTCTCAATATTTTTTTAAATAGAAGATAGAACCATCGTTATGTAATGAATGTTTATTGCTACTCATTATGGATTTCAATTTTCATTACGAAAAGGTTGTTATGATGTTGGGCAGGACAAATAGTGGGCGAAAGATCCATTGGGCAAGATATTCTTTGGGTAAAAAATAGTATTGGGCAATATATTCCTTGGGCGAATAGTCTAATTGGGCGAAAGGTCCATTGGGCAAATAAGCACATTGGGCTAAAAAATTTTGGGCGAACAATGTATACCCCGCGTGATGCGGGGCGATATTTGTAACGTCCCTTAGGTGACTTCCTAACAGCACCGTGACAGCTAATTGGTTTATCCATCCCTCCACTCGTCACGCGCTCACCGGGTAACGCGCTACAACATTCTTTGTTGTGAAGTTGATTTGAAATGTCCTTCAGTGGGAGTGATGCAGCTATTGAAATATTAATAAATGAATTAGTCTATAACGCAAAACTTACCGTAATATATTAATTGTTATACTTAATACTAATTTATATTGCACAATTCTTTACTTATTACATTTAATTCTTATTTTTTCCAAGTGTAACACTTTATTGATACAAAGTATGTATGTATTGAATATACTAAACCATATATTTTTATATTTCTGTCCACTATTTTATCATTTTATAGTGGTATGTTACTCATTACAAAGAAATTGTACTATATTAGTGACGCTTTACATTTGTGGTGTGCTAACCCCAACTCTGTTGATAATAAATTCTGAAAAATGCGAAATATAGCATGCTAATCACTTCACTTGGGAGTTTATTCATTAAAAATAACCGACGCTTGCAAATTTGTCTATAAAAATTCCTGTAAATATTTCAATAATAATAATAATAATAATAATCAATGACTTTATTTAGCCGCTGAAGGCATACACAACAAGAAAATAAAAACAAGTCAAGTTTTACGGCAGCGAGGACAGTCACAGGAGATGAAATAGGAGCAAATGGAAGAGTAGGCGAAGTCGGAGAAGGGCTCAGCAAAGAGGAAAGCCATCAAAGATTTCTTGAAGCTCGGTGGTGGGGAAAAGAAATCAATCGCTGTTGGAGGGTTGCGAGTCAAGATGTAATTAGCAGCAGTACAAGCACGATTGAAAAATGAGTGAAGGGTGCGATGTTTCTTTGTACGACGAATGGAGAAGGTGACAACATCATCAGAGCGAGTGCAGCAGGAATTGGAGAACTTAATGAAATCAAAAGGATCAAGATCCAATTTGCGAGTCAGTAGTCGATTGAACAGAAGGAGATCACAGGCATGGAAGTAGAGTGACAGCGGGAGAGTGGAGAATTTCAGCAGAGCGTCTTTATAGTCCAAAGAGGAAATCCATTTGAAAGCGCGTTTCTGGAAACGTTCCATGGAGTGGAACAAAGCACGAGAAGGCCACCAACAAGGAGACGCGTAGAGAAGAATGGCGCGAGGAATGGACTTGAACAAAGAGAGCTTCACAGCGGACGAGGTATTAAAAGGAACATTACGGAAAAGGGCAAATAGCGAGGAATTAGCTTTGCGGAGACGCAAAGACACATGTCCAGTCCAATTTAAGTTAGCAGCAAGTTGAAATCCAAGATGTGTGATGAGGCGCAAAGTTCACAGGTAGAGGCAAATCAGAAGGGGGAGCCACAGAAAAGGAAATACCACATGTCTTGGTAGTGCTAAAATCGAGATGGTTGACAGAGGACCAAGTAGACAAGTGCTCAAGATCAGAAAAAATGTTCGACGCAAAAGACCAACCAAAATCAAAAATCGCAGTGTCATCGACATACAACAGGCAAGACGAGTTGAGAACAGAATGAGGGAGGTCGTTAATGGCAACGAGGAAGAAAAGAACAGCAAACACTGAGCCTTGAGGGGCACCACTAGTAACGGGGACAGGAGAAGAGATAGACGAGTTGATTTTGACACACTGGTGGCGATTGGTCAGGTAGGACTGGAACAGTTCGATGAAATCCACATCAAAACCAAATAAACGTAACTTGTCAAGCAGAATGGAATGAGGGAGACGATCAAACGCTTTTGAGATGTCAAGAAAGATAATACAACCAGGATCATTACTATCAGAGTGAAAGTAGCAGTTTTCGATCAGAGTGAGCAGGTTAGTAATCGTAGAGCGACCAGGAAGGTTGCCATGCTGAGAAGAAGCGATGAGGTGACGAATTTTTGGGAATACATAACGAAAAACAAGGCGTTCAAAGATGATAGACAGTCGAGATAGAATAGCTATTGGGCGGTAGGACGTGACCTGCGAGGAGGGAAGCTGATTAGATTTTAACAGCGGAGAAATCCAAGATGTCTTCCAACAGGCGGGATAGCGCTTAGTGGAGCAAATGAAGGAGTAAAGATGCTTTAAATGGATAGAAAGCGTGGAGGAGGTTTCATGAATTACAAAGGAAGGAACACCGTCAGGATAACAAGGACCAGACAACTTGCAAGATTTAAGCATGAGAGAGATATCATGGGCGCTGAAGACCATATCACAAAGTCGGATTAGCGGGGAGGCAGCAGGCGGACCAGGGCACATGGAGACAGGTACAGAGAAGTTAGAGGCAAAATACGCGTTGAACAGATCAGCCTTCTCCAGGTCAGAGTGAGCAGAACGAAGGTTCCATCTCAAATTGGGGAGCTCGGGCTTGGAATGAAGAGAACGCAGGAAGGAATAAGAGTCTTGAAGAGAACCGGACGAGAAGCTGGACAGAAAAGAGACTTTGTCAAGTTCCATAAAATTGATAACATCTTCTGTGAGAGAAGCAAGCTTCGGAGTAGCAGTAGTACCAGAATGGCGTTTGTAAGACTCCAATTTATTCAAGGAGTGCACAGTAAGGGACGAAAAATAGAAAGGAAGAGAAGCACGCTTTTTCCGCCGACGAGGAACAAAAGAAGAAATAACTTGATGAAAGAAAGTGAACCAATCGTCAACTGAGAAGGAATCACTAAAAACGGGCAGCGAAGATGAGAGAGCAGCATTAAGTGACAGAAAGTCACTGTTAAATCGAGCATATTGTGGAACAGCCGGATTAGCAGATGGAGAAGTAGAGTTGACAAACAGATTGAAGCTGACGAATGAGTGATCTGACAGCTTAGCAGGAACAGGGATTACAGATATGTCAAATATGTAATCGGGGTGAGAGCACAGAACCAAATCAAGCAGAGAGGAGCTGGAAGTAGGAGAAAATACAAGTTGTTCAAGAGAATAGCAGGCAAAAACTTCTAAAACTGCAGACTCATAAGTGTCAGTAGAGTCGAACGCATTCCAGCAGACATTAGGAAGATTGAAGTCACCACAAACAAGAAAATGAGGACGAATGGAAAAGCCAAGGTGACGAGAGAGGTAGGTAGACTGGTCATGAAAAGACTCGAACATAGATGATAAATCAGCAACGGGAATGCGGAAGGCACTATACCCCAATAACCATCCATGTTTAATGACATAAAATATGAATGGTATTAATTTACTTTGCGTTAACCAATCAGAACGCTTCAAGCTGTTTTGGAATTGATGTAACACGGTGTGCAATTTTTGTTATGAAGGCAGCTGTTTTCAAAGATATTGATGTCAATTATCTCTGATGAGTTCGTCAATATTTACGAACTCCACGATTATCTCTTTATCGTGCTCACCGTGTTGTTGTGAAGACCGCATTAATAACAAAGCAAATCTATTTGAAATAACAGATGTTTGGTAATTAACTCTATCAATCACATTTCCACTTTAGTAAACAATAAGTCAATATTTTACAATAGGTTAGCGCAAGAATCGAATTATTTACATTATGAAAATTTGTTTACCCAAATGCAGCAACAAAGAAAAACCTGTTGTAATTAATTCCTTTGTAATTATTAATTATATTTATATTGTCTATTGCGTAATAAATATTTAGTGACATTTAAATTGATATCAATGTTGTTTACATTACCTTACTTTACTTTACTTTACTTAAGACCTCGTACACTGCCGTAAAGGGTTACTTAAAAATCGAACAGAACCGATTGTGTAATTATCTAATTGAAACTTACTTTACTTAAGAGCTTGTACACTGCCGGTAAGTAAAATTTTTTTCTTTACTTTACTTACCGGCAGTGTACGGCCAGCTTTATGTTGAGAATCTACGCCATCTTTGAAGCCATTCTAATAAAAATGATGTGGCCAAAGTAACCCCTTATATTTAGACAAAGTTGCTGTGACTTTACCCACCAAGTCGGTGACTGCATTGTCCTGAACTAACCTTGTGGAAAGACGGCACAAAAGTTCGTGGGACAAATATACAATATTAAAAGTGAAAATATGTTTGAGGTAGAACCAACATACCCCGCGTCCTGTTAGTAACTAAATCTAGGCCTAATATACAGGGTGTCCCACAAAAATGTCCCCTACTTTTTAATTGATTATATCTCCGCTTTAAATTTACATATTTTAATTTTTTTTTCAAAATGTAGTAAATTTTGAATTATTTAAGTTCCTGGAAATCGGTTGAATAACCAATTCACAGTGATCGATTTTCGGAAAGAGTAGAAAACTATTTGTTCAAAGTATAATATAGAGAGAAGCTGTCGGTTTGGGCTGGTCTGTGCAGAAATGGAAATGTTATTGGACCCTTCCTTTATGATGGAAATCTAACAGAAGAATTTTATTTAGAAATGTTGAATGAATTGATCATTCCATCATTAGACCTAGCTTGTCCCGGTAATCCATTTCAACGCCTTTGGTTTCAACAGGATCTGCTCCTGCCCATCGTCGAATCATAGTTAAAGACAGATTGCAAGAAGTCTTTGGGCAGCGAATTATTTCTCTTGGAAATGAAGTTGAATGGCCACCAAGAAGCTCTGACCTTACTCCATGTGATTTTTTTCTTTGGTGATATGTAAAGGAACAAGTTTTCAAAACAACACCTCCATCATTAATGATTCTTCGACAACGTATGGAAAAAGTGTTTCAAAATTCTGAAAGAAAACGGTGGAATGATTAAGAAATCTCTTCGTTCAATGGTGGACAGAAGTCATATTTCCTTGAGAGAAATGGAGGGCATGTCGAAAGATAAATTATTTTATGTAAAAAAACGTTATTTAAGATTTTTGTTTGTTCGTTATATTATACTTTGAACAAATAGGTGTCTACCCTTTCAGAANGTCTTATAGTCTGCATGGTCCACTTAGGTTAGCTAAAATTAATGAAGAGCATATCGTCCTCTAATTTTTGTCAAACATTTTGGCAACAAGCGTTTATTCGTACAAAATTAAAATCAATATAAAAATCGTTGTTAGTTTATGATATATCATATATATATATATATATATATATATATTATATATATATATATATATATATATATATTTGATACTGTACTAGCAATGAGCAAAGACATTAAAAAATCTATCCTCATATTTTGAGGAAACTGCAACCAAATTTAGAATAATGTATATCTTAATTCATGCATGTCCTCCACTCATCAATAAGTATTGTACATGCATTTATTTTTGAGGCGAGGTTAATTCCACAAGTGACATTCATAGAAGTTATGGAATGGAACCTAAACATAAACTAATAAATATAACTGGCCAAGGTCATCCATAGGAGAGTGGTTTTAGGCAACATGCATTTTTTGGAAAACGTGAATTGTGATATTTATGGATATTAACACATAGTATATGATGATTTGCGATAATCATTTCAATGATTTGAATCTTCATAAAATCAAAAATTACAAAAGTTCAAAAAATCGGCCAAAGTCACCCCGTTTTACGGTATGTAGATTTGAATTAAATTCAATGACATCCTCATCCCCATCAAACTAATAACGATCGATAACTAGGTAACGGACTCAATTTTTATGATGTTGTTTTTATAATAGCGTTCTATGTCAGCATTTGATATAAGTATTTTTCAGGAAAAATCCTAAAAATTACGATCTGTATTCTTGTATTCTAAGAAAAATCAGTTTCAATTTGTAACATTTGGGTAGTTTCATAGATTGTAGTAGATGCAAAGTCTATTATACCTTTTGAATTAATCATATTATTTTATTAATAAAATCGATCGCTTTAAACTGTATTAATGTTTGATTCGTCTTCTTTCCTTATTTCTTAATAGTTAATTTTGCTAGACATGATATATAGATTTATTGTGTGCATCTGAAAATGGGCAAGCTGTGAAAAGAGATGTATAGGTTAGGTATTTTCTCAGAAATTTTTGGAAAATATCTTAAATACATTCAAAGTAAACACTCAGGCAAAGACAGCTATTTCATTTGATGATTAAACATTTTAACGAGATTTTGTATTCGAATTTTAATTTATACATTTCACAGGTAGCTGTCGCTTGGTGTTGTGATTTGACAACAAAATTTACAAACAATTTACAAAAGGTGTACCTACCGGATTTTAGTTTTGTTGGAAACGGAATTTTCCATTTACTATTAATTAAGTTCCTTAGTATATCGTATTCCTAATCCTTTTGCCCTCAAATAGTACCCCTATTCTAAACTTTTTTTTATTGTCTTGTGCAATTTATTTTGTCTTGAGTTATTTTGGTTCAATTCCAAACTGTTCGTAGACATGTGATTGATGTAAATTCACGTAAAAACGAAATGTATGTGTCGATTTACAAAAAGTTGTTTCATTGGCCATAAACTTCGAAATATGTTACTAAAATATGGCAATTTCTCGTTATTTTTAATATGATAATTTTTGTGATAAAGAATCCCTATGGATTCTGTAAAGTATGTTAAAAGTAGATAAACTATGATTAATTTAAAGTTCTTTCACTTAAATTTTAATCATTAATTGTTGTTAAATGGTGTTAGTCCAATGTTAGCTGTTTATCCCTAATTTTAGGAGTACAGGTTTTGTGGGACTCGCAACAACCTGTAATTACTTTTTATAAAGAATGTCAAACGTAAGTTTAAAATATATAATTATATGATTGGTTTTGTAGAATATCGTTTTTGTTTTATTACGTTAACTTGCTTTATATTTACATTTTATTTCAATTTACGTTTTCTTACCATTTAATTCTAACGCTACCAAGTTCATAATCTCTCATTTGTTTGCTTTTTTGAGAAATCGAGATGAAAAGAATGGAAACAATTTACAACTAAACAGAATGCAAGTGTGATTAGTAAATGTCATCGCTCAGTGTGCTCACTGTTGACACCCAAGACTGCCACGGTGGAACATTCTAACCAAACAACAAGAGTAGTAATTTGCTTCTTTTCTGCAATTTAGCTAGACAATGTGGAACCAATTCTGTACTCCAATAACAACCCAGAGGAGAAAGAACATAGTAATTCTTCTGATAGTTGGATGGCCTCCGGCCGACGCAGAACTATGGAAAGACCTAGTACCTACGCTCAGCTCATTGAAAGGCCACACTGGCTTGTTATCGTACATGCAAATAAAACCTTACGCCCCTAATTCCTACTTCATCCCTTAATCTACAGATTGGTTATTGGTAGTCAGTTACGGTTACCAATAGCACTGCTGTACTCGAATCGATGCCCTATAATTAGTTACAAACATTAATCATAAATAGCAATTACAAATATGTATAAAGATAACCTAAAAGTAAGGGATAATTTAGAAAAAATATTTATTTCTAAAAGGTTAATCAAATCAGTGGTTAGGGAAATATGTACAGTGCGTGCCAGCAAGTTTGCATAATTAAAAAATGTATATATTTTATATTTTTTGAGACTAAGACTTTAAGCTAACACAAAATATATTTCAAACTATCAAACATGTTCACAAACATCAGGAAAATGAATACTGGGGGTTTTCACATCAATACTTCAATCAATGCCTCAACTCGCGAAGGCATGAAATGACCAGATTTTGGCACATTTTTTTAATTTCCTCCTCCTTGAACGTTGAGAAATGAAGCAATGATTTCTTGCTTTCGCACTACTCCCATCAGCCGGAGACAGCGTTTTATGATACTCAAAAGATTTCAAATGGGGTTCATGTCGGATGATGCTTGTGGCCAATTCAGCATTCGAATGTTCCTTGAGACAATATGGGTTTTTGTGCGTTGACTGACGTGGCAAGGTGCATTATCTTGCTGAAACAGGCCTTCGCCGTTCGGAAACCACTCCCTAATTTGCTGAGCAACCCGTCCATCGATTATCTTCGTAATATAACTGTTGAGGTTTCCTTCAACGACATGAGCGCGACCAGTACCCTGGTAAGAGAAGCATGCCCGTATCATAACCTGAGATGGGTGCTTCACGGTGAAGTGGCAATGCTTCTGCTCTAAGGGCCGACCATCCAACAGCCTGACAATATTTGGACACTCACCTCCAACTTGAATCATCGTTTCGTCGGTGAAGAGCACTTTTTTTTCCAAACATCGATTGTCCACTCCTGGTAATCAATGGCCCACTGGTACCTTTTTTCCTGTTGTGCCTTTGTCAGCAGTGGGCATTTTCGTCGTTTAATCGCATGGCAGCCAGCTTGAGTCAGCCCGGACAGTTCGCACACTCAGGTGATCGCCTGAAGCACCCTTCAACGTTTTCACTTCTCGGGGCGAAGACTTTGGCGACTTTACTGAAATATCACGCATATGACGGAGGTAGCTGCCAGTAAGCTTTCTGTTTGAGCTAATGCAGGTCAACATTCCCTTCTTCTTTGTACTGCTTGATGATTCTGGACACACTGGATTGATTTAGGCCCACAATTGTTGAAATCTCCAACTGTGTCTTCGTCGTATGTTTGAAAAGCGTCAAAACTTCCACTCTTTTGCGCTCTCTTTCATTCATGGTGTAATTCCAAATGGCGGCGTATGACGAACGAAAATTCAATAATAGTAATGAGTATGCAATTACACAGTAATCTATTTACAGCCAACAAAGAGTGCTAGGCAGACGATCGAGCATCGAATAACAATTCAAATTAATGTAAGCACACACTAATGGATGACTCGAAAGCTAGCGACCAATCAAAATATACATAAATGACACGGATTAACACATAATAAATTGCACCGAAAAAACCTCTCATAATTAGTGACCATTAATAATACAAATGTGTTAATTCCCCGAGATTATGCTACAATAAACTCGACCGATTTCTGTAACAATTCTTGCGGTAAATCATTGACTTCATCAATAATGATTTGTTTTAATTTTTGGGTTGTCGATAAATTACGTTGATGAACACGGAATTTTAAATATCCACAGAGGAAGTAATCGTAGGGGTTTAAGTCCGGCGACCTTGAGACCATTGTATCTTACGGATTAATCAATAAAACGCAAGTTACTTTGAATTGCAACAAAAAAAGATAATAAGTAAAAGCATTCAGTATGCGATGCGAATTTCAAAACCAGATGATATTCTGCATACAAAATAAAAGAATTTCAGACAATTTAAAACTTGCATTTGTGAGTCATTTGTAAGTGATTGGTTACTTGTTTGTATTAAGAATTGTAATATATATCTTATTTTTTAGATAGATGTTGTCTTTTTACGTATGATTAAGCACCTTCTTCGTCAAATGAGCACAGATTGCAAACTATCAACTGTTGGCCTTATTATTATTGGAAATGAAATTCTCAACGGTAGAGTTCGTGAATCAAACGTTCAATTAATGTGTCAGCATTTGCGTAATTGGGGTATTCTTGTCTCAAAGGTTAGCATTATTCCTGATGAGCTTTCTATTATTTCTAATGAAGTAAAAGATTTCTCATCTAAATATGAGAAGGTTATCACCACTGGTGGCATTGGAATTACTCCGGATGATATCACTTATAAGGTAAAATTTGATTATTCACAATAGTTATTAAGTGCACAATTACATTATTTTATCAATGTTGTCAAGTGGGTGCACTGAAAATTATTTTATCGTAATGGCCACAATCTTAATTATATTGTGCATTTATTAATAATAATTAGGCTTGAAAGTTCAATGTTATTTAAAATAAAATTTCTGATTTTCCTTTAAAATTACAAAAAGTTGACTATTGGGAGGGGGGTGGTTTAGTCAAAAGACTAATACTCATTTTCACAAAGAGAACAGTTTCTATTTCAAAATTTGACTAATCGTAAACCGCAAAAGCCCCTTTTTAGGGGTGTCTTTTGACTATAAAAAAGTTTTTTGTGGCTCCCCCTTCTGATTTGCCTCTACATGTGAACTTTGCGCCTCACCACACTCATCTTGGAGTTCAACTTGCTGCAAACTTAAATTGGACTGGACATGTGTCTTTGCGTCTCCGCAAAGCTAATTCCTCGCTATTTGCCCTTTTCCGTAATGTTCCTTTTAATACCTCGTCCGCTGTGAAACTCTCTTTGTTCAAGTCCATTCCTCGCGCCATTCTTCTCTACGCGTCTCCTTGTTGGTGGCCTTCTCGTGCTTCGTTCCACTCCATGGAACGTTTCCAGAAACGCGCTTTCAAATGGATCTCCTCTTTGGACTATAAAGACGCTCTTCTGAAATTCTCCACTCTCCCGCTGTCACTCTACTTCCATGCCTGTGATCTCCTTCTGTTCAATCGACTACTGACTCGCAAATTGGATCTTGATCCTTTTGATTTCATTAAGTTCTCTAATTCCTGCTGCACTCGCTCTGATGATGTTGTCACCTTCTCCATTCGTCGTACAAAGAAACATCGCACCCTTCACTCGTTTTTCAATCGTGCTTGTACTGCTGCTAATTACATCTTGACTCGCAACCCTCCAACAGCGATTGATTTCTTTTCCCCGCCACCAAGCTTCAAGAAATCTTTGATGGCTTTCCTCTTCGCTGAGCCCTTCTCCGACGTCGCCTGCTCTTCCATTTGCTCCTATTTCATCTCCTGTGACTGTCCTCGCTGCCGTAAAACTTGACTTGTTTTTATTTTTTGTTGTGTATGCCTTCAGCGGCTAAATAAAGTCATTGATTATTATTATTATTATAGTCAAAAGACTAACCGTGTGGCACTCCTTTAGCAATGTTTATTTAATCTGCACACATTAGGTATATGACTAAACATTTTTTGGAATTTTTTATTCCCCATGCTGCCATGAGTGGACATTTGTCATTTCTTCAAGGGAAATTATTAGTATAAAATCTTAAATATTAAAAAAAGTCACCCTCCATTAAGAAAAATGTTGTTATTGAGATAGCACGCTATAATATGACGAGTTCCAAGAAGCAACATAATAAAGAAACTTCCAAAACAAAAGCAATCGCTTTTTTAAAGCTATTATTCACATTTATGAATTGGTGACTGATGACACATAAGTAGATGCCAACCTTTACTTACGAAATTAACTAATTTTAAATTTTTATATGTTATATCTTACTAAATTGATCGTGTAATCCTTACAGCTTGAGAGAAAATTTGAAAATTTGGTTTTCAAACTTCTTGGAGTTTTAGAAAGTGAAGTCTTCAAGAAATCATTGAGCTGTAGAGTCTTGATGAAATAATAAGATTTCCAAAGGAGCAGCTTATCGTGGATAGGTACAAAATTCTGACGTCGCATGTGAAACGCAAAAAAGAGAGAATTGTGGTGATAGCAAGTGATATACAATTTTTGTGGTCGAAGCTCAATTTGCCAATTCAACAAGGTACATGTAATTCCAATTCAGCAGTTGACAGCTAGACTGAGAGTGTAATAAAAAATACGAAAGACATAACCGAATACCTGGAAGCTATGACTTTACTAAGATGTTATTCAATGTCACTGAGGAGAAAGGAGTATGGTTGTGCCGAGAAGGCAGAGTTCTATGAAATTCAAATGTCTATTAAAGCAAAATCGGATATTGCATTACAAAAGAAGTTGCAAGACTGATTCATTCTAGAAAAATGAAATTACTGAAAGGAAACATCTCAATGACTGAAGAGTTTATTGAAGACAGTTGTGACGTGACTTCAGAAGGGGAAGGTTCTGTGAGTAAAGAGCAGTATTCCAGTAGTAAAACCTTGTCAGAAAGTGGTGTTCCTTTACCTACTCCTATTCAAAAGGTGTTTTGTTATAAAGCTGTAATTTAAAATGAGCAAGAATTGGAAAAGAAATTTATGGAAAATTGAAAAATGAATATTGGTGTTTGCACTTTGATGGCAAAATATCAGGTAGTAGTTGTCAAGAATGAAAAAAAGGAAGGCAGAATGTATTTTTCGAACTGGGAAAATCTAAAGGAAAAACAATATTTGAAGTAATAAATGCTGTTCAACTTCATTCCTGCTAACTTTGACAACCTGTCAGAAGACTGTAAAAAAGCATCCAAAGGCTTTGAAGTAATTGAAGAAGCTTTTGTCCACAGAGCCAACACCTATACCAACTCAGCGTTCAAATATCTGTGCAGAACGTGCAATTAAAGTGATACAAGAGTTACTTTCAATCAGTAAATCCACTGAAAACAACAAATGCAGATTGAAATATAAATGCATTTTATTCATTTGTTAATGTTAGACAAATTTGTCAATTTTTAAAAAATAATTACATGCATTATTGTTAACCAATTTAGTTTTCTTATATGGAGGGTGAATTTTCTTAGGTAGAGCGCAAACGAAACAACTTTTGTTGCTAAAGTAATTACATTTTGTAGTAAGTTCAAAGTTTTATTGTTTGCGCGCAGTTATAATTAGCTTCGCAACTGGTTGCCAAAAGTTGTTTGATTCGCAGCTGAGCGTTTTATTTTTAAATAACTAGAATGTTTATTTATGTATATTTATCATTAAAAAATACATAAAATAATTCGAAGAATATCTGCTGTTCGCGTGCAACTACGCCGTTCATGTCTCAAAATTCCCTGATATACTAAAGAAATCGGATGTAACACCAATTTTCAAAAAAGGAGACCCGTCAAATTGCATAAATTATCGACCGATTTCAGTAACCAGTCCATTCTCTAAAATTCTAGAAAGATTGCTATGCATACAATTAAATAAGTATTTAAAGGAATACAACATATTGTCTCCTAACCAGTTTGGATTTCGGGAAGGCTATAGTACAACCGAGGCTTTGCTCAATTTGACTGAAACAACCAGATTTTACCTAAATAAGAATATCACCAGCAGCATAGCTCTAATCGATTTGAGTAAAGCCTTTGATAGAACAAATTATCACACTATGGTTTTAACTCAGAAGCACGAAACCTAATACTTAGGTTCCTTAACAATAGAAGGTAAAGAGTCAAAATAGGGAATGTATATTCCAATTATCTGAAAACCAAGGCACTGTAATGGGCCCTATTCTCTTTACATTATACATAAATGATTTATGCGATACTGTTAAAGATGTTGATATTCTGCAATATGCAGATGACACTTGCATAATAAGTAGAGGTGATAATCCATATAGCGCTACAGAAAAGCTTGAGAATAGACTTAAGGATATCAAAATATATTTCCATGAAAACAGACTTACTATGAATAATGAGAAAACTCAGTTTATTATATTTGCCCCAAATTCTACAAAAACATTGGCAAACAAAATATCATTATGTGTCTCAAAAGAATGTCCATCAATACCAAACTCCACCAGCATAAAATATTTGGGCGTCGAAATTGACAATGATTTCTCCTTTAAAAATTTCGTAACCTCTAAAGTGAAAAGTATGTCCGCTGGGGTACAATGTCTTCGACAACTTCGAAATTTCACCCAGAACAAGCAAGTATTATTATACGCCCTTGGAATGAGCCATTTCATTTTTGCATGTGCCCTACTGAATCATTTGAGCACAAACAACCACCAATGCATAAATAAAATTTTTATCTGGTCTATTTCTGCCTTATTCAACATTAACAAACAACTAATTGATGCTAAGTAGGGCTGGTCAAAGGTGGAAATTCTTGGGATCAAACAAAGATCAAACAATTAAGCAAGTCTCAATGAAAAAACAATGAAAATTCAAACAATGTATTTTAAAAATGGTATTGCGCATCATTTCATGTTTTCCTTCAGGAACAGCAACATTCTAACGTTTTGGGGTGATAGTGATTGACGTCCCGTGGTCACAATGTTGCCGGCGTCTGACCAAACACGTTCACTCGGTACTGCGGTGCCCGGTATGCCCAAAATACTTTTTGCCATTCGCGAAATTTTCGGAAACTTCAAGCTGTTTTTCGCCCAAAAGTCTACAGGACTTGCATCTCGGCTAATGCATGGCTCCGATAGGTACATCTCGACCTCCTTTTTAACAAGGCGTGCAGTCGTTTCCTGGGTATCGTCCTGCATCACCTTCCTTCTTTTGACTGCTTCGTCAACTGGTCCCCAGACAGAACTTGTGCATTTAGACGTGTTGTTAGCATCGATGTCAGCGGATTCTTGAACTTGTTCATCTGGTTCCCGAACTTGGTAATCATTGGCAACACAATCTGCAAGATCGGCCTGGACAACATCGGCTTGAGTGCGACTGAGAAGTGCATCTTTGAACCGTGGATCCAGCAAAATAGCCCTCACGTAGATATCTTTGTCCAAATAGTTAAGAGGAAATCGTGCAGACAGCAAAGATTGTAATTTGGTCGAGAAATTCCGAACAAAGTCTGGCTGAGACGCTTCCTGCTGGCTAACCAATGCGCCTGTAAAACCGTGCAAAATTGGTATAACCGCAGATAGTGTTGGATACTTTGAGCCTAAAGGAAGAGCATGTGACAGTAAAAAAAAAAGTTTTGGCAACTCACCTGACATTGCTACTGTAGCCTCGAAAAATGGCTTCATTGCTTCGACAAAATGTTCAATTTGTGTCCATTGTTCGTTCGTTCTCGTGTATGCCACAGAGCACTCCATAAGAGAAATAACCAGAGAGCGCTTAGTTTTTAAAAGTCGCTCCTCTTTCAAATACTCGCTATTCCAACGCATTGGCACAGACTGTATAAGCTCCAGATCTGGTTCACCGAGTTTTTCCTGATTTTTGAGCAAATTTTGCGATCCAGTGTGGGAACGGCGATAATAGCCGACAATATTACTTCCAATCTGCAAATTGTGTTTAAGTTCATCATTGGAGCCAATTGCGTCGTTTACAACAAGCTGAAGACTGTGAGCAAAACATGGTATGCAGTGAACAATTTGTGACACACGGCGAAATGCCTTGACATAGTTGCTGGCATTATTAGTAATGACATAAAGCTGCGTTTTTTGCAAGTCGATATTGAATGAATCCAACACAAAGTCCACTTTTGTCAGAATATTTTCATTGTCGTGTGATTCGGGAAAGTACAATGTATCCAGTAGCTTATTTTCTATTTTGAAATTGTTGGAAATGTAATGACACGTGACGTCAATATATGCGTCTTGGCTTCTAGACGTCCAAATATCACTAGTAAGTGCCAGTGTCTTTGTTCGCGTTGTTTTGAGTTCAAATGATAACTTGCCAACTTCCTTATTGTATAAATTTGGTAAAAGTGTGCCAGTTAGCGTGGCGCGACAAGGTATTCGAAATCGTGGGTCCAACAGTTTAACAAACGATCGAAATCCTTCGTTTTCCACAATACTTAACGGACGCATATCCTTGGCTATCATCTTCACCAATTTGATTTCCAATTGTTTTTGTTTTGCATTGTGTTGCTCGTACGGCTGAGCGACTCCAAAATCAATCATTGATTGTTGTTTCGATTTTTGTTGAGCTTGTTTTTGCTTTTGTTTTGCGTAAAGTTCTTTTTTCTTTGAGTATTCATGAAATAATTTTGGATGCTGATGTTCAAGAGGATAGCTAGCGTTTGTTGTACCGCTATTTTTCGTGGATAAATCTTTTTTGCATTTGTTGGAGTTTGCTTTGTCAGGGATGTTTTCTACCTTTGTAAAATATTCCCATAGAGGATTATAGACGAGCATTGCTTCTGAAATAGCAAGGGTACAGATGCAATACAGCGGAGGCGCAGCAGATTCTCGCAATGTAGAATAAAGCAACGTTATACACGTTATTCAATTTAGTTCATTCCCCCGCTAGATGGCGTCTGTCACTAGCCTGCTGAACACGGGTGAAAATTTGTTTGAAAAATCAAAGGCGGAAATTATCGCGTCAAACAAAGTCAATGGAGCTCAAAACCTTTGTTTGTCAAAGTATTTTCAAAGCTTTGACCAGCCCTAGTGCTAAGCTTCAAAATCTACAAATGATATCTCCTTTGTATCCTGCTAAATACACAAATCTGGTAATATTGTTTGAACACTTACACAATTTATCAAGTGCTTCAAAATCTTTCAACAAATTTGTAAAATCAATCATCGCTCAAGAATTTGCATCAACAATGTTAAGATCAACTCGTCATTCTTGTCATCCAACATAAGATCATGGAATAGATTACCATCTAACATAAGATCAATCACAAATATAAGAAAATTCAGGAGAATGCTTAAACAAAATCTATTAGCTAACCAATACCAATTTGGAACATCTAAACAATTTAATACATGGCGAAACATATAGGTGGTATTATTTTAACTTGTAAATATATTGTGTATGTATTTTTAAATGTGTATAGTTTAATATTTAATGTAGTGTAGCTTGTCTGTATTCTATGTATGGTTCTTACCTGTGTATATTTATAGTTTTGTAAATGATTGTATATATGTTCATATTTTGCAGATTTTGCAAAATTTGTAAATTGCGCAGGTGAATGTACATATCAGATAAATAAAAGCTATTGAAGTAAAAAAATGTATAATATATTCTAGAGTGAGAATTGTTGATATAATACAGATATAGGTACCTGGTCACGGCCTCTCTCGCATCTGGTCCCGAAGTAGTAATTTTGGTCCCAATATCTGGGTCCAGTATCTGCGGAATCAAATAGGGGACCGGAACCAGGTACACCGTCCTGCACGCCTCTACTTAGAATTTGTTATTTACCCAAAATGTCTTAAATATTACAACTCTTAACGTAATAAAATCACACCAAATTACAGCTATTCAAAAGAGCATAATATGTTGATGTAGGAATTTAGTTGTTTTCAAATTTATATATCGAGATTGATGCGAAAATAATGTCCAAAAATAATAATGATTTGCTGAACAAAATTCCCTTTTACCTATATATGTATATATTTTTTTTCAACAGCTTTTATTTATCTGATATGTACATTCACCTGCGCATTTTACAAATTTTGCAAAATCTGTACAATATAAACATATACAATTATTTACAAAACTATAAATATACACAGATAAGAATTATACATAGAATACAGACAAGCTACACTACATTAAATATTAAAATACACACATTTAAAAATATATATATCAGCGCCTGGCAACTAATGATGAGATATATTTAAAATTACGTGCAGATCTGTGATCTTGTACGGAATCTTCATTTTATCGTCACTGTACATGTATATAGACCTTGTGCGACACACTATTGTAATAATTCAGCCTGAAATTTCATTTCACATTGGTGGGAAAAGGGGGAGGGGCGGGCTGCGGTTATAAATATAAAAAAGAATCCAACTCTGAAACGAATAGTAAAAACAAAGAGTTTCATATTGGAAAATTAAGCACAAAATAGTATCCATATGAAAATATGTATCTGAATGTTTTTGTTGGCTAATAAATTGACTGTCGGAACAGTAGAATTATTATTATAAAAAGAATGTAAAGTTGTTGATTGCAATTTGCTATTTATTCAAATAAATATTTATAGACTTATTTTTGCATTATGGCTAATCATAAATGGCATTCCTAATTTTTTAAATAATAATTGAAGTTAACTTAAATATATATATATATATATATATATATATATATATATATATATAGTCATTAATGTTGATTATAAATCTTTCACAGTCAATATAAATATATAGTATCTCGTAAATACAATTATTTAAACGATATTCAGATATTAATTCACTCTGTTTCCTGTGAAATTGTGTTTTTATCTTGGTTAATGACAATAACGGTAGATGGCAATGATATCACTTGAGTTTGTATGCTATAATAATTTGAGAAGTTGTAACCAAAAATTGCTTCGTTTGCATAATTTTTTTACTTATCTAGCCACTTGAGAAATCGCGGCCTTAACCAAAGAGAACATTTTCAGGTTTTTTCCTTTGTTCATGTTAACTCCACAGAATATGATATGGGGATATATCATCATAAAATTTGCATACCCCTACTGCACAGCCGTTTTCCTTTACATCTTTTCACATATTTACTTTGTTTACACAATTCAAAGTGATTTTTTTTCATTGAGTCGGCTCTGTCATGATGAAGAATATAGTATATTGTTAAGTTTATAGTTTAGGGTAGAATTTAGCTTAGAGTTAGGGTTGTGTTTATGGTTGTTTTGGCTTAAGGTAGGCTAGGAGTTAGGGTTGTTTTTTGAGATATGGTTAAGTTTAAGTTTATCTATGTATTTACGTTAATAATAATTTTCTATCAATAAATGTTTAATGCTTCACGACTATTCATTTCCTTTGTTCCTAAAATGAAAGGTTTAATCAGAAAGTAGTTACAGCAAACGTTGGTATTTTTGAGAGTTAGGCAACAAAGACGGATCATTTAAAAAAATCTTCCGTTGAAGTTTTCAGGCCACCACGACTGATTAGATGGATGTACTGTGTAAATGAAGGGCTTAAATGATCCGATCTAAATATTCTGTTTGAGGTGTATAACCACAGACAGGCAATTGCTCTCCACGATAACTCAAAGAAGGTTTTTATAACAATTTCATCTATAAGCAAAAGACTAGCGCGATCAGAATGAATTTTTCCTTTTAATATTTCTTGACACACAAATTCAGCTTCTCTTAAAGAGAACTAACAGTCTGCATTTCAGCTCGGAGGATTTGAAATAAACGTTTAGATAAATATAAATAACCTTTTCCTTAAAAGACTTGCAATTGCAATGAATAATGTAGGCATTGTTAAAATTAATAATTTCCTCAATTGCGCCGTCACTATGAGTCGTGCTCTGCCAAAGTATAAATATTCGAAGAGATTCATTGGTTATGCAAAATTGTCTTTGCGGGCCACACTGAATTGCTCATTAATTAAGTGCTTGGTGTCCTTATCTTTAGTTGTCCTTGCATCACTTAATGCTTTCCTGAATGCAATGGTTATCTAATTCCCTCTAACTTAACATGCCTACTTACAAGTAGAAAGTTCTGGCACATTATATTGATGTAAAATTGTTTATGTTATTCTTATACTATCCCTGGGATATCCGTGCTCAGTGTATACTTTTACGAATTCGCTTTGCACCATATTTTTAATATTTCATGCGCTTTGTACTTTGTACCTTGTACATCGTTTTGTACAAAGAATTTCATGTTACGTTTTATGCAATTGTTGCTGCAATTTTTTGCAGTTCAGTTGTTTTTTCACATGCGATATACACATACACACACACACACACATATATATATATATATATATATATATATATACAGAATGATCATAATGTCCCTGGGAGGTTTTATTCAGCCCTTACAGAAAAACCATGTAGCCAATTAAAAATATATTATACAAAATGAAACAATATTTAACAAAATTTAATTATGTTCAACATTACCTCCACTGACCTCCAAGCAACGTGACAGCCGACGTTTTAATGCGTGGATTGCATTCTTACACATTTCGATGGTAGTTTTTCAAATGTCCACACAGGAAAAAGTCCAGTGGGGACAAATCCGGGGATCTGGCTGACCAAATTATTTTTTTGAATTCTCGCAACAGTGAAATAAAACAAACAAATTTACGAATGAACATGGAGAAATAAAATTTTTAATATATTTATTTTATTTTACAAAGAAATCAATAGATTAGATAATGATACATACATTTTCTATATTTTTCAAACCTCTCAGGGATTTTATGATCACACTGTATGTATGTATATATATATATAT
>CABFPE010000338.1:175296-191537 GCA_900660155.1 Hofstenia miamia | reverse complement strand
ACTTCCCTGGATAACGTAAATTTGTCGAGCAATTTCGGCGAGTTTTGGTAGTGTTTTTCCATTTTCCTTCCAAAAAAGTAGAGGATCTTCGAATTTTTCTGTAATAGCAAAGTTCTTGTACTCCTTCAGCTCTTCTCCCATGGACTTCTCAGCATTCACATTAACAAAAGGAATTTCATCCAGGTCGTCAGATATGTTTTGGAAAACAGAACCACTAACTTCTTGGTTGACTGGGTTTGGGTGAACCACAGGCCGCTCAGGGCATGGCGGTATGTTATCAAATGTTGCACTGCGATTCCAAGTTAGGGACTTTTTTTCGATAAAATTTCCATTCCTTCAGATATATCTTTCTAAGTTTTGTTTACAAAAGCATCCGTATTTGAAGGGGATTTTCGAATAAATCCCAATGACTTTAGGTTTGGATGCAAGAAGGTATCTCAAATGTGTAGAGTTGTTGTGGATGACCAATATTTCTCGCCCATTGATATTAGCAGATTATCGGCAAACTTCCTCATTTCGGGAATATTTTGCATCTGGTGACAAATATTTTCAACAACATAGTCGGTCGGTATGATCATATTAATAGTTGGTCTGTTCTGAAACTCCAGTTGTCGAAAAATCTCCTTGAATTTTCCAAACCAATGTGATAATAGTTCCAAAAGGGGCTTGTTTCGGGGAAGTTTGTGAGCTACTTTGCGAGATATGAGTTCCTGCCGGATCTCGTCATAACTTTCATTGACGGCAACAAAAAGGCCCGAAAGGCCTTCCCAGGCTCTTGTCTTTCCTGCTGATTTTATGCTTTTGGGCAACTTGTGCTTAAAATTAGATTCGTGTGAGCAATAGGTTTGCAAGTCCCTGATGTCAGAAAAAATACCTGAAATTTCCGGATCGCAGACTTGGGTACGCTTGAACGCATCTGCAAAGCAAGTGTGAAACCGATGGCAGAAGCACGTGTATCTAGCGGAATCTCTGAGAGCACAGACGATGTTTGCACCGCAATCAGTTGTGTAAAAAACGTCGTCGGATGCGCACATTTCAAACTCAGTTTCAATCTCAGAGAGGGCAACCCTGATATTCTCCGCTGTGTGGGCAACGTCAAAAAGTTTCATTGATAACAAACAATTACGTAAGACCCACTCACCTGGTTTTAAATAAATCAGAGAATAATCCAAATACGAGCAGTTTCTTACAGAATCAGTCCAAATATCCGTATTAACAGAAAACGTCCCATTTTGGATCACACTAGTCACGTTCTGGCTTAACCTTGTCTTCAGTTTGTCGTACTGATTGGAACATTCGATGGCAATTCGTTTTCGCCCATACCAATTGTAGTCATTCGGTTGTCCAATCAGATTGCACCGCAATTCATTGCGCCAGACACGCCGCTCAATGCGCTATTAGAAGCAATAATTTTCAAGCTGACTGACAACAGACATTTAATTCCAACCGGCGTGAGTTATTTTTGTGACCCAAGTTGACCCATGCAGTTTTTCAAAATTGAGACCCAACCTGACCCGACCCATTTGCAATTTCAAAAATCTTGACCCGACCCGACCCATGAAAACAAGGTCAAAAAGTGACCCATGTCCACCAGAGGTGTGACAGCGAAAGCGATAGTTGTACCGCTAGCAACTAGCGATAGGCAAAATAGCGAAATTGTAACTAGCAAAAAAAACAGCTGCTAGCGAGCCCGCATTCTGAGCTAACTTAAGTACCTCACCCCAGTCAAAAATCAACTGTCGCAAATGCATCCTAACTCATCCTATTTATGTCGCAGATGTCTCATGTCCTAGTAAGACGCCTTTAGGATACAGATGTCTCATTAGGTCATCGCTGAGGCATCTCATGAGATTATATTGTGATGCCCATTAAACACATGTTTGTAACAATTTGAATTGATGCGTGTAAAGTGTTTATATTTATGCGTCGAATTTCCTACAATTGAAAATCTATCACCGCCAAATTGCAATACATTTTAAGCAATGTTTCATACAAAAAGCAGCTTCGCGAAGAATCCGATAGTGCAGTTAGTTACTACTGTTGCGTATACACTGCGCACGTCCTTTATTTAATTGCTCTCCAGCAAATTTATTATTGATTTATATCGTTTCAGTTTGCAATTACGACCTTTTGTATACTGATATCGACAACACTCATTTAACTGCAAAATGCAAGGTTTGTAAAACCAAAATAAAGTTTACCAAAAGCAGCAAATCAAATTTGAAGGCACACTTTTCGATAGACGGAAGGCATCAAAAGTTTTACAATTCCGTAACATTGTCAACTACAAACACCCAACTTACTTTGGATACTTCCAGCTCGGTGAATGTTAGACTATCCACTTCCAGGGCGTCAACAAGTCTACAAAATCAGAGACAGGAAGAGATATCAAATTCCCTCGTTCTAAATTTGATCAGCAAATGTGGTATGCCATTTCATATTGTAGAAAACTCCTACTTTCGAAAATTCTTACAAGATGTCAATCCCGGATATCGTCCAATTTGCTATAGAACGGTTGCTTCAAAGTTAGAAAAAATGGCTAAGGAGTCGTCTAATGAGCTAGTGACGAGAATGCAGAATACAGAATCCGGCTACAGTGTTGCTCTTGACTTGTGGACTGGCCGAGATCATGCAAATTATGTTGGGTGCATTGTTACTTTTTACGACGGATGGAAGCTAGTTAGTAAGCTTTTCCAATTTTCTAAAATGGGGTCACGAGCTACTGCCGATAATGTAAAAGCGTTCATGATTGACTGTTTCGACCAACATGGCATGCAATTTCAACCTTTCAGAATTTGTACAGATAATTGTGCTGTGATGAAAAACGCATTTAATACCAGGAACGCTGTGGATAGCAACGTTGTGGACATGGATCGTGCTGATGACTGTTTCACGGTGGAAGGAGACTTCGAAATTTTAGAGAGCGAGGAGAAATTTGGCATGTGGTACAGGTCCGCAGCCCATTTGCTTCAACTTGTGGTACACGATGGTTTGAAGGAAGCTATGAAGTACTCTTGATTTGATAAAGCGGTCAGTAAATGTAAGAAAATCGCATCACTTTACAAGAACTCAACAATTTTTGCACAAAAATTAAGTAGGCGACTTGTGCAAATGACAGAAACCCGTTGGAACTCGATGTATTTTATGATCGGAAGTGTCATCGAGAACTATGACGAGGTTTGCCGTGGACTAGAAGCCTACCACAAGGAAGAGGCTAAGCTAGATGACAATGAAAGAGCTGTCATGTCTGAAACCTGCAATTTTTTACGATATTTTAAGGAGGCTTCATTTGAATTTCAAAAAGAAGAAAATCCTATGATTCACGAGATGATTTATTTGTGTCAGTTATTGGAAAAGGCAGTCAGAAATCAACAATTTCCAAATAATGCATCATGTAACGCTATGAAAGAACGTTTCCTGCTTTCACTGGAGCAGAGGTTCTCATTTTTGAAGGATGACGCGCTATTTATATTTGCTGCATCAATTAACCCTAAAATAAAGTTATCTTTCACTTCCACGGACAATTGTATTTTCAAGTATAGTGAACCCGAAGTTCTTCACGTAATCAAAAGTTTTTTCGACAGAAATATTCAAGAGAATGAAGTTATCTCTATTGCGCAGCGCCCAAGTTCAAGTACTTCTTCCAGCTCTCTATTCGACTTTGCTGAACCAACCCCAGCTGCGGAAATCAATGGTTCGACAACAGGTAATGCCTGGTCTACATTTTTGGCATATCTTTATTCGCCCAAAATCGAAGTTTCTGCCGAATCATATTGGATATGACCCAACCCCAAAATTCTCTAACAGCGCTGATCAAAACTGTCCTTGCCTGTATACCAAGCAGCTCTGGAGTAGAGAGGGTTTTCTCTGTTGCCGGAAATATGCAGACACCAAAACGAGCAAGGCTATCAGAAGAAAATTTTTCAAACTTATTACTTGTAAAGTATAACTTCTAGAAAAATAAAAAATTAAAAATACGTGTTTTTTAATAGCGAATAGCGACTAGCAAAGTCCAAATAGCGAAAATAGCTACTAGCGGAAGTCAAATAGCGATAGTTAGCGATAGCGGGGTATTTCAGTAGCGGTCACACCTCTGATGTCCACCTTTGCTTATGATAAAATGAGTGAAATTCAACAGCGGTTTTACCCAGTGTAAATTTGCGCTGATAAACATGCACATAGCGGATTTTTCTGTATGGCATTTAGGCTTGGGTTTGAGAGGGGTTTAGACATTCTATTGTATACATTTTAAACTTTGATGTTGATACCGGTACCGGCAAAAAGGAACTCCTGAAATATTTCATCAACACACTGCCATAATTGAATTTGCAATTTTGTAAGGTACTGAATGTTAATGCTTATATATACAAATTTTGATAATTGATGTTGTCTATTAACTTCTTTATGTGGATTTCTTTTAATTGTTTTTCCACAATGTTTGGTAGCATATTTTTGCTGGGTCGGCCCTTATCAACAAGCAATTTCAAAAAAGGATTTTCGAGCGGCATTTTAATTCAAGGCACAGTATGTAGTTATATTGAAACGTTTACTGCTATGCTGCTCTAATCGTTATCTAGTTGTAATTATGCTTTTTAACAATTCAAGTAATTAGATATATTTTATTGTTTCTTTAAAGGTATTCCTAGGTATAGTTGCAGAAAAACTTTTTATAAACTTGGTGTATATGTTCTTAGCAAATCAAATTTCAACAAACTCTCATTGTTGTTTTTAATCGTACACAAAATATGTTTAGATTTATAATTTTGAAGGCAATATGAAGAAGGCTCTTGAAGCATTTTCTCTTCATAATCCACAATATAAGGCTGCTATTCTGGGAGTTCGAAATTCTGATCCTACCTCATCTAATTTAGAATATTTTTCGCAAACTGATCCAGGATGGCCACCTTTGATGAGAATTAATCCCATCTTACATTGGTCATACGAAAATATTTGGTCGTTTTTAAGAACTCTGCAGGTAACTTTTTACAAATATCTTTATTTGTAAGGTATTCTAAATATGTATATATTCATGTTTCTTTTGTTTTGATATCTTATTTATTGTTAGAATGTTTAGTGGTCTTTTTTCAAGACAATTTCATTTTAACACTAGTAAGCTGAAGCTATTGTATTATTTATAAGCCAATTAAATTCATATTTGACGTCCTGAAAATACCTTTGTCATTACCTCACTCTATGTGTGTTTTGTAAATCTATTTGAATTTCTTCACTACAATTTTTAACAACGCTATACAACAAACAGGAATTTTTTAACACATTATTCGAACGGTTTTTCTACCCATTATGACCTAATGATTATGTAGGAAATTTAACCATTTTGATTTGTGCTACATGTGCTCAATTTTGTTTACCTTATTTAGATGTTTTTGAGGTGGGCAAGCGTCACAAGAATTTAATCGATTAATTTTATATTCATTCTTATCGCGTCTATTAATTGCAGTTTTTAATATTTTCGATTGATCATGCGAATTTCAATCATGGTCTTGACGATGATGGAAAATTATCACCACACCTCTCAGTAATCAATCTTAGAATTCAAAGTGGGCCGAGTTAATGTGACAAGATTTAAGCAAATACATGTAAAGCTTAACGCATTATTTGACAAATATTTTACAATTTCCCTGCGAATTGCACAATTTTATGCGAAACTGTGCATTTCCACTTATTTCGACTCCGTTTGAATTCTTCATCCTTTGAAGCATCCCTCAATTTTCTTCGTGAATCAACTTTTGATAAAATTCAATTGCCATCAAATTTTAAAGCTTCACATAATATAAATAGCTATATTTACTTCCACTCTAACATGACAGCACATTGTTCGTACTATCATCCACATCGTTTCTCGTTTCGGAGATTGGAATAGTTGCTATTGAATTTTCAAGGCTTGCAATCAATGTCTGTTTTCTATACATTAGTTTGAATTTCTTAAACACTAATCATGCAATCGGATTAATTTTTGTGGCTGATAAACCAATTTTTGTATTTTGAGAGTGACTGTTCCACTTAAATAAATTGTTGGTGTAAACTGCAAAGGACTTATAGTTTTGGGAGATAGTTTCAGATCTGAAATACTTTCCTATTTTCCAACAAAAATGGATGTAAGATTAGCGATAATTTTCTTCCACCAAAATTGAATTTCCTATAATCCCTTCGTCCTTTTAAGCTCTGCATCGAAGTTTTGGTGTATGTCTCAATTCTTAGCCAAGGTATTAACCAACCATTTTCAAATTATTGAAGCAATTTTCAGGTCAGAGTGATTGAAGATGCTTTTGAAATAAAATATTAGTCAAAATATTGGCCAAGCCAGCCCTGTTCATTTTGAAAACTTTGTTTTGCGTTCTGATTAGCCATCGAATCGGATTCAATAGATTCACAATATCTCAACAGCTTTTCAAATGATTGTATTAACATGTCTAAAAAAGAATTCGAATGTTTGAAAAAAATTTATTTAACACAAAAGGAATGGAATAATAAATGTTTATTGGATAGTGTAATTGATCCAAATTACATTCTCACAATGATCGATAGATTTTTGTGCCTCTACCAACAACTTTGCTTTTTCAATGGAAGACGAGGCCTGTCGCGCAGTGGAAATCGGATCTTCTTTGTTTTTAAATTGCTGCTGTTTCAATTGCAATTTCAATCACTTGTTGAGCCAGTGGTCACAGCTATTCAGGTACTCGGAATACAGCACTTGTTTGGAGAGAACGCGAAAAATTTGGGCCTTTATCTGGGAGAGATGGGGACGAGCATTGGCTTGTCCCCAAATGATCTTGTGCTGTCGCACATTCTTATGAGGTTCACAACGAAATTTATCGACAGTATAATGGACAAACAATATGTATATGTCACTAAATCTTTTTCATTTGGTGTATTCTATTTTACAGCGAGGCAGCTTAAAACGTGAAGGAATCAAAGATTGCAGGTTTCGGTTTCACCCGCGCGGGTGCGATGCAGTGTGGGTGGTGAATTTCAAATGCCGTGCGGGTGGACATTTTTATTTTGTTCCATGTATAAGACTAAACTAATACAATATGAATTATACTACGAAATCTATATAATATAATATATTTGACATCATTCTCTTAATTTAACAAAATTAATAAAAAGTCAATTCAGGGATTGACATTTTTTGGTTTAATTACTTGAAATAAAAGGCGACATTTAGAAAGTAGCCGGTGTGTTGCGGGTGCGGGTGAATTTTTCTAACAGACATTCGGGTGTGGTGTGGTTGCGGACCCACTCACTACGGATGCGTTGCAATGCGGTTATAAAAAAATTACACCCGCGTCCACTTGTGGAAGAAATGTTATTAGTCAATGAATAGCGCCACGCAGATGAAAAAGTATAACAAGAATCGATATGTAGCATCGAGCATAACTATTGCTGCTGATGCGAAGGCAATATGACGTAATGAATACATATCACAATAGCATATAACACACTGGTGGATTATTCTAATTCTTTTCTTAATTAATTTACGTATATCCGAAAAGGATGTGACCTAAAATTGTTCATTGATTAACGCTAATGTTAAAAGATAGCCAATCAGAAAATACATCGTTTACTTTGACTCCTATTAATAGAAAGCTTTAATACTAGAAGGCACAAAGATTATTCCCTTAATAATTTATACACTAGAAACATTTCTTATTTTGCACTTCCTAAACGAAGGGCTTTTTCAAAAGATTGTCAAGGACTAACCGTAAATCTAAGCGGATAATAGCTACGAATATATTTCCGTTAGAAGTTATAATCTCCATTTTTCTGTAGCATTTAGGAAAGAATTTGTAGTTGAGAAATTTTTACGAAATCCAAGCTTGAGTATTGGATTTATTCAAAACATCGTTTTCTTGTTCCAATTCTAGATACTTCATCACTGTTAAAATATTGCTATTCTTGGTTTTAAAAGTCGTACACAAATTTCAGGAAATATGCAAAACAATTATCATTTCTTGACACTTTAGTTGTTTTTTTAACATTTTTAAACTCGAAAACTTCCGAAATTTACAATCAGCGATCCCTTAATTAATTTTTGAAAAATTTTCCAAAAAATTCGGTATTCGAAATGTCCGAAATTCAAAATTTTGGTTATTAAATAAAATTCGAGTGAATTACTGATAATTAGTACCAGACCAAATTCTTAACGATGAATGCATTGGTATTTGCAAAAAATTTATTGTTCATTTGAATATGTTAACATTTTCTAAATTTAGCATTTGCTCTCATAAAATTCGACTGAGCTTGAGACTACGATTTTTAAAATTTGGAAATATATGTGCAATTATTGTCCCAATCAAAATTTGATTTCTTTATAGAAAAGATGTTCATCTTATGTTTCCAGATTTGTAGGGAATTTCTTGAAATGCCGCTAGAGGTACAGATAATGCCTGTTTATTTTTTCTATGTACGCGATCTTTGCTTGTTTGCAAAGCTTTTGTTAAAAAGTTTTAAAATAGGCAGCCTTATAGCAATGCTGTAAATTCGTTGGTACTCGCCATCTTGATATTGCATTGGTTTTATTATGAATTATCTATTATATTGTTTAGACAGCATTAGTATTGTTGATTTAAGGAAATCCTGAATGCATAATGTAGTACCTCCTTTACTGGTCATAGATATTGATGGATACTTTGGTATTGTAAATTTGTTACTTCATTTCATTTAGGTGCCATATTGTTCTCTATATGATAAAGGCTACACTAGTATAGGCTCAAGAAAAAACACTGTTCAGAATCCAAAGTTGAAGTATATTGATGAAAACGGAGCAACTAGATATCATCCTGCATTTACACTAACTGATACTGAAGATGAACGATGTGGCCGCCTTTAGTTTTAAGTTTTTTCTCTAGAGGCACATTTGTCGAAACACAGTTGTGTCTTTTAAATACTTTTCAATAATATATTTTCTAAATTTCCCGTTTTATTTTGGTTCACACTCTCACATAATTGCCTACATACATTATTATAATATTCTGGATAAATATAATGATGTCGCGACTGCCTCATATAGCTACCCAGTATTATTTTTGCTTAAACATCGCCTAATGTTTATTCTGTTCACTAGTATAATTTATTTAAAAGCTCATTTTGTACGTTCTGGACAACGTTCATGCAGATATCTTCATCGTTTTAGTAGTTGGCTTTCATATTTGGTAAACTTACCAAAATTACTAAATGAATTCTTAGGTTAATAGTTTTAAGATACGCTCAAGTCAGCGCTGCTTCCATACAGCTAGAACTACTTGCTACAATTATAATTTAAGTTTTTAAAATTCTTTAATTTTTATTATATATATATATATATATAATTTTTTAACATACTAATTGACATCCCGTGTTATAAACCGCCAATCCTGTTTATGAATTGGCAAAACGTTTTTTTTTCCTGGGATTTTTGTTTAAACATATTGTAATGGGCATTCGAAACATGTCTAAGGTGATAAAAAGAATTAAAAAATATTCATAGAAAATTAAAAATTTTCTGGGTTTTCATAGAATATGGCGTTATATAATTTCTTAGAGATATTTGTTGTTTATAAGTGCAGTAAGATATGATTGCATGAGAGTGGTATGTAACCTTAATAATACGATATTTTTTAACTTGTACAACTATTTTCCATTAAATTTAAACTTAGTAATCTTTTTAAAATATCACATGCAAAATTTCGATATCTTTGTTTCAAGATTTAGTAGATTGATTTTGACACTTCTATGGAAGATATACTTTCTCATGTCAATTTATCGGAGAATTGTAAGGTCAAATTTCTGAAAAACTAAGAAGAGTAAACCGTTATTATAGAGAAATGCGGAACGTAATTGAACAAACATAGATTATATGCAAAAAAATAATCACCAAAAATGCGCAATCACCTATTTAATAAAAAATTAAAATTTATTTCAAAAGGTTATTCTCAAGCTGTTGCTGACAGTGAATGTGTAACACCAACTTCTAAGAAAAACATTGAGGAATTAATCTATTTTATATGGTATATATCCATTCACTTTGTATCTTTAATATTTTTGTTCATAATTTTAGAATATCTATAGTATGCGTAACGATTAAGTTGTAACATTGAAAATAGCAACTCTAAGTAGATTGTTTCATTTTTATATTTTAAATAGTTAAGTAAAATTCTGCACCATACTGTAAAATTATAATAAATGATAAAAAATAAAATTAAAACAAAATTTTATAAAAAATATAAGCAATTATTGTTATATATATGTATATATAATCTAATTGAAAGAAAAAGTTCAAAATGTTTATATATGCCCTTCTATCTTCTGTAAAATCTGTAGGATACCAGAATGGAGATGTTCGTGCAAACCGTGTATCTTGATTTGGGGATGGTAGCCAACGAAAAATTACGAAGTTACAAGATCACTATTTGGATAAACCTATTGTGAAAATATTTTATTTTGGTCAACATATCCGGTAAAGATCTCTGTGGTCAAAAACAACACAGTAGCAATTAATCGTTCTGTTGAGTAGCTGCAATAGCATATCAATCTTCACGAGGAGAGCTTATTATTGCGAAAGCGTTAATCTGCAGGCATTCTATGTAGTAACCTTATTTTACTGTTATTTGCTAATTTCTGTGCTAAAAATATTCTTAAAGAAGGTTGTTTTGTAAATTCTTTATTACTTCGAGAGCTCCTTGTTATTCGCTACATGTGTTGCAGTCTTAATGCAATGCCTATTCTGATATTTTTAGTTTATGAATAAACTATTACAATTGCAATGTGTGCTTATTGACTTGAATATTGGTTATCCTTTTGATAATGACACACTTATGCAATTAATTCTTCAATGATCTGAAAACAGTTAATACCAACAAGTCGCAACTAGCTCATTGAGAATCATAATTTGTTTAGAAGCATGATTCATTATAAATGTTTCGTTACCATATCAAAGCAATTGGCACATTTAATACGAAGGTTATTCCCTATTTTAACCAGTTTTTGTTAAATTTTGTATGTAAAATATACATGATCAATAAGGCAAACAAATCTTAGTGACTTATGATCATTTATAGTAGCAGTAACACTACAACATATATCTAAATTCAAATAATGTGGTATATTTTAAATGTCAATTCAAACTGTTGAATATAAGAAATACAAATTTAGAAAATGGGAGGAAAATGTATCATCCATGTTAAATATGTTTTTTTAATATATTGTATAAGAAATGAAAATACTACTCAACAAATTGCAAATGAATAGCAATAGAAAATAAGCTCAATACTTGAGACATCTATGGATTTTTAGAATTTAATTGCCAATACCCTAAAATTCTTCGTGGCTTTGTCCATGTAGTTTATTCAAATTTACAAATTTATTAGCCAAGCACCTTCAATTAAATTAAGCTATTATTAGTAGCGGCATTCTTCTGGATACAACACCCAATAATTCTGCCGTTTTTCTCGGTTTTATACTAATTTTTAATATTGTGTTGCATTTCGTTTTTTAAATAAGGTAATCGAAAAGAATTTAAACACCGAGAAGTCATTTATGAATACATTCAAGGAATCCATACAAGCTGCCTAACAAGAAATCTTAAAATTATTAAATCTATACAAGAAAATGTGAGAATAAGAACATATAAAATAAGATATATTCTGAATTTAAATGTACCTACTAATTTTGAGTTTGTCTAACGTTTACAAAATTACATGCACCTGTGGCCAAATTTGTTACACAAACTTCAAGACAATTATGTAGAAGAATTCAAGAGCATACAACACCAACAGAAGTATCGAATCATTTAAAGATCTGCGATATCAATTTTGTTATAAAATATTATACAAGACAAAAGATCAATTTACACTGAAAGCAGTATATAATAGACTTAAAGCCAATGTTAAAACAAAAAAGAAGACTACATATTTAAAACATTATTTTCATTGAATTTATAAATTTCATTACATCGAATTTTGAAAAATTTAATGCGGAAAATTTCCATTTCTTATGATGCTAACAAACATTTAGCAAAATATATTGCTAATTATGTTTCCATTCAAATTGCTAAAAGTTCTCAAGAACGAAGTTATGCTTATTTATTGTATATTGATGAATCAAATTCCAGTGAATTATTGATGCAAAAATAAATTTACGGAAATTTAATGAGTTACTAACAAAATAATGTGCCAGATTTTTTGCAAAGCACATTCAATATAATAAATATTGTGTAAACATTAGTTTAAAAAACGAAATGCAACACAATATTAAAAATTAGTATAAAACCGAGAAAAACGGCAGAATTATTGGGTGTTGTATCCAGAAGAATGCCGCTACTAATAATAGCTTAATTTAATTGAAGGTGCTTGGCTAATAAATTTGTAAATTTGAATAAACTACATGGACAAAGCTTTGATATGGTAACGAAACATTTATAATGAATCATGCTTCTAAACAAATTATGATTCTCAATGAGCTAGTTGCGACTTGTTGGTATTAACTGTTTTCAGATAATTGAAGAATTAATTGCATAAGTGTGTCATTATCAAAAGGATAACCAATATTCAAGTCAATAAGCACACATTGCAATTGTAATAGTTTATTCATAAACTAAAAATATCAGAATAGGCATTGCATTAAGACTGCAACACATGTTTGACTAAATCATTGCTTTTCTCTAGACCCTGACCACTTAGAAATGTAATATTTTTAATAAGTTTCAATTGTCTCGGGATTTAACGGACTAAAATGTGCATATTTGGGGTCACATTTGAATCAGAACATCCAGGTAAAACAATACCTGCTTCTGCTTCTAAAAAATCTTTAACAAAACGCTTTGCATTGATAAAATATGTCTCTATCAATTGTGGATCATTATGACTTTTGCATAATTAATTTTTACATAAATTTAGAAACCCATTCCAAACATTTTCTACTATTACTTTCTTATTGTGGGAATCACAAATAAAATTTCTTATTTGAATAGTTTTAAAAATTTTCAAAGTGAATTTAATAACTTGTCAAGAAAATATTTGGGAGATTTTTAGGATGGGCTGTCAATTCAGTGGGTATGTGTTGTAAACTTATCCGTGACTGGACATTGTAAAAATCTTCATTTTTATTGGGAAAACAATGCTTTTAGGCTAAAATGTGATTGACTAGTGCTACAAATTTCAACATTACATGGCGCACTTTTATACTAATGACATCTACATAAAGTAAATACATTCTTTACAGTTATGAGTACGAAAAATATAAGTTCGTCATAATTTGACATATTACACGTCTGTATAGGGTTAATAGTTTGTTAGTAATCCGTATACAAAGAACAGTAGCAAGTGCATTTATAACATATACGCTAATACGAAATAACTATTAATTGGCAGCATTACGCTACCTAAAAATATCAATGTGATAAAAATTTTAACAATTAAATTGCTAGAAAAAACATAGCATCTATCNACATTTCTAAGTGGTCAGGGTCTAGAGAAAAGCAATGATTTAGTCAAACATGTGTTGCAGTCTTAATGCAATGCCTATTCTGATATTTTTAGTTTATGAATAAACTATTACAATTGCAATGTGTGCTTATTGACTTGAATATTGGTTATCCTTTTGATAATGACACACTTATGCAATTAATTCTTCAATTATCTGAAAACAGTTAATACCAACAAGTCGCAACTAGCTCATTGAGAATCATAATTTGTTTAGAAGCATGATTCATTATAAATGTTTCGTTACCATATCAAAGCTTTGTCCATGTAGTTTATTCAAATTTACAAATTTATTAGCCAAGCACCTTCAATTAAATTAAGCTATTATTAGTAGCGGCATTCTTCTGGATACAACACCCAATAATTCTGCCGTTTTTCTCGGTTTTATACTAATTTTTAATATTGTGTTGCATTTCGTTTTTTAAACTAATGTTTACACAATATTTATTATATTGAATGTGCTTTGCAAAAAATCTGGCACATTATTTTGTTAGTAACTCATTAAATTTCCGTAAATTTATTTTTGCATCAATAATTCACTGGAATTTGATTCATCAATATACAATAAATAAGCATAACTTCGTTCTTGAGAACTTTTAGCAATTTGAATGGAAACATAATTAGCAATATATTTTGCTAAATGTTTGTTAGCATCATAAGAAATGGAAATTTTCCGCATTAAATTTTTCAAAATTCGATGTAATGAAATTTATAAATTCAATGAAAATAATGTTTTAAATATGTAGTCTTCTTTTTTGTTTTAACATTGGCTTTAAGTCTATTATATACTGCTTTCAGTGTAAATTGATCTTTTGTCTTGTATAATATTTTATAACAAAATTGATATCGCAGATCTTTAAATGATTCGATACTTCTGTTGGTGTTGTATGCTCTTGAATTCTTCTACATAATTGTCTTGAAGTTTGTGTAACAAATTTGGCCACAGGTGCATGTAATTTTGTAAACGTTAGACAAACTCAAAATTAGTAGGTACATTTAAATTCAGAATATATCTTATTTTATATGTTCTTATTCTCACATTTTCTTGTATAGATTTAATAATTTTAAGATTTCTTGTTAGGCAGCTTGTATGGATTCCTTGAATGTATTCATAAATGACTTCTCGGTGTTTAAATTCTTTTCGATTACCTTATTTAAAAAACGAAATGCAACACAATATTAAAAATTAGTATAAAACCGAGAAAAACGGCAGAATTATTGGGTGTTGTATCCAGAAGAATGCCGCTACTAATAATAGCTTAATTTAATTGAAGGTGCTTGGCTAATAAATTTGTAAATTTGAATAAACTACATGGACAAAGCCACGAAGAATTTTAGGGTATTGGCAATTAAATTCTAAAAATCCATAGATGTCTCAAGTATTGAGCTTATTTTCTATTGCTATTCATTTGCAATTTGTTGAGTAGTATTTTCATTTCTTATACAATATATTAAAAAAACATATTTAACATGGATGATACATTTTCCTCCCATTTTCTAAATTTGTATTTCTTATATTCAACAGTTTGAATTGACATTTAAAATATACCACATTATTTGAATTTAGATATATGTTGTAGTGTTACTGCTACTATAAATGATCATAAGTCACTAAGATTTGTTTGCCTTATTGATCATGTATATTTTACATACAAAATTGAACAAAAACTGGTTAAAATAGGGAATAACCTTCGTATTAAATGTGCCAATTGCTTTGATATGGTAACGAAACATTTATAATGAATCATGCTTCTAAACAAATTATGATTCTCAATGAGCTAGTTGCGACTTGTTGGTATTAACTGTTTTCAGATAATTGAAGAATTAATTGCATAAGTGTGTCATTATCAAAAGGATAACCAATATTCAAGTCAATAAGCACACATTGCAATTGTAATAGTTTATTCATAAACTAAAAATATCAGAATAGGCATTGCATTAAGACTGCAACACATGTTTGACTAAATCATTGCTTTTCTCTAGACCCTGACCACTTAGAAATGTAATATTTTTAATAAGTTTCAATTGTCTCGGGATTTCATGGACTAAAATGTGCATATTTGGGGTAACATTTGAATCAGAACATCCAGGTAAAACAATACCTGCTTCTGCTTCTAAAAAATCTTTAACAAAACGCTTTGCATTGATAAAATATGTCTCTATCAATTGTGGATCATTATGACTTTTGCATAATTAATTTTTACATAAATTTAGAAACCCATTCCAAACATTTTCTACTATTACTTTCTTATTGTGGGAATCACAAATAAAATTTCTTATTTGAATAGTTTTAAAAATTTTCAAAGTGAATTTAATAACTTGTCAAGAAAATATTTGGGAGATTTTTAGGATGGGCTGTCAATTCAGTGGGTATGTGTTGTAAACTTATCCGTGACTGGACATTGTAAAAATCTTCATTTTTATTGGGAAAACAATGCTTTTAGGCTAAAATGTGATTGACTAGTGCTACAAATTTCAACATTACATGGCGCACTTTTATACTAATGACATCTACATAAAGTAAATACATTCTTTACAGTTATGAGTACGAAAAATATAAGTTCGTCATAATTTGACATATTACACGTCTGTATAGGGTTAATAGTTTGTTAGTAATCCGTATACAAAGAACAGTAGCAAGTGCATTTATAACATATACGCTAATACGAAATAACTATTAATTGGCAGCATTACGCTACCTAAAAATATCAATGTGATAAAAATTTTAACAATTAAATTGCTAGAAAAAACATAGCATCTATC
>CABFPE010000338.1:160379-172855 GCA_900660155.1 Hofstenia miamia | reverse complement strand
GGGGGGGGGGGGGACATTCCACAAATATACCAGTGTCATGTGACGTCATCAAATACCGAGTGAAAGTGCGGCGTAGATTATACATATACACTATGCTTAACTGTAAGTGAAAAAGGTTTTTTACAAATTTATATATCTTAAAAATAATAGATTAACTAGCTCACCATCAATTGTTTACTATGCAATGCAAAAAAAATTTGTTCGTCGCCATAGTTGTTCACGAGTCAAAATTTTGCAAAAAATTTTATCCCATATGTCAATTTATAAAGGGAAAAATGAAGTAGATGCAATTGAATTTAATTTCATGAAAATGCCAATTAGCGGATGTTCAATTACATCATCAATTCTAATTTGTTAATGCTAATACTATAAAATAATGTAAACAAATATCTCTATCATTTGAATTTCTCCGGACAATTTTGCATTTAATGAATTTAAGAGCTAAGTCGTGCGAACAAGGGAAATACCTTAAATTATTGAATATTGAAAAGGATCAAAACAAATTTTTTCCGGCAATTTGTATAATACATGCTCGGATAAATTCATCCATAAGTTTTACCTATATTTGATTTTTAAATGCTGGCGGCCCAAAAACGCATTTAAGCAAGAAAACAATAATCATTTCAAGTATGTTTTATATTACGTATTGATTACGTCATTTTGTTTTGCTATTAGATAGCTACAACAATTTGTGCTACAATTTCCGAAATCTGAAATGCAACGCACATTTTAAGAACAAAGTTTGTCGATTTGATCTACAAAAGGCCAAAGAAAGTAATAAAATGCTCCTGTAAGAAGTGAATTGCTTAAATTTTGTCCAAGTATTCAAAAAGAAGTATATCACAATATCCTCTCCCATTTGTGGCCCCACAATCACTGTATTCACTTCAAAATACAATAGATTTAAAAGTAATATATACAAATAAAAATTCACGGGATGAATTTAAATTTGCATATAGAACGAACAGAGGAACAACGAATATATTATTATATACATTGCACTACATCTACAAATTTCTAAATACCACGACACATCATTTGCCAGAATTACTTTCTTTGATTACAGCATTGCTTTCAACATGATAAAGCAGCATAAGTTGATTAACAGGATTGGCAAGGAAAGCGTTTGGCTAGCTGGTTGGCAAAAAGAAGACATGCAGAACTGGAATCAACAAATACTGTACGAAAGAAGGTTGGAGTGCCTCAGCGTTGGCTTCTTAGTGGAATGCTTTTTACTGATGAGACGAACCTCATCTCTAATCATGAATTGGACATTAATTGTAACCAATGTGATATATCGAAATACTCTGATGATACAAGGATTATCTGTAAAATACGTAAGCACACTGAAATTGACGATTTTGAGTATTACAAAAGAAGCATAGATAGATTGGATAGGTTTATTGACCATTAAAACAAAAAAAATTCAACGCACGCATCTCCAGAACAAAAATTATGTAAATATATATATAATTTACAAAAGTAAGATCTAATGGTCCATAATGTGTTGTACTAATTCGAAATTATGCATCAAAGGCTTTTAGTGCATTGTGAATAGCTGTTGTAATGACATGGGAGGGAAAATTATCAAAAATGGATCCGAGGTTAGAGGTTGAATTACGCAACTGTTGGGTAACTAGTTGGGTCTTTGGGCACCGGAAAATTACGTGGAATTCGTCCTGGACAATTATTAGTTAAGGCATCAGAAAAGTGTAATTTAAAAAAGAATGTATCGAAAACAGCTGAGCTTGTTATAGCACATCCAAACATTAGAAAAAATCCCATGAAAGAGGTTAAAAACTACAACACAACAAGTAGCGGAGAAGAAAGTATACAGAGTTGATTCCTATAAAATACCTTGGATTATGCATAGAAAAGACTTAAGACGGGAGGAACATGTACATGTAAATTCTATTGTGAGGAAAACAAAATTAAATGCACGTCTTTACGAAATTTTTAAATAGAAAAAATCAAGAGTGTGTTTTCGAACTTATTTGTCCTAATTCTTTATATGCAGCTGTGGTATGGGTTCCAGCATTAACGGAAAGTCAACGTAAATGTTTAAGAATACCTTTTAAATTATTGTCAAAGATCACTAACATTGAAAAAAGAAAATACGTTGATTACATTAACGAAAAATTTAAAATTCAATTTGAAGCAACTATTCAGAAAATACTTAGAGATGAAAATCACCCGCTCCATGATGAATTTGAAAACTCAAACAGCAAGACACGCAATGAATGTTTTACCGAAATACCAGCATGTTGCTTATAAGCATTCTTTCATCTACTCTGCCAGCAAATATCTGATCAATGGAACTTGCCCACAGTTCCTATACTAATGTTGACTATTCCTCTTTACATTGCAGCTTTGCTGAGATTTACAGAAAATTTCTGTTCATTTAATTTTGTCCTCGACATTTTTTTATATATCAAATTTATTTATATTTAATATATTTCATGGCATTTCTTTAGACAAGTAATAAATTTATTTTTTGTTTAAGGCCATGGTCGCTGAAGCTTCTAAGCCTGCGTCTCAGCTGAAAGTCGTCATTCATGATCTGGCGTTTGATTTTCATGGCAGAAGAATGGCCACTTGCGATTCCAATGAAATTGTTCGCGTAATAATTTAGTATTTTTGCAAATGTATGTTGCAAAAGCTTTTAACACTTCTGCTGAGTTATACTAATAATGTGTTACATTTTCAATAATTATTATATTATGAATATGGAAGTCGAAGCCATCATAAAACTTTTCTAATAAATATATTATCTTGTAAAAAAATATTTAAATTAATCAAATTGAAACACAAGGATTTATGTGCAATTGTATGTATATAAATTATTCCAAGATTTTGCTCTGATCACCTTTGTAAGACATACTGAAATCATTCATGATGGTATTACAGTTTAGATAAAAATTCTTGTAGGCATAGTTAGATCTACGTTGTTCTTTTGTTCTTAATAGAAGGAAACTGATTTATATATATTTTTACTTCGTAATTTTTCGTGGTATCTTAGTGAAATCTATCTGAGTTAGAACAACTCTTATTTTGGTGAAAATTTTATTTCTTAAAATATTTATACTTTTAAGGAATGGAGCTATTCAAAATTCATATATATATATATATATAATTTGAGGTAAGCGCAAAAATAAAGGAATACCAAAATATACTAATCGTTAGGAATATTAATTGTGACACAATAATGGATAAATGAAAATTAGCATATGATAAGCATAAATTGTTTTTAAAAATTCAATGCACATTTCTTAATTTTTATAAAAGAAATTTTCATTTTCGAGTACAGACGTGTACGAGGAGAGAATTTCGGATACAGGTGGGTACCGGTAAAAAAAGTGTTTTTTTATGGGTGAGTGCGGCACTAAAAAGCTTTAACCTCATATCAGAACCAGGTTTATGACTCTGTGTAATGTTTTCTTTTAGATTTATGAGGTAACTGACGATGATCAATTGATTGAGAAGGATTACATAAGAGTATAACTTTGTTTTAAAATTAAATATTACCATGTTCTTAGGCTCATAAAGCTGCTGTTTGGAAGGTTACTTGGGCACATCCGGAATTTGGAAGTATTCTGGCTACATGTTCTTTTGATAAATACATACATGTTTGGGAAGAGATAGGTAGTTTTGTCGATGTATTGTATGGTTGCACTAGTTTTAAATATATTATATTTGTATGTAATTATTTTACATTTGCCAGTCATAAACGATAGATTGCAATCTTTGAAAACAAATTTATATCGCTTCATTACTTCGTATATTAAACGCCGCTTAATGTATATGCATATTTCTTCATTCGATCTTTTATTCGTTGATGAACTCTTTCATGGACAATGTGTTTTAACTTACGAATAGCTATGATTGACTATTTGTTAGGCCTAGATGTCACAACTAGAAATTGTTATGCAACGGAATTTGATTCGGACTTGAGCAAACTTTCTCTAAACACCATATCTCGATAATGGAAGTGCCAATTTATTTTCAGATTTGTTTGTGAACAAGTTGTCGCTGTCGACCAACGTCAATTACGATCATGCAATCAATTCAATGAATTTGAAAATGTGTATTTCATTTGTTTTTAATTAATTTGGATTCGAAAAAATAGACTCTCAAAATTCCAAGATAAATTTGTGATTTGCAATTCTCATTTATACAAAATTTAGAGAGAATGGTTATTTGCTTATTTGAGGCAACTACCTATGGAAATAATTTACAATCAAAATTTTCAATTTAATGAACATAGATTTTTTGCTTTTATAACAAAGTCTCAATGTAGGGAGGTGATCTGAATCATTACTTTGGTACAAATGTGTTTAGTGCTATATTTAAAAGCAATACACAATCCTTGATTTGGTATAACCAAAACCTTAAAATATTTCTTAAACTGTTTACTTTATATCTATGAACATTCTATTAAAAAATTTTTTTAGCCGGAGATGATAATAAAACTGTTTGGAAGCAAGTCGATAAGCGTGTTGACAGCTACTCCTTTGTTACAGATATTCGTTTTGCTCCAAAGCATTTCGGCCTTTGTTTAGTATGTTCATAGAATTTTTTATTTTGCAATGACTATTATTTCTTAATTTTACGTTTAAATTGTTGGTAATATTATATTATATTTCTAATTTACAATTTTTTAAGACAAATATACATGTATATTTGGGGGGCGGAAACGTGCATATTTTTCGCACTCGCTCATCAAAGTCTTTATCTTGCACAGAATTTTATTTGAAACTATGAAACATTTTCAAACCTAATTAAAATGATTTTTTTCTGAATGGAAAAAGGCGATTTATATAGTATTTATCCGTAAAAAATATTTTGATCTTAAACTTCATATACCCCATTAACAAGGCACACCATTTTTCCACATTTTCAAACAATGTCCTCTAATTTATACTAAAATGTATTGCCTCAAGTACTAGCAAACATTAATCATTTTTCATTAAAAACTTCGATTTCTTAAAAATATTAATTTCTCTCGATAACAAACATGGTTGCCATGTTTTAAACCAGCACCTGTTTAAAATATTGTTTTAAACAACTGTTTTCCTTGTGATAGGCCTGTATAATAGCAAAAAACATTGTTTTAAACGTTTTAAATGTTGTAAACTGGTTTTTGTAAAAAAAATACTCTTTCTTTCAGCTCTGCTATCATATGTTCAACTAATTAAGTAATCAGGAAGTCTGAAGTCTATGAGAGCAAAGAGTAATGTCAATTGTTTCTTTTTATGTAAATAACCCAAGGCGCCATCAAATGTTTAAAAAATATGTTTATGGAGTTTATGGTTGATGAACTTTTCATCCATTACTTTCCTAAACCTCCATAAAATCACATATTGCATTAATTTTTTTAACATATTTCTCGCATTATTCTTTAAACCCATGTCGACAAACTAAATTTTTATCGATTATTTACTTGAATTTGAAATGTAGTTTATTTGTCTAAATTTTGTTTTTGATAGGCTTCTGTTAATCATAGTGGTACAGTTTTTCAATACATACCTGACGATGATTGCAATTCTTGGAAAAAGCTTTGGGATGATGATTTAAAAATGTCACTTAGCTCAGTCTCATGGAGTCAATCCAGGTTTTGCTTCATTTATTTGAATTCATTTAATAATAGTTATATTAAATCGAAAATAAATTAATAATTAAAAAATGAAATTTCAAACCAAAGCAATTGGACAAGAGAAGAGAATTAAAGCTGAACAGTTTCAGTAAAATTTCTGTTTCAATAGCTGAATTTTTAATTTTCCTAATGTAAATTATTTTTAGTGGTATCATTTTTTCCATTTTTTTTTATTGTTTTCAATGCCAATACTTTGCCTGCTTTTAAGTAGATACTGACTGAAAATTACTTTGTTATTCAGAAAATTCTGCAAGTAAAACATCGATCTTTTCGACAACAAAATTCAATTACTTAGCATTTGTAAATAAGAATATGAAATAACTGAACATACGCAAAACAACTATATATTTACAAGAATGACCACTGCTTATAAAGAATGTAAAAAGAGAACTGCTCTAACTCCTTACCAATATTCAAATAGGAATGTTTGGATACGAAATATCCAGGTACATAAATGGAAAGTTTGCCCGTCATTAATAATTATAAATTGCAGAAACGCAAACTTGACCTCCTATAGGTAGAGATTGAATAACTTGTATTTAGTGTTTCCAAGCATCTTCTTCACCAAAACTTGAAATTTTGAACCGTGGTAGTTTCGATAAAAAGTTTGATGCGGAACTAAGCTGGATAGTACATGTATGTTTTGAATTTCAGAAACAATTGTCACATTCTCATTAAGTACAGCAAGTCTCAATGAAATACGTTTTTATAGATATAGTTGCTGTGGCTGCACGTGACAGGCATATAATATAACCACGTATAGTAGGTGTTTCCTTAGCAAGTGACTATTCCTTTAGACATCGATAGTAGTTTAAGATGCAGTCGTCAACGCTTTAGAGAAAAGGCATTAAGCAGTCGAGCAGGGCCGTATTAAGGTGAGTGCTATTGATGCTGCAGCATAGGCCCATTCCTGAAATAGGCCCAAGAAGAAAACTATTAAGAATTTTTCAGAAACTTAGCTTAAACTTTTTTACATGCAGTAACAGATATAGAAATGGTGAAGACCTCAGTCCAAGAGAGAAATTTAAAGCTCAGACATATTTGGTCATGATGAACAGCCTATTAGCTGAACTAGCAAACGAGTGAAAGCGTATGACGAAATTTCTGAAATCTTCCGGTTTTTGTCGCAGCTTAAGTCATTGAATACCGAGCAGATCACGAGCAAAGCTCAGAATCTCATTTCTTCTAACCCAGAGGACTTGGAAAACATATTGATGACTGAACTAATACAGATTGCTGCATTTATGCGCACTAAAAAACCGGAGAATGTGACCGAATCTCAGGAGCTAACCATGTACAAGCTTTTGTTAATGTTAAATCTTTCTCAGACAGTTCAAAACGTCGAGTTTGTGTTACGCATCTATCTGTGCATGATGGTTTCAAACAGACTTGTCAACGAGCCGAGCTTCTAACAAGCCGAGCCGAGCTTGAGCACAGTATTTGATATACAACGTGCCCAAAACGAGCCTATTTTAGGCAAAGCAAATTTATAGTTCTGCTTGTTAATTTGATTATGGAGATTTTTCTTATTTTTTGCAGTCAGTATGCTTTTCCTATAATTTTATTTAAGAAATGTTTATTAAGTAATAGGAAGAGCTATGTAAAAAATTCTTTGAGCACAATATTTTTAAAAAAATACCGAGCTAAAACGAGCCTCCTTTAAAGATTTTATCTGGCGAGCCGAACTTGGAAATTTCGGCTCGTTGACAAGTCTGGTTTCTAACGCCTCTGAATAGAGAAACTTTTCAAAATTGGGAATAGTGAAAGGAAAGTTACGATCCTCGATGGGACAAGAATGGTTGAACATGCTTGTGCATATTAGATTTGAACATAAGTTGCTATGTAGTCTTGATTGTATTGACATGATCAAGACATTCGCTCTTGCTAAAGCTAAAAAATCAGGAATAAATAAAAAACTTAAGTGGATTTTATTAGTGTAGAGTTGATATAGTTGCGAGTGGCAATAAAATTTGATCTTGTCATACAGGCGTTTTCAGCTTTTTTGAGAGTGTTGGACAATTTTTACTGTATTTGTGAGCTCTATAGACAATGTTAACATTTCGAATGGTGCTTTTATGCAACTTGATACTAATTTTCGTTTTTTTGGTTCAACTGTATAAACAGTAAATGTCGATTGTCGAATATAGCCTATAAGTTGCGAGTACATTTTTTGAAAAAATAGGCCTTTTTTCGAATCTACAGATTCAGGTCCATTCAAACCTTAATCCGGTCCTGCAGTCGAGCAATGAATGCGAAATGGCGAATTGTTGACCTGAAGCAATTTTCAGTTCGTTTAGTGAATCAGGTTTATTTAAAATATCCCTAGCAATAGGTGCGTGTGCAGAATTTCACCTTCACTTGGTGCTTCAAATAAAATTCTTTGACGACTATTAAGCGCGGTGCAATATTATTGGAATTTTTTGTATTCACGCACCATAGCTGATTGTTTTAAGCAAGAACTGCGCAAGAGCCACGCAAATCTCAATGTTAACGCAAACGTGAATTATCAAATTCTTAAATTTTCTTTGATATTGCTACTGCAATGACATCCACCAATAAATTTAAAAGAGATTATTATTCGAGTTAGTAGATTTGATATCAAGTGAATAAAAAATAATTATTTAAATGTTATTAATATAGTCTTAAATTCTGTACTTTTTCCCCATTCTCCAAACAGTAACTTTAATTAAATACTTGCTATAAGAAATGCTCTACTAAATTTGTGTAGTACGCAATCTTTTAGAGTATTAATCGATTCACCAACTCTAACCAGTTTTTGTAGATTTTCATTTTATTCAGATTTTACTTTACAAAGGTCATTTTAAAAATTTTTGGAATGCATTTATTAACACAATACAAAAGAGGTTAGTTTTCTATGATACTAATTCTATATTAGTTTAGCCTTCACCCTCAACTACTGGCAGTAGCAAGTGATTCAAATGAAGCTCTTACTAAAAGTAAACTTATTGTATACGAAAAAATTAAACACAACGTTAAACAAAGGTACTCATTTGTATTGATATTGTATATATATATATATATATATATATATATAAATACTAACCTTCTTTATCATTTTATGAAAAAACAACGAAAATTTTAATTGAGAGTACTTTCGGTACTTACTGTACCATCGTCAGTCAAAAACAAAAATTATTTCGTGGTAAAATTATAAATTTACAAATTATTAATTAAATTAAACTAAAATAAGTGAAGAGTTTGATGACCTTTAGTATTTAAATTAGGTTTCTCTTCCTTAATATAAATTGATTCTGCGATCTTGGTGCATTTGTGTTTCATTAAAATATTAGTCAGATGTTGATGCTTTATGTATTTTTGAGTGCATATAAATTTCGGATTGTAAGTGTCCATAAAGGTGTTCTTGAATTCGTGTCTTCAAATGTCTTTTGGTTTCACCAATGTAGAAGCTGTCACACTTCTGACAATTATATTTATAAACAATTGATGAAAGGTTTTTGAATTGGATCTTTGTTACGAACTAAATTTGATGTTTTTTCCGAATTTAAAATTGGTATAATTCTTGATTTCCTTAGTTTTCTATTTAAATTATATATAGATTTCTTAAGACGTGATGAATAAAAGGTAGTTTCCAAAATATATTATCTTTGTGTTCTTGTGAATTGTATTTTGATGAAGAGGATGTTAGAGCTTCTCTTGATGTTTTTCGCAATAATTTTTCAGGATACCCATTAGATCTTAGATTTTCAAATATGTTATCAAAAGCCTTTGTAAATACATTGTAGTTAGAATATAGTAAAACCGCTCTTCTAAACAAGTTTTTCGGTATTGAATGTTTATATTTATTATCACAGTATGATTGAAATGGTATATATAATCCGGTGTTAGTAGGTTTTCTAAAAGCAGATATTTCAAATCCCATTGATGTTTTCTGCAATGTCACACTTAAAAAATGTAATGAATCTTCTTTTTCATTTTCACAAGTAAATTTAATTTCACTTAGTTGCGAATTAATAAAAGAAAGAAACATTGATGCATTATCATCGTTTTCCATCAGGTCCAACGTTTGCGAATTTCCCAATGGATTTAATCGAAAAGACTTTTCTAAACTTAAGAAAACCACCAATATATTACAAACGTTATGTTGATGATATTTTTTTCATGAAATATATATATATATATATATTTATACGGGCGCTAAATACTATGAGTTTTACACTAAGCGCTAGCGACCATCGATTTTCCCCATATTTAGCGCCCGCGAGAATTTTGGCCAATTAATCTAAAAAAATAGAGTATGCATGATAGCTTTTGGGTTCATTTAATAGCCATACACCAAATTTAAGTTCAAGGGGAATATTTCTTAAAAAATATATGAAAAGTAAAAAAATGAAAAATGTTTTAAAAAAATTGGATTTATATGCCAGTTCAACCATTATGAATGCGTTTTTATACTAATTTTTACATTTTTAATAATTTTGGGTGTTTTTCAATATCTCATATTATTTTCAAGTTGATATTAGCAGTTTTTTACAGTGAAAATGAGGTCCGGTTCTGGCCATGTCAAGAATGCCGATTTCAACCTGAATATGTCTGATTTTGGCTAGTTTTTTTATCAGTGTCAGTAAACTACATGCTTAAGCCATTTCTAATATCAGAATCTCAAAAAAACCAGCGGAGGGTCCAATCTTGTTTCAAAATAATTATCTAGCGCCCGCCATATACTTAGCTCCATATATATCAGATAACCTATACCAGAGCGCCCGTATATATTTGCGATTCATAATTTCTTACTTTACAACTTCAATATTGCTAATTCACTATCATGGGCATATCACCTTTAGTATATTTTGCATATTTATCAGTAAATTCCGTGAATTTCTAGTACTGTTAATTCTGTTTGATAATGTTGTTGTATGGATAGTTCCAATGCACCAAAAGCTCTTTTCGCATAATTGTGGGGACATTTTTCTGTACATTTTGAAATATTACAAACATTTGCAAATGTCCTATAGAGACTCCACTTCAAACGGATAATCAATAGGCGGGGGTTTTCCCCAAATTGCAAAAAAGAAGTTACTGTTGTGATTTCATTCAAATGATTCATTTTTGTAGACTAGAGGATTTTATAATGGAAAATTTGTCTATGCCTGCTCTTCATATCTCAATAATAGTTGTGAACTTAAAAAATTACTTTAGCTGGAAAAAACTAGCATATGATTTTCTACTCATGCATACTGCTATCAATGATTTGTGTTTTGCCCCTGACGTTGGAAGATCGTATCAACACCTTGCAGTTGCTTCAGCCCAATTAATGATATTTACGTTGAAGCCTGTGTAAGTGTATTTTAGTAATATTTTGAAAATTTTGAAATTGCCAATGGAATTCTATTTTAGGAAATCACAAAATGATGACCTTGTCTATCGAAACATTGCACCGGAGTTATTAGGTGATTCCAAAGCTCCAGCTTGGCGCGTCAGCTGGAATGTTACTGGAACGGTCCTAGCGGCATCCTATAATGATGAGCACATTCGAATTTTTCAGAGTATGAAATCTTTGTGTGAATATTGTCAAAACAATTCAATCTTCTTTACAACTTCTATTCAATAACATTTAAAAAATTCTTAAAAAATTGTTTCCTTGTGATAGGATGAGATTTTGATTCTGCGGCTGTATAAATTTTTTCATTTATTAACTTGGTTGATAAATTCCGTCATCAATTGAATGTATTAACTCAAAATGTCCGCGCTCCCTGGAAATCTGAAACGGACTTTAACTGCTTGCAAATTCAAAGTTACTGTCTTGAACTGCCTTTAAGTGTCTGGAACTGCTGGGAAACTGTTTTATTGCGTCCAATTTATTCCTTCGTCTAAGTGTATTCATTCTTACGTTGCATCCACTTGTATATATATGTTCCATACATTTTTTAAGGTGGCTACATCAACCATTGCCAGTGATTGGGATTGAAATGTCAATTCGGGACAATCCCCTCTTAGCGAATTTTTTAACCCACTTATGCTAACGAAATTCATTTTTCAATCAGTTTCAGATAGATTTATTGCACGGAAATGCTTTAACCCAATGACCCAACTTTTTTTCATTAAGACAATTTATCTCAATCTGAACTAAAAACAATGTACTTCGTGTTTGAATATGCAAAACAACAAAGCTTTAGCATTTTGTTTACTACTAGAGTTTTAAGGGCTAAGTGACATTTTACCAAGTGTGAAGATATGCACTCAATCGTGTAATATAAATTAAGCATTACATGTAGTGCATTATTTAGCACTTTATCAGTTCAAAGATTTTTACGTCTAACACATCTAATTGGCTTGGGGCCAGCAGCCACCAAAAGCTTCTAACACAAGTGTATTTTAAGATTTGTTTCTGTATTCCTACTGTACATTTTTATACTAATCAGTTGTGAATATGTTGGGATAACGTACTTAAGTTCCAATAAATCAGAAGTCGGTAACAACTCAATTGCTAGCCACCTTGTTGCGCACAGTTTGATATCACAAACTATATCGCTATTTCCGTGTGGCTTTTACTTCATGACTTTTGCAAAAGCTAGAAATTAGTCTTTTCAATTCTTTCATTGTGCCCAATTCCCAATATACAGATTTCTTGCAGTAAACTCATCAAAGGTAGGGAGATTTAAAAATAGTCTGCAACAAGATTTTGTTTAATTTTGGCATCTTCCAATAGAAGATTGTCAGCTTAACTAGGAATTATTACTGCACCGTTCAGTATAATATTTCCTAAAATACTTCTCTTCCAACATATCAGCATTTTGTTGTTTTCGGCACTACTATATATATATATATATATATATATATATAT
>CABFPE010000338.1:123034-140708 GCA_900660155.1 Hofstenia miamia | reverse complement strand
AAAAAACAATAATGAGGTATATTAACAAAATGAAATGTATGCAGGCGAGTGTGATATATCCATGTATATTAACAAAAAACATTAGCCATCATTATATCAAAACAATTAAATTGGCCCCAACATGAATCACCATAAAATCAATTAAAAAAGTATCGCAAATCAGTTAGCAGTTTTCAAAAAAAATACATTAGTCAAGTATGTGACGTCACTGAAAACCAATTAGTGATCTGTCAATCAACTGGTGACTCACTAAAAGCACTCCTCCAATATCCATGAATCAGCTAAGTGTTACGAGAACTTCAGGGTGTCCCAATGAGACGGGGCCTCGTCTTCTATTACTACTGCCATCACTATAGAATTGATCCTATTTTGAGGTGAAAAGTTTAACAAGCATGTGATTCAATGTACCATCATTTTCAAACGCCTTGCAGTGGATTTCTTAACGCCAAGAAGTGATAAATTTAGTTGGTGTGAGGTCTGGGCTGTATATAGGATGGATCAGAACATCCCAAACTAAGTCGAGGAACTTCTCAGGCGGCTGGTTTGCCATGTATGTCTGTGCATTATGATGCAGGAAGTAAAGAAGACCGGGATGTGGGCATAAAATCAGTATGTGACGCAAGCAGGCTTGAGTGTCTGAGGAGCCCTAGCAAGAGGAAATGATTCCCCTAAAATTTTTATGTCATTATTGAATCCATATTTTCTTAGGTGTTCTGATATTGTTGGCATAGTAATAAAAATTTTAACAAGTAGGAGTGGTGTTTTCTTTGAATTGGTGATCAAGTGGTCTATGTAATTTAAAAGACAAACTCAAAAGTCTCGCTTTGCTCGCCTTTTGAGCCTTTTCCCATTGAGAAAATTTTGAATTGGAAATTTATAGTAACTAATCTAAAGATGAGTTACAAAAGTGGAAGGTTCGTTTAGCTTGCAGATCACAATTCTCAATAACTTTGGATTGTATTAAGGTATTTCTTCAGTACTTCTTTGTAATTGTTAAGTAGACAAAATATATTGTTTATATAAATGTTTAAAATGAGGATAGCCTAAAGGTATTTCTTGTATATTTCTTCTTAATTGTTAAGAAGCAAACATATAGTGTGTAAATAAATGTTTAAATTAAGGATAGCCTAAAAATATTTCTTGTATATTTCTTCTGAATTGTTAATTAGAAAACATATATTGCTTATATAAATGTTTAAATAGAGGATAGCCTCAAGGTGTTTCTTGAATATTTCTTCTGAATTGCTAATTAGAAAACATATATTGCTTATATAAATGTTTAAATTGAGGATAGCCTAAAGGTATTTCTTGAGGCCTTCCTTTAGGCTTAGGCTTAAAGATAGAATGTTCAATTTCAAGCTGAGGTTCTAGAAATCCCTTGTAGTTTCTAAAAATGCCTTGTCCTAATTGTCTGCTATTGTCAGTTTTGCTGCGACCCCCCTACTTTTTTCTTGAAATTTTTTTTCAAAAAATTTAAGGCTCAGGCAATTTTGGACAAAAATGTTATTTATTTTAGCTAGACATAATGACTGATTTCCAAGGGCTATGCAAATTTTCAAGCCATTCCCGCAAACATTACAACTGTGAGAGGAAAGTATTGAAATTTTCAAAATCTCGTAGGTGAAAATTTAGAGGCCAAAAATGGGAAATTTTGCCTCCTCTAAAATAGCCAATATTGAAACCAGAGCTTTGAAATTTTGAATAACTTCATTATTCTGGAGAAAAACCTCACTGGCAAAAAATCAGACATTTCGGCCTATTTTGGCCTGAGTTCTCAGTTAGCAATTTTCAGACCCGTAGGGGAGGGAGTAAAAAAGCTTCGTAAACAAACCTTTACAAGCAAGAACAACTATTTACGATCTAAATTACGAAGCAACAAAGACGCTATTAATGCTTGCAATGAAAAATTCATTAATGAAATTTAACACTAGAAAGTCCGACGATTCTATATCTTAAATTCGTGTTAGTTATCAGAATTGACCCATTTAAGTAAAACTAATGAAAACAAAGCCAATGAAAGAAAAGTGTCAGAAGAACAAAATAAGCTGTTTTTCTATTTAAATTCTCATTATGTGAGGCATTAGAAATGCCAGGCTTGTCCATTGGACAGATTTTTTTGTCCAATTGGACTCCAATTGAATTTCAATCCTAAGCTTGAGTTTGCTAATCCACATTTTCTATACAACACACAACATGTTTTTGATTTCACATATTTTTTCATGTATAAGACACAGATTTTCTGTGCATCTGATAAGGCCTGGATTTTGCTAGTAAATATTAAAATGGCGAATTTCAAGAAAAAAATTATTACACAACACATGCATTGATTTTATTTGAATAATTTCTGGACAGAAATGAGGCTATAGTCGATCAACATTACTCTCACTACTGGGAACCTCTCTATTAATCTCCCTATATTTTGTTTCAATGTAAAGTTTCAATTCAATGAAAAATTAGGTCTCCTATCATATTAGAAGAATTCTACTTCCAAAAAACTTAGATAATTAGCAAGATCTCATTTAACCATACACGTTTCAGAATTACTAATAATAGTAATAATAATAATAATGATATTAATAATAATACTAATAATAATTTGCCCTAGTGGCCAAGGGGTAAGAGGCTAGACTGGGACCGCGAGAGCCCGGGTTCGAGGCCGACGCCCGACCCTACCTTCAATGAAAGTGCAAAGAAAAGAAAAGGCCCTCAGTCCCCGGCAAGCCTTAAATGGTCAGAGGGCGCGAAGAATCTCTGGTCAACAGGCGGACTCCACAATCGGGAGTATGGACTCGAGAAGTAAGCAGTATAGGATCCACACAGACCAATGGACAACGTCACAAGTGGACAGAAGAGCAGAAGCGGATAGCATTCGAGTGTTACAGAAGAAGCAGACCAGATGAGAGAGGTTATAGGAACAGAATGTTGAAGAATGGAAAAAAGAAGAAACAGGGTTAGAAGTTACAGAGCAGAGGCTTGCAGGTCAGGTCAGAAAGTTGAAGCTGGATGAGAATAAGGGAAANAGGACGATTCTACAAAGAACTAGATGCAGGAAAAAAGGCTATAGCTAAAGCAGGCCAGGACGCAGTAAGGTTCTGGGAGAATATATAGTACGGGACCAGAGATAGAGAGTAAGCAGATGCAGAAGGAATTCAGGTAAGAAGAAGAAGTAATCACAACTGCAACGCTGAAGGAGGCTCTAAGGAAGATGAAGAACTAGAAGGTGCCAGGCAGAGATGAGGTACATGGGTATTGGCCGAAGAATTTCACAAGTGTTCATGAGAGACTAGCAGTAGCATTGGAGAAGTGTGTGGTGAATGGGTGCCCAGAGTGGATGGTAGTGGGAAGGACATTTCTGATACAGAAAGAAAGGTAGTGAGGCAAGCAACTTTACGCCAATAACATGTCTGCCAACAACTTGGAAATTGCTAACTTCTGTGATTTCAATTAGGCTAGCATGTTGCTTAAAACAGAACAGGTTGATACCAGAGGAGCAGAAGGGATGTAGGACAAAGACGAGAGGATGCAAAGATCAGTTGTTAATAGACCAGGAAGTAGTGGAGAATTGTAGAAGAAGGAAGACAAACTTAGCAATGGCATGAATAGACTACAGGAAGGCGTATGACAGCATATCGCATAGGTGGGTATTGAGGACGTTAGAGGCCAAAGGAGTTTCACGGAAATGGGTTGAGTTTCTAGAGAGGGAGGTAGGAAAGTGGCAGACTGAGATAGACGGACACAGGTTGAGATTTAGGCGAGGCATATTCCAGGGAGACAGCTTAGCACAACTACTGTTTGTAGTTAGCTTAATCCCCATCACAGAAATGTTAAAGGAGACAAGCATAGGGTATAAGTTGAAGAAGAATGGTAGAGCAGTGAGTCACCTGTGGTAAATGGACGACCTGAAGATGTATGCTAGTTTAAGAAAGATGTTACAGAAGCAAGTAGAGACATTCGAGAAAGCAAGCAGAGATTTTGGGTTGGAATTTGGATTAGGAAAGTGTGCGACAGTGACAATAACCAGAGGCAAGTGCATAGATGGAGATGGTTTGAAGGACGAGCAGTGGGGATAAGATTGAGGTGAAGAAGCATATAGATAGAAGAATGGAAGTAAGTGATAACTGTAGGCTATGTAAGGTAGAGATGGAGACAGTAGATCATCCGATAGCAAGGTGTGAGAAGTTGGCGCAGAATGAGTATAGGTTCAGGCATAACAAGGTGGGATGAATGGTACACTGGAGCTTTAGCAGGCAGCACAGGTTAGAAGCAGGAGACAAGTGGTATAGCACAAGCCATATAGCATCATAGAAAATGAGAAGGTTAAGATACTGTGGGACTTCAACATCCAGACGAGCAAGGTAATAGAAGCACGAATACCAGACATATTAGTGGTAGACAAGAGAAAAGATTGGGAACAGTGATAGACATAGCAGTACCAAAGGACAGGAATGTAGAAAGCAAGGAAAAAGAGAAGATAGACAAGTACAGGGAGTTGGCAGAAGAAATAGAAAGGCTGTGGAAGTTAAAGTAAGATGAAGTAGTCCCGGTAGTTGTAGGAGCATTAGGATCAGTGAGTAAGAAGCATAAGAGATACTTGGAGGAGTTGGGAGTACCAAAGTAGGGAGGGACAGTAGCACAGAAGGCAGCATTGTTAGTAACAGCTAGATTCCTGAGGAAAGCTCTCAGACTCCCTGGGAACTGGTGAGTTCCCTGAGCTGAGAGGGATACCAGAATGAAGCTGTGCGAAGAAGAAATGAAATAATAATAATAATAATAATAATAATAATAATAATAATAGTAATAATAATAATAATAATAATAATAATAATAATAATAATACTAATAATAATAATAATAATATACTTTTATTTTAAAGCGGATGAAATGCTATAAAATCTAGAAAAATGCTAGATTTTCATTCCACGGAAGAAGACAGTACCGGCTTTAAGGGGAGGGGGCAAATGCCATGGGCCGCGCTTTTGAGGCCCGCACTAAACATTTAAGAGCGAAAAGTTTTTTGTAAATTAAGAAAAAAAAAAATATTTTCCACAATATGAATTCAACAATTATATTGGTATTTCCATTTAAACATTAGTGTACATACATTGATATATCCACACTATGATTTACAACAAATTCGGCTCTTTTCCATTTTAACGTTATAATTAAAAGATATTTGTGATCCACCATATACACAGAATGGCAAATTTCTTTGTAACTGCTGTGAATTGAGAGTGATATAGGATGAAATTTAATGGAATATTTTAGTAAAAAAGCAAGAAAAAAGTTTTCAAATAGATATGTCCTAAATAACAAATATGTTTTAATTCAAATAGTTTCCAAAATACAAGGTATTTTTGTGATAAATATGACCTTCGAGAAATACAATATGGCTGTTTGTTCTATCCCATTACTATATCTTTTCTTTTTATGTATAACACATTTTTTCAGTTCCTTCAATTTTTCCTGCGATCTAAGATTTGATTTGTTGACAAAATTTGCAGATCTTTATTAAGAATATACTAAGTTTGACAAATATAAATTATATAGTTATATACTAAGGATACAATTGTATAAATTTATCTATATTTTGCTAAATTATTATATCATTAAAATTCTAAAAATAAAAATAATAATAACAGTAATTGTATTATTATATGCAGTGGCAAGAAACGAACGACAATTATTTCTTTAATTATTAAAACACAGGATGTAATAAAACTTAGCTTCGAAATTCAGGCCATTTATTGCATACATACAATATACTCAAGGAACTGATAACAACAAAACCTTTAAAGTTCCAAAAATTCTTGTTTATAATTTAAAGTTCTTGAAACAATCATTCTCTTTAAAGTAACTAAAAAATACTTTAAAGTATTAGATGGGTTTTCAAAACACTGATCTGTTTCATAGTGACTTAAACTTACCTTAATGTTTAACATTGTCTCCAAGCCTTTAATTTTTTAATGTTGCTTAAAGATATGTTAAAATGCTAAATGATGTTTAAAAATCTATAATTCTCTTTAAAATGCTTAATATGTTTGTAATATCCTCAGATTGCAATGTATGAACTTTCTGAAACTGCTTTTTGGATTTAGAACTGATATCTTAAACTGTTGAGATGCAATAATATACAATTATTTATAATTATACTTATGGAGAAAAATGTAATTATATACATTTTGCAAGCTATATAATTTCGCAACAAATAGCATATGCAAGCACAGATATATCCAATTTTAACACAACTAAATAAAGGGGCCAAACCCATATTATTATATCAGGGACGTTGTTATCATTACTTTTTCAGTTTACTTATAGGTCATATTTTGGCTCGGGCCCCGCTTATGCTAAAGACGGCCCTGTGTTCAGAGTCGGTTTTGATTGCTTCAGGGAGCCTCCCATGCAGTCCACCCCTCCTTAAAGTGAGTGTTGAGCAGAATGTCTCGCAGTACATGGTTTTCGGAAGTCAGTATCTGCTGAACAAGTCGATTATCAACTTTGGCGATGATTTTCTTAATAGGGGTATAATTTGATATAATTTTAAGACATACAGCTTTTTTCTGAACTTTATTTAAGAGCATCAAGAGGGATTTCGAGGAACCTCCCCAAACCAAACAACAATATGTTAGCGAGGGCATAACTAATGCTCTTGAACTAGCGCTTAGTTCAACTTAAATTACTATTCCTGATTTACTCTGACACCTGCACTTTGCCTATCTGAAGCGTATATTATGCAGTATAGCGTAGAATTTAGGAATTCATATTTTATGTTAATGGTTGTTCAATTAGTAGATTTGCAGGATTCGGTGCTATGTTAGTAGCAGACTTTTGGGAGTGTGATCAATACATTGAGCTCCCTGGTGTTAGTGTAGAGAGAGATCCTTCAACAAATATTGTGGCATATAAGCAGAAGAAAACTTGTCTAAGCACCTATTTTTTGAGATCAATAATTTGTAATTGAATTGAAATTCCTCTTATAAATCACTTCTTTTATTTTAGGAGGAAAAGTAGAATTTTTTGAAGAATAAAGAAAAGAAAGTATAGTTTTTGCATACAGAATATACTAAAACTACTGATGATATATTGTCATAAAATGGACCAACTATCTAGTCGCATGCTGCCTAATGTGAGCCCATAAATATGTATAATATATCATGACAAAACTGCGATGCTGACTTTCTTGAGGGACATAAATAGCCATGTAGCCAATGGATTTAAAAAATTTATTTATCATATGGTGCCCAATTAGAAGAAAAAGCACAATAATGCTGTAAATACGAATTTTTCGCAATTTCCTTGCATTGTATTTTAATCAAATATGATTATAGAATACGTACTCATTTTATGGACATCTAATATTATGCTCACATGATTAAGAGTCAATATTGCAATTAATTACAATGATATTGCGGAGTACATTCAGAGACTATCAGACATATATCAAAAGCTATTATTTTAATGGTATGTGAAATTTTTAAGAAAATTGTATTATAAAAAGAGCTGTGATATTTTGGAAATTTTTGTACATTATTCCAATAAAAATAAAATTGGAATCTAATGAATAGCAAATTTTGTTTGTCCAACCAATTCTAATAAAATTCCAATGTCCAATTAAAATCCAATTAGATTCCAATTCCAATGGACAAGGCTGCCTAACCACCCAACCGACCTAAGCCAACCCACACCTTATACCTAACCCTATAACCCAAACTATCCCCCAAACATCCTGTAGGGAGGAATATGCAAATATATTATTAATATAGTAAGTTTCATATGAATTATAAAATTATTATAGTATACTATTATTTACAGGCTAATTTGTGTTTACAAAGCAATTATAAGATTTGACAATGATTATTCAATCAAAACAGCGTCTTTTCCCACACATCTTTTCACGTAGTTACTTTGTTTGAATAAATCAGAATGAATGTTTTCATTGAGCGGTTCTGCCATGGTGAATAACAGTATAATGTTAGGTTTATGGTTTGGAGTTCGGGTTATGTTTAGGGATGTGGTTAGAGATAGGTTTGGATTTGGAGTTAGGGTTATGGTTTGGGATATGGTTTCGGTTAGGTTTAGAATAATGGTTATAATTATTATGTTGAAAAATTAGCTTATTTTTGCAAAAAAATTTAGTGGGGGGAGGAGGAGCGATAACGCAAAAGTACCATTATCAGTTGTTCTATATTTTTGTATAAATGTACGAATATTGGTAACATTACAAATTGAGTAAAATTAATTACTTAGCAAATGGTCAAAGCTTTCAATCAAGAATACTTGAAGTTCTTAGGATTTTAAAATATTATTTGTGTTAGTTGTGGTCGATACAATTAATATTAGGCCTTGATTGAGCCGATCGGTGGCCAATTATCGCCACTGGAGTGACAGTGAAGTGGATACTTGATCTAATTGTTCAATGAATTAGTCAACAAGCTTGTTATTTACCACGAAGAACCAGCTAATTGGCGTGTGTCACAACTTTCTACGTGAGAAGAAACAAAGAAAATATGTTGCTCATTTTCTCGTTAATTTTTCAAGTTTGTGCAGCATTGAAATTTCATGGAGCACTTAAATCGGATCCACCTGAACTGTTACCTATGCCAGGTATAATTTCTAAATTACATAAATTCAATTTTAGACATGATTACATTTTCAATATACCATAATAATGCATTGACACATTTTTCAATTTTACGGGTATCGTTCTCAATTGCTTTGAAGAAAGCACTAGTGAGAAGCTAAAGCCCATGCTACACGAACAACTTTTGTCGTCCGAACGAACAACTTTTATCGCTATTTTTGTCACCAATTTCTGTCGTTCGAATGAAAAACTTTTGTCGCCAATTTTTGTTGTTGATTTGGCATGCTACACGAGCAATTTTAGTCATTTAATTAGTTTTAGATAAAAGTTGGGCAGGGTATTCTACACGAACGATTTTTGTTGGCGACAAAATGTTGATAAAAGTTGTTCGTGTAGCATAGTTCTACAACAACTTTTTATACATCAGTTATTTTATTGTATAATATTTAAGAAGGAATTGCATGTACAACAGTATCCAAACTTGCAAAAAGATTGAAGTTAAGAAATATTGCTCATGTATAACAAAAAAGTACAGCTAAAATATTGAAATATTTTTCATCAATAAGTTATTGGAATATTTCATAAGCATCAATTTATGAATGTATGTCTCCAACTATTTCTTTTTTGTTTATATGGAAACAATTTATTAGTATTTTCTTAAATTATAAAATTTGCGAAATTTTCAAACGGAATAAAATGATAAAAATACGTATTATCGAACTGTGCTATAAAATTCAGTGATAAACTGAAATTGTTTATGCTTTAATTTTAATGCAAGACAATGTTGCGTTACGTAATTTAACTTCCTCGTGTTGATTGCGTGTACAATAATCGATCAAAAAACTATCTAAATTAATGAAATCACATTATTAAAAATGGAGCTTTCGTGCTTACAGAATGGTATTTGCATTTGTCACTGTGAAATAGCGAAAAAAATTTTGATTGATTTTGTTTAGTCTAAAATTAAATCAAGCATCAATTGCTTGCACTGTTTAAGCAATACGTAAGGCCACAGTTGGACTAGTGATTGGTTCAAAGTGTGATCTATCACATTTGAAAGAATTGCACGTCTAACCACCCGAGATAAGTAGTGATGTGACCATCACAAGGAAACTGTGATCCTCACATCGCTAATTATCTCGGGTGGTTAGACATGCGATTCAATCAAAATGTGACAGATCACTTTTGAACTATTCACTAGTCTAACCGTTCCCTAAACCGCAAAACTATGCCATGATTGACTTCTTAATCTACATCGATGTAATTTTTATTTTCCTACTCGCAAAGTCAAATTTTTAATACTGATATGCAAGTATACAAAAGAAATGTCTGTATAAAGTATGCAGGTACCAGGTGGCCAATTCAATTTCGTTTTTCATATTTTATTTTGATCATTTGGAAAGATTAAATGAAAATTGAAATTGGAGAATGGATATAACCATTTTTCATTTTCACTTTTCAAATTTGATTATGCCAATTTCCATTTTTAGAAGTTTTCAAAAGAAAAACAAAAATTGAAAAATGAAACCTGAAAAACGAAAATGAAAAATGAAAAACGAAAATTGTAATTGCATGGTTTTTGTTTTTTAACTACTATAGCTTCTCTCAGTAATACAAAGAGTGGTTGTTTACCTAAGTAGGGCGCAAACGATACAACTTTCGTTGCTAAACCAATTATATCAAGCAATTTTGAAATAATTTGAAGTCCTCCAATGTGGTTTCTTATCTTAATTGGTTTAGCAACAAAAGTTGTATCGTGGCAGATTTAGGCGTATGCCTGCAGAGCACTTGTGGTGTGATTTTCTGCTCTATTTAAAATATCAGCTTCGTTTGTCACTTATTTGTTTAAAGCAGTTTACACAGTGGCGCCGGAAGTGGGGTGGCAATTGGCACCCCAATATTTTTATAAGGGTGGCCGTGCCATCTCAAAATTTGAATTTAATATGCTGAATAAAACTCAGACGCAATAAAAAAAAACACATTTTATCAATATAACCTAAACCAAGGCGCCCTCTAACCGTTAGAGGGCGCCTTGCCTAAACACCCAAAATATAATTGCAAATGAATAATGCATTATTTCTGGTTCTATACTTATATAAAACAATTTGACAGGTAAATATTGTAAAAATATACATTTTTCAATACAAAAATGGACTTTTAAGCAACTAATGCTAATCTTAGATGTTCAATTTAAATATTTTCATTTTTATGAAAAATAATCATAAAATTATTGAAAACATTTGTATGAAATTTTGAGTGAATATGAATTAGAAATTAACGACAGAGTTTAGTAATGTAAAGAACACAAAATTCTAAAAAATATTTTGACTACTATTTTGTATTTTGCAATAATCAGTTTTTGGTGAACCTATTTTGTGATTAATCAGTTTTTGGAACCACTTGTCACAATATTCATCAACATATAAATTTAACATAGTAAGCAGTAATCCCCCAGAGCACTGGGCGATCAAGTTTGTTTATTCACTGCTGGGTACTTGATCGACCAGCACTCTGGCCGATTAATGCTAACTATGCTAAATTTAAATGCACAATAGAGTTCGACCGATGGTTCAAATACTCATGTAAAAATTTTTAAGATTGGACAAAAATTGATCGAGCTGTACCATAGACTACTAAATAAGATATGGACGCGACAGTAAATTACAGTAAAGACAAGTTCCGTCTATTGTTAAAATTAACTTTAGATAAACATTACAATGCAAAATGCCCTATTTGTATTGAAAAATTGTTTTTTAATAGAAAATGACTTTTTGTGAAGATTTAACACATTTAGTGATCATAAAATAAGTACTTTGTTTATAATCAATGCTGCTATTTGGTAAAACTCAGTGTAACAAAAAAGAATATATTGATCAGCAGTTAAAAAAGAAACAGTACAATAAGAAATACACGTACTATTTGGATTGGGAACGAAGCTTTCTTATTCTTCTTGTGCTTTTATCTCGCTCTTTTTGGTATGAGTCTTTAACGAATTTTTTAGAAAAGCAGTTGAACAACTTTTTTACAAAACTTGGAAAAAAATCGTGACATATACTGCTTGCTAAAAAACAGTAGATAGAACAGTCTTTGATCTTTGATCTAATCACAGTTACAAATTATCGTTTTGATTTCTAAATTTGAAAAATATATTTCGTAATTCAGCACTTTCGCCAATGAGTTTATAATAAACGTAGCAAATACTTATCAAAAACGCAAATTCAGATGGCTTTTTTAAACCACCTCTATCATAAATCCCAAAGACATTTTAAAAAAATTCTGGTATTTCAATGAATTCTACATTCAATAGTTGTCTTTCACAAATTTCACATGACAATTTTTCGGTCGTTTTTTTCCCACACCAGCCTGCAACGTAAAAAATTATAGGTAAATTATCATCAGCCAAGTCATTTAAATCACATTCAGGTAGTTTTGTAAAGAAATTCTGAAAATCTGATTGCGTTTCAAGAAGATCAGGGCGAATATTCAAGAATATATCACGTGATAAGAGTCCATCTTTCAAAAGAGAAATAACTCGGATCTTTTTTTCGGATTGCAAAATTCTACTGATACGAACGAAGTAATCTGATCCATTCGTTTGTCTATACCATCCAAAACGTCTCTCGATTGGATCAGAGGAAAATACATTAGTCAGAACATACTTAAAATTTTGTTCATGCAAAAGATACGGTATTAATAAGCACAACGATTCACATGTTAAAATTGCCGCTTCAAACGTTTGAGCGGAAAAACCACGAAGTGAACTTTGTTTTCAAAGTTTTAAGAAGTTAATCCATTTTTGCAAGAATTCTATTTGCCAAGTGTTTGCAACCAAAATATACTCGCCATAAATATCCAGTTTCTGAATTCCTCTAACTTTGACATTCAACACCTTGCAAAAGTGTGACAAATGTTTTAGAAAGTGAGCTGTTTCTGTGTATTTAGAATTGGAACTTGAATAGGTAGATAGAGCTAAATGCGTTGATTCATGGAGAATTGCAAAGGCCGGCTTAGCAGATGTGCGTTGAAGGCTATTCGGATTAACTGATATTGCCGTAAGTTGATGAGCAAGTCGAAAGGGTTTCTTCAATTCAAGAAAATACACTTCCCGAATATGCGAAAAATTTGGAATGCAATCATTAATGTCCAAAACTTCATATGCTGGAACTTGCAATGTTTTATAATTAATAAAGTTATACACAAAGTTCTTAATCAAATGTGTAGTGTCAAATAGGAGCACAGCATCTGTCCGGCATATTACACGTGCAAACTACGAAAACTGGTTTAATTACGAAAAACCACTGTGTAATGCGTTGAGACACCACTTAGCAAACCCTTCCTTAATTTAATACACACTGACGGAACTTGACATCATATTTATAATTATTTCACTGCTGTCGCGTCCATCTCTTATTTAGTAGTCTATGGCTGTACACGGCAAAAATTAGGCCAACTCGACAAAAAAATTCAAATTTTTTACGATTTTTGTTTCATTTAAACTAGTTCAGCATGGCTATTACAGACAGCTTCAAAGTTCTTATTTAATTTTCACTGCCAATATAGACAAGGCTATTGAATGTGTACTTTTCCTCATTACAAACCCAAGTATTTATTCATCTACAATTTAGGATCCAAATTTTCACAATATTGTGGCAAAGGTAAATACATCAAAAAAGTTTTCATTGGACTGAGTGTTTTTAAAACGTTTCTCAATATTGGTTAGTCATGCTCCAATGAAACTATTTCCAAATTTCTTGTTATGGCCACAAAATGACCCTTTTAATTAACGGATTTCATTAAATTTTCATTTGTATTATTGTCGTTACTTTCCACACCTTCCTTGCAACATGCTGCTGATTGTGATTGCGATTTTCTCGATTAGCTTATATCTTCTTCAACAAGCTATGATCGTCAAGTATTTCTTACATAAACAAAAAATACTTCAATGCTTCATAATATTTTTGTAGGCATGTTATTATGAAACGTTCTGCATCTTTGTGAATACTGTGATAACAGACTATTTGAGCAATGTTTGCTAGGTGGAGAACCTCATCTTCTTATTTACTAGATTCTCCTACGATTTTAAGGGTTTAAGTAGAAACTTGGAAAAAGTGTCTAATATTATTATTTCTCTAGGCAGAAGTTCTTTTTCGATTTTTGAGACAGAGAAATCCCTTTCATTTCTTACATTATAAAAATGGTTAGATTGACCTTTAGTTTATTGAAATATTAATATATTCATGCAATTAAGATAAAGATAATTATAGTATGTATTTTGTAAAGAGTGTAAGAAATGTAAGCTTGCCTAAATATAAAAAATTTAAAAAATATATTGACATTTAAGCTTAGGAAGTTTTGCGCCCTCAATTTTGAGTTGCTTCCGGCGTCTCTGAGTTTACATCAGATTTCTTTCACTTTGGTTGAGAGAAGTTTGTAGAGTTAACATAATTTATTGTATTCGCCTACCTAATAATAGCAACATCTATTTCAGGCTTGTAGCCAGCATAATCATCTAACGGGGGATCGATGCGCATTTAGGAGGGGTTGATGGCAATTTCAACTTTCTTTATAATATAAACTAAAATTTTACCAATTCTGTACACCATTTTATTTTTGTTGCATCCATGGGCAACGCGGATTTTCAGACTTGTGAGGTCATATAGTATAGTGATCAAATAAGTGATCAAAAGCGGAGTGAAACCCCGCGAAAATTTTTTGAATATATAGACAAAATAAACCTTAGAATTGCATTATTACGTGCAATGTTGCAACAATTAACAAATTTTATTTTTAAATGCTGATTTTGCTTTTAGCTTGGTTGTCTAGGAGGGGTTGCTTGACCTTCCATGGGGGTTCGACTCCTCCTAACCTCTTATTGGGGTTGAAATCAAGGTAGCCTTGGTTGAAAGTTGATATTCAAAACCTAACTGTAAATCAACGCTAATTTTTTCTATGTAGTTCGTGCTCCCAACCCAGCTTATAGATTCATGTAATTGAGAATTTATTTCAGATCGTTCCAATTTTTTTAAGCAATTGTTGTAACTTTTCCTTGAGCTTCGGGATGATTGCTATCGGATAGCATCTAGAGGGTGCGTGACAGGCTTTCCATTTGTAAATTTGATCAATATCAGTGTTTGCTCAACCGGAATTACCTAAAATATTTTACAAAAGTTAATTTTTCAGAATTATTTTATAAAATTTATGATGTTCATTTCTGTTGTAACTCAATGGTGAAATTTAGGGTGGCGGTGCTTATTGTATTATTGTGTTTAATGTATCTATTAAGATCTATTAAGATACTTGTTGGGCTCATTCATATTCAATGCTAATCGCGATTGTTCAATGTGTGAATTTCCGAACATTTTGATTGCAACTTAATTTGGAGGCTTATTATTACTAGTTACTAATTAACTGCATTTTCTATCAAACATTTTAGATAAATGTGTATTTGGTGCATTCACTTTCGAAATCGGTAGCATTTGGAGTCCTGAAGTCAGCCCTTTCGGCAAAATGGTTTGTATTGAGTGTCATTGTAAGCCTCCTGTGAAAAACTCCACTGTAAGTTTGTTTCAACGTATGATTGCTTAGTTAATATTTTTTAAGCATCTTAAGATGATAATGTTCCATATATGAATTGGAGGGTTAATCGCCATTCTTTAACATTCATATAGCACTTTAAAATTATCCCACCGGTTTTGCATGTTTGCTAGATAATTGGACACAATAGAAGAACGTAACCATTTGTACTTCTGTTTACAGTTATCCCCAATAAACTATTTTTGGGATATTACTTAATGACAATGACAACTTGTTTAAGCATTTTGCACTCTAATTGCCTAAACATGCTATTCTGCAGGACAAATCAATGTTTAAACGTTGTCATATTATTAAACATGTGGGTATAAATGAATGTGTAATTGTAGTTCATAGGCTTTTTCAACTTGCACAGCAGAGAAATCGGTCGCAGATGAACGAGCGTGATTGTATTTTTCAATCAATGGGAACTATTCCTAGTCTAAAAACACAAGGTTTAATCTGTACTAACATCAAGAAAAGGTGGAACACATAGATAATAAAAATATATCGCTAGGTTTGAAATGACACAATTCGTAGTTGTTATTAAATTTTGTCTACGTATCACAATCTTATATTTTCCAGTTTTGAAAAATGACCAAACAGTAATGAAACCTTCCAATCGATCTTTAGGGATAGGCTCCTAATAATTTATTCGAGACAAACGCTTTCCTCATCTGAACACAACCATGTTTCGCAAATTGCAATTATATCGGAAGATTATTTGACAGCCAACGTTTTTAGTAATTTTTGTATAGCGTTTGTAAACAATATTCGGGCTATTTGTTGTGGGGAGATAGTAATTGATTGATTTATCACAAGGCCGTATTGATCTGACATTCAAATGAGTTGATATTCAATTTCAGTATAATTTATGATTCTTTATCCTCAACTGATTGAAACATAGCTCTTGCCGTTTTCTGACCTCCAAACATGGGTCTTTATCAAGAAACACCCTATTCAAATAATCTTTCATCTTCGCACTAATAGCAATGAATTGATTTAGGTGTGGCGCAAACGATATAACTTTCTTTGCTAAGCCAATTATAGCGAGCAATGTGATAGGATACTTTTGAAATAATTTGAAATACTCCAATGTAGTTTCTTATCTTAATTGGTTTAGCAATAAAAGTTGTATCGTTTGGGCGGGGCCTTAAATTTTCCGAAAGACTATTCCAGAGTAATATGAACACAATTGTAATCTTGGATTATCCAAATTTAAGCATTTCACCGGCTACTTATCTCATTAATTCCCATAATTCTAGATACAATATTTTTTTATAAAAGTTTTACTCATGTTATAAAACAGCCTAAGAAACACGCTGCAATGATAAAAATAAAATTTTAAGTAGAAGTACTCAGTAGATGTAACAACAAGGTTGAATATGTGTCAATAATAATTGATTATTAACAAATTTTACATATTTAAGTGATCTCATATGAGATCACTGGCAGGTAATAGGTTAAGGTTGCTTTGCATGACGTCTTTTAATTGATTTACCCATAATTATAGTATGTTCTATAATATGAATCTGACTAAAATTATTTTTGAAATGCTTAGAATGAAGACTTGAATAATTATGAGTACGAGTACGAATATGAACACTCAACAGAATCACCAGAAGATCCAGAATCCTATCCTCAAGTGGATTGCAGGAATATATTCAATGAATGTCCTCAAATATCGTGTCAAGCACCGATTTCCAGTCATCTGGAATGTTGCAAGTATTGCCCAAAAGGTTTAGTTTAGTTGCATTTTGCTTAGTAATGTCTTACGGATTTATATGCAAACTATTCTTTTAGAAGTGGAAGTCGAAAAAATTAAGAATAGTGGTCAGAAGTCTATATCAATGGATAACAAATACAATGACGAACATGATTTCGCAAAGGAACGTATCTATGAATTTTATGAAGAAAGTTTTGATTGTGAGTAACATTGTTTGTTTTTACAAGAATATAATGCAGGGTGATCGAAAAATCTGTGGGTTTTGTTTGCTATTCTTTGCCGTGTTTTATTAAGATCGCATTATTGAAAGGTCGTAAAATTGATGAGGTGGAGAACCGTCGCATTTTGCTGCAGAAAGTGTCCCGACATTGCATTCGAAATGAATGAAGCATCATATACCTAGTAGCAGGATGGAGCGACATCGAATACTGCATTGCCACTCAGAAAATTTTTAACACTCGGAAAAATGACTGGCCTCGTGAATTGTGCCGTTTGGAAATGGTTAACAGCTACTACTACTCAAAGAAGAGTTGAGCTGAAGAGACTTGCGAACTGTCTGTCGTATCGTATCTACTCAACCTGGAAGCGTGCTACGTAAGCAGTGGTTTCTGCTCAAGAAGAAAAATTTTGAGTGCTTCCTATAAAAATTTGTTTAATTTGGTGTGGAAAGATAAATAAAGCGTTAAGTTGCCTGCTTACAGTAAGCTTACTTGTTTGTAATTGTTCAGCTTTCGATCACTCTGTACAATTTTCAATTGGTCTTTATTGTTAATTTAACTAAAAATAAATAAATGCTA
>CABFPE010000338.1:103017-123013 GCA_900660155.1 Hofstenia miamia | reverse complement strand
ACTCAACCTGGAAGCGTGCTACGTAAGCAGTGGTTTCTGCTCAAGAAGAAAAATTTTGAGTGCTTCCTATAAAAATTTGTTTAATTTGGTGTGGAAAGATAAATAAAGCGTTAAGTTGCCTGCTTACAGTAAGCTTACTTGTTTGTAATTGTTCAGCTTTCGATCACTCTGTACAATTTTCAATTGGTCTTTATTGTTAATTTAACTAAAAATAAATAAATGCTAATTGCTTTTAGATAAAGTTATGCATCAGGGGTGGTAACAGCGGATGCTGTTAATTGCAACAGCATAATGTGTGCTGTTAACGGCTAATTAAATTGATTTCAACCAGCAAAGCATTTTTATGCTACATTTTGCAGTTCTTAGGAGTATTATATTTGTTCCATGAGTTAAATTAAGTTTGTGCACTATAGTGTACAAAGCTTATTATTGGATATTACATTCAAATATGTTATATGCAGGGCTGTACTCCTAAATAAATAACAAGGGGGGCTCTATAATTGAGAAGTGATATTTTTATGCTATATTTTGACCAAATTTTGTTATTCAACAATTAAAATACACTACCACAAACAATAATATAACTTTAGCAAGAGGGGGTTGCTCCCAGTCAAATTTAACAAAATGGGCTGAGCCCCCTCCTTGAGCAACCATTCGAGTACACCCCTGGTTATATGGCAATAACTCTATTGAAAGTAATGAATATGATATTGATATTGAACAAATGAAATTCAAAATTGTAAATTTATTGTATTTGGAATTCGGATTTTAATTGGCGTTGGCGAAAACAGCAATAAATCTGAAAATACATTGGACGCATTTGAATGATACGTAAACAAAGAAATGCATGCAAACAGGATTCGTAAGACATCAAATCTGAAATATTTTTTGAGGCCGAATACTAAGATTCGCAGTATCATAGTATACATTTAGTGGGGCTAAGCACCGTTCTCAAAGGCACTGAGTAACATAATTCCGTATTTTGAAATAAACTAAAGTTATAATTTTTGTTGTGCTGTAAAATAGAAAACTTTGAATAAGAATAAAAAAGACTTTATTTGAAAAGTACTTGAAAATTATATAACTGATAACTGTGGCAACCAAAATGCTATATGGTTTTATTGCGCTACAATAAGTCACATTTTGTAATAAGCAACATTTTGTTGTGGTTATTTCAGGTCGAGGATTAGCTCATTTGGATCAGAAATGCTGCTAAAATGTTGCTATTCATTGATGAACAGTTGCAGAAATGCACTCCAATGTTAGTTGCTGACATAAATATTCTGCATTTTAATAAAAATATCATACATATTGCTATGCATTAATGTGTTTGTTGCAATAATTCATAATACTGGCCTCTCTGACAAACTGCAATAATAGTTATAAAAGTTGCCTCCACGTTTGTTCGCCTTTGGGACTATCTTATAATTTCATCACCTCCCGGAGTAAGATAGCTGCAAATAACATTTCTTGGATTAATATTGCGACAATAAAGGAATTCATCTATAGTAATAAGAAGATTTTTCTTAGTGAGTCTTGATGAAAGCGATTCAATAAGATCTTGACATCTGGTTACACGATTGGCTTTATTGATTTCAGCCAACTTGTAAGATAACCATTTTATGGTGACCCATTGTAGTTGTATGTCTGTTGTCATAATCTCCATTCCATTTTTTTATTTTTATCAGCGCATCTATTAAAGTAATGCTAACAAATTTCCTAATATTTTGCATAATTAATTCAAAGATATATTATTTTTATTGGAATTGGCGGTTTCTTTCTCAATTCATTTCTAAAATTTTTCTGGGCAAATTTAATATGAACATATATGAGAAATAATTCACTTACATTTAAAACCGTACATTTTAGCTTATGCTGCCATTTTAAGTGGCCATGGATTGTGGCCGCGCTTAAAGACCTCAAGTGTTGCAAGATGTTATTTAAGTTTTTCGTCGGTTACAAATACGTTGTACTATACTGTATCCTTTCAAGCAATGAAACGGCCATCATTGTTGTTTTTCGTTGATAAATACGGAGAAGTACTTCATGAGCACAATTTATTTAAGGATCCGACTGCTCATCACAGGAATAAGGTAATTCTAACCAATTAGATTATTTAGATCCAACTGCAGGCCATACAGAATTTAAATGTAGAACATTTTAGAAGTATATTTTGAAACTTTAAATAATTTCTAAGATAACCTTTGTTAAAAAATATACTCTAAATACTATTTATAGAGAATTGTGGTACTCTAGTTCTCCGGTAATTTCTCAAAAGTTGATAAACGGTCAGCGAAGTTGTAAAAAATAGTTGATATAGTATTACTAGAAACTAGAAACAAAATGTTACATAAACTCATTTTCCTGAAGTTATCATCAGCTTTGATCAGCTTAATAACGACTCAACTGCCTTCTCCAGGCTTACACTGGGGCGCAAACTTTTTGGTCAGGTCCATGAACTACTTTATTGAATAATCTAGAATTGAGGGAAACATTCCTAACCTAAAATGGTTCCAATTTCACCCATGGTGATCAAAAATGGAAATTTCTTACAAAATAAATTCTTTATGCAAGATTTTGCAAAGTAATTTATTAAATTTTCTTTGTAAAACAAATTTTAATAGAAAAGTGATACCAAAACTAATAATTACATAATGGTTTTAAATTTATTAATATGAGTTCAAATGCAAGATCCGAACTATGTGTTACAACAACACGATTCAAATTTTGCAATGAATTATATTGAATAAACATAGGATTCTTTTACTGTATATGCATTAGCAACCAGATGATCTGCGAAAACAAATTTTCTTTAATATTTTGCATATATTGAATGTATGTTCATTATTATCAATTAACCATCAAATAACATTGCGTTACTAATAAATAATACTGAGTGAATAGAATAGACTTTAGCCCAAATTATCATGAATATATTATTCTTGCAGCATATTGTGTGATACATATTATTATGAAAAGGGTACTCAAAACTACCACATTCGCTCTTAATTATAGGAAAACTTGATTTTTATCTTTTCCGCGCAAAAATTTTTAATTCCTATAGCAATTGCCAGCTCCAAATTGAAAACCGTAGATTGATAAAAATTAATTTAATTTTAAAGCAAAGAATGCATTTGACTTAAAGCTGTTACCTTACCCTGTGCTTGTGTACATCTCCTTATAGTGTTGAATTTTTGTTTCATATAAATGTATTCCTTTTTGTGGCTTCATCCACTTGTCTTGACTACATTTATGTCGCTGTTAAGTTCATATAGATTTGAAGGTTGGTACATAAGTCATTAGCAGTGATTGGCATTGAAATGACAATTTATTTTCAAACGCCTTCGTGTCTGCTTATCGATTGAAAAGGCCTTAAGTTCAATTTAAAATTGTCTCGGAATTGATCAGTTGATATATGCGGACACCATGAAATAAATAATTTTTCATTTTAAGGCATATGGGGTTATTGAAACCCGGAGTTGGCAAATGCAATAATTTATAATACACCTATGCTATTCATAGCCTCCTATAAATGATAAAATATTGTATTCAATGATAGGTTCGTTACTAATTAAATAAATCAGCACTAGCGACGTATGCACCCTGTATCACTGAATACTACAAGGAGAAAAAAACACTGGTCTTCAGAATTGCTTAAAATATTTTTGTTCGCTAGACTCAGCTCCATTTGAAATTACTATAAGACCTCCAGCTAAAGAGCATTTTGTATGACCCTGAAAATTCCTTTCGCTTATAACTACTAGGCCTAAGACCCATCAATTAAAATTTCTTAATCAAAACATGTTGGCACTGGTAAATATCTATTTTAAGGAGAGAAAATGTGTGTGAAAATTTAGCATAAAATATCGAACCCATTTTGGCCCATGAGACGAACCCAGCCTATATCCATCTCTGGTATGAGTTTGAAAGGTGGATATTTAATCTGTCAAACCTATCGATATTTATGGAAAATTTTTTGATCTACCAGTTTTGATTATTTTAGTAATATATATTTTGCATTAGCAAGTTCTAAAATTAATTCAAAGTTTTCTGTTGGAAATAAAATTGAAACCATTAAGGCTACTGTTAGACTATGTCATTGGTCACGCGTGAAGCGATTTTATAGCTGCTCTTGCTACTAATCACATCGTCTAATCGTAGCCTAAACAATAAATTATTTGGTTTATCAAAAGTTTCAATTATATTGAGTAAAACAAACCGATTTGGAATTTCTAAAACGGTAACATTTATTTTTACGTATAATGAAGATTCTTAGGTTTGTGGCAAGTGGAGGAAACTACCTGATATTGTTTTGAAGCAGCTGTCATATGGGCTCATATTCATTAAACTTGTAAATGAAGAATATCCACAAGGAATTGTAATGGGAGCAGTTAGGAAGTTTCGTGCTCTTTCATCAGGTAGTATTTTAAGTTTTGTTAACTACTACATATGTAATTAGAATCGTTTGGCGCACTATTAAGTCCAATGGATTCCTGTTCATATGGACTTGGAGGTTTCTTATTCACGTCAGTTGGAAAACACATTGATCATCTTGACTTCATGGTGGTTGTTGAAGGCCTTGGTGATCATTATCACAATAGTAAGACAAATTTTTCTCAACTTTAGAGAAAAAAACGATGTTTAGAAGAAACAATCTACGTTACTGCGAAGTTTTTTGATCCTTACGAACTTTTACAGTATTTTGAAGCTAATGCAACTCTTGATGATTCGCAAATGGATTATTCTGGAGTGTGGACAGGCATCACAAAGGATGTATCGCATATGATCGCCACTGGCGTTGTTAAAGTCGAAATCAGTATCAATAAAAAATTTCATTTACAAGGTTTCGTCCGAGTGAAGAATACTTGTCAATGTTAGTAAATTTTGCACTATGTATCCTTAAACAATAACAATAATTAGAGAAGATTATTAACTCAGCATTTATAAATATATTTTTAAATTCGATGTATTTAATAAGTCTTAAGTCAATCTCAATATTTTATCAGTATATTAAATTGTTTTAGCTTTCCATGCTATGCTGAATGGTCAACATGCTTATAAGTCTACTGCAACTGGGGCGGGCGGATCTGCTGTGATGTCGCTAAATGAAAATGGGATAATTACATATTCTATATTGCTAAAGGGCTTAAGTAGCCAACATACGTTTTTTACAATCGAAGAAAACGACCACGATTCTTCTACCATTTCCATTGATATATCTAACACATTCTATGATGAAAAAGTAAGAATGATTTTATACCAATGGACACTAAATTTTTATTATAAAGAAGATAGCAACTTACCATGACTTTTAGGCAGTTGGCGAATTACCAGCCAATATGTTACTTTTGCAGAAATTGATTCTAAATCAACTGTCAATTAATGTTGGAAGCAAAAATTTTCCTGAATCGGAGATTCGTGGAAGGATTGTAATGCTAAATTACGATGGATTTCTTTCTCGGCACCGAGGTAAGATTTTGAGGATTTTGACTATTTGAACAATAGAAGTTCGTAAAATAATGGTATAAGTTTCTTCATTTGATGTCCCACATCTAATAGCTAGTTGAAAATAATTTAAATTGAATTTATACAATTATATCAATATTTACTACTGTAGTTGCTAAATGTGTTAGCTCTGAAGATTTTTTAAATGATGTTTTACATTTATCAAAATTATATTGAATTTAAATATAGGTACCCGCATTTTAATGTTTGGACGAGAGGTTTCACCACCTCGCTATACAGCAGCGTCTGGTCACTGTTGGTTAGCTCTAGATGATGAATGTCAACTACATTATGAAGTTTTTCTCAGCGGATTTCCTTTTGGTGATGAATCTGAAATCGTGGCACATCTTCAAGGAGAAATTGGAGAAATTTGGAATGATAATGCTCCAGTTCACAAAAAATTTCTTCATGACTTCAATGGAAATTGGGTAATATTTTGGTAATAGCAGTTCATGCAGGTTGATAAATCATGATAACTTCGATTACCACTAATTGTCAGAGCAGTTGTTTCCTGAATTTTTTAAATTCAAGTAAGACCATCGATCGAGTTGGTTTTTGAAATGACTTTCAAAAACTAAGTTTGTCTAATCTCATAAGCTCAAATAAGATATACTGTAAATAACGATAATGACTACAATTGCTAAACAATTGCATGTAAACATCAGAAGTTATAAGAACACGTTGCTCAAATCAGTCAAAAAATTCTACCCCCAATCTCTTATCATGGCAAATTTTTCTTACATGAAATTTGGTTTTATCAATTTCCTCAAAAAAATTGTTTATTTTTTTGGCCAAAATGAGCATTTTGTCAATGGGGAGTACTAAAATATTTTTATACTGAACTTTGTATTTCATATTTAGCTCATTTTATTCCCAATGATGCCTTTTTGTTACAATTTTTGTATCGGCTTATTTTATCTGTGTGATCTTATAAGAAATGACATATTTGATTGAAAAATGCTGTAATCAGCACAAAAATATAGTAACAATATGCATTATCACTGTGTATTTGATGTTCTATGTTAAGCATTTGGATTATTATTAAGGAAAATTAGGTATGTAAAAAAGCCCAATAAAAATAGGGCTAAAATAAGTAAGTAGTAGGAGGTAGCAGTAGTATAAATCCGAGTCCTTCCCATGCCACTTTTTTCTGATTGGTCGAGAGGGGATCTTTGGTCTCTGCTGAGCTGTGTAACTCTGACGTCATTGGAATATGTTCTGTTGGCAAGCAATATTGTTTACAGTCTATTGTTTAAATGTAACCAATTTTTTATTCATAAACATTTTTGGAATTACATAATTAATAAGTCGAAAATCCCATGAGATTAGAATTGTTGCAATCTATTGTTCAAAATGTAACCAATTTTTTTACTTGCTTATTTACGTGGACTAACTTAGCCTACATGTTATATTATCTTTACATACTTCAGACTTGCATTTTTTTAATGTATGTGACTTGCTTATTTATGTGGCTTAATTTAGTTTACATGCTTGTTTTTTTATTAACATACATGACATTGGAAAATACTACATCACACATTAATTTAGTTTACATTGTTTAGTTTACACACTTGTTTTTTTATTAACATACATGACATTGGAAATACCACATTAATTTAGTTTACATACTTATTTTACATACTTCTTTTTTATTTACATAAATGACATTGGAAAATACCACATTAATTTAGTTTATATGTTTATTTTACATACTTGTTTTATTCGGTAAAATGTAATAACAAATGTTTGAATCAGAGAGATAATAATACTCGTTAGAAGTGTAATGGCTTATTTCGGGAATAAAGCAAAATAATTTTTCGGAAAAAGCTAAACACTAGTTTATGCAAAAACTCGCAATTTCTAATATTTAGTAAACGTACGTGGTAAACCCAGATACGTGTTTAAGACAAGACATAATTGTAATTTATTCTACACTTTGCTTATAATAACCATATATATATCTTACTATTGAATTTGTCTATTGTGTTAGTTTAATCATCATTGTTGTTGATTGAATTCTGTAAGTAACAAACGCAATCTGTATTTGCACATTATGAATTTCACATGACCGTAGCTAAATTAATGATTAATAAATTAAGTGATAGATCACAGTATAAAACACATGATAAATAAAAGTTTAAACAAAATCAATTAAAAATGTGTATTAACAAACATACAATGTTTCTATTTATGATAAAGTCTATAATAAATTTAACATCGGACTGCAAATTCGCAGCAATTTATTAAAATAAAATTGATTCCGTTTTAAAAGAAATATCTGTAAAACTAACTAGAGATAATATTGCAAAAAGTGTTAAGAATCAAAACAATATCTGAGATTTAAATGTAAAAACAGCTTACCAAAAAGTTTAAAATCTTTCAGAGTAGTTGTCTTTCATCAATGTTAAATTCCATTATGTTGGCTGTGCATATTCTTATATGTTGAAAGTTGCACGCTTTAATAATGTCAACATAGTTTTTATCTATATGCCATTGTTCAACTGTCAGAATGTAACAAATTATAAACACAGTACAACCATGTAAAATTCCATTATGCTGCTGTGCGTAATTTTTTATCTATTGTTCAAATGTCAAAATGTATCCAATCGTAAAGATTGTTACCTACCAAACATGAAATCCAAATCACTTTAACAATTAATTAAAACATTTTCAAATCATATAAAACTAGAATTTTTTCACAAGTTAGAAAACAATCTCAATTATTACATGTTTTTCCCAATTTATACAATTATGTAAATGAAAGATGCTACAAAACTAAAATGTTAATAAAGTAAAACGTTTTTTCACATTTGTGACTTACATTCCTTTTCTGACGGTTTTTTTACTTTTGCGACTTACATTAAAAAAACTTTTCCTCAACCATGACATGGGGATTGGGAACAGTGCTATTGCAAAACGTATTGTATTACAGCTTAGTAAATATAAAATGTATAGTTTTGCTTTCACTCTCTTTCTACATGTACTAGTTTTATGTTAATATGTTTGATAAATTATTACATTTCATAAACATTAATTTTAATATAAAAAATTTAAACTCCTACGTCTTCTTTGTAAATAGGTAAAAATCTATAGTATTCTATAAACTGATAAACGTCAATGTTTTACCTAGCTATAAATTTAACATGCAATTGACATTCAAATTTAGCATGAGGGAAGGATGATTGAAATAAAGTAATCGCCAGTTTAGTAAATTTAACAATACTATTTATTATACAATGAAAATGTGGAAATGATTTGTACGTGTTTCATTAATGGTCGATTTCTAGAGATACATCTCATCAACTAAGTTAAATAAGTGTAATATTAGATAATGGATGCATGTTATGTATAATAAAATAATTAGGGACAAAATAATTCACAGGTTAATATACAATACTCTAACGATATGTTTTCCCTTTTTTAAAAAAATTATTTCCTTTGGGATATTTACTTTTCCTTTTGGTGATTTGTTTTGTCTCTTCGAAAAAAATTATTTGCCTTTGGAATATTTAATTTTCCTTTTGGTGATTTGTTTTGTCTTTTCGAAAAAAATTATTTGCCTTTGGGATATTTAATTTTCGTTTTGGTAATTTGTTTTCTTTTCGAAAAAAATTATTTGCCTTGGGAATATTTAATTTTTGCTTTTGGTAATTTGTTTTGTCTTTTCGAAAAAAATTGTTTGCTTTTGGGATATGTGATTTTCCTTTTGTTGATTTGTTTTGCCTTTTTGAAAATATTAGTTGCCTTTGGGATATTTAATTTAAATGTAAATTTTAAGACATTCTGCAAATCATTCTTAAATACTTGAAGTTGTTTAATAGTTTATGCATTTTAAAATAAAAACTTTATAATTATTGAGAAAGCGTTAACCTTCACATTTTCTTCCGTCAACGAGTAAATTTTGATAATCGGAAATGAATACAAAACGCCATCTCAAAACGAATCAATTAGATGTCATGAAACTCGCAAAACATTTTTATTTATAAAAAGACTAACACATTTTCATAAAAAAATACATTGACGCAAAAATGATTAAATTGATTGATTTTACAAAACACATATTCGTACAGTTTGCATAAAAAGAAGTAAATTTTTAAATTGAAAATGAATATCAAAGCTATATAAAATAAATTTATGTATACATATAGTACTTAAAATATACTTGTAATTGTGTATGAGATTATAAAAACACAACAGCAATCGTTAAATGATTTAAACCACATTTTGTACATTAGGTATTAAAACAAATTAGGAACATTTTCTAAATATAGAAATAAATAGCGTAAATTACAATTATCAGAAACTGATAAAATGAAATAAATACTTCTTCAAGGCGGCTTACTCATTTTATTCAAATATTAAATATATATCTCACAATATGCAAATAGGAAAACCAGATTTTAACTCAATTTTCCCATTAAACGTTTTAAAATCATANAATACATTGCTAGAAAATATCGCAATCTCTCTGTGTGAATACCCAAGATTTAAAGCTAGCGCAAGCTCGCTTTCTGTGTGAACGGAAAAAGCTCGCTCTAGCAAGCACAATCTTTCTGTGGTTAGAGTTTCTAAGGCATAGCATTAAGGAGAATGCCAATATATAATGCATTTCCAAGTATTTTTCTACTATTTAAGAGTCTAAAATATGTAATTTTATTACTAGATTTAGTTCCAATTTTTGATGTATTGCTATAATTTTTAATACATCTGACAATTTTCCTTTTGTTATGGTTTCATTAGTACATGTTTTAACACAATTTACAAATATTCGTTTTGCATAACGTTTTGACTTTGCATACAGCTCCAATTCACGCTTAAAATGCATAGATCTCGATATTACATTGGAAAAAAAACGCTAATAATTAAAATATGTGAAAGAATAATTTGTAATGTTTTAAGTTTTGTTTTTGGATTTATTTTCTCTATGATGCTTTCAGAATAATGCGTGATTAGAAGCAATTCTCCTTTACAAAGTATATTTTCAACAAGTCTAATGCAAATTTTTGTTAGCAAAGATATTAACTGTGTGAAATTTTTATATTATTTTGTAATCACATGAAACAAAGTTAGTTATATTAACTTTTTAAAATACAAAAATAACTTACATTATTGAATGAATTCAACCGTCACCACTTGAATCATTGTGAAAACTGAATAATGTGTTAAAACGAAGATATCTTTACGTTATAAGCATTGAACAAAATGCAAACTTCATGACAGTTTTAGTATAAACTTTAAAAAAACGAGAAAGAAAAAACAATTCCTTTTTGTATATTCAGAGTTTTTTGTATTTCGAAGCGTTTTGTTTTTATGTGTTTTACTTAATATCGCACGTAAGTACCCATTTTAAGGCATTTTACAAATTACATTATCTAGTTGAATGATAAATTTTACTATTTGCTGAAACGATTACGCAATATGTAGAATACACATTAATAAAAATCGTTTGACAAGATGACTTCTACTGTTAATTTATATCAGATATTGTCTTGATTCTTAACACTTTTTGCAATATCTCTAGTTAGTTTTACAGATATTTCTTTTAAAATGGAATCAATTTTATTTTAATAAATTGCTGCGAATTCGCAGTCCGATGTTAAATTTATTATACACTTTATCATAAATAGAAACGTTGTGTGTTTGTTAATACACATGTATTTTATACTGTGATCTATCACTTAATTTATTAATCATTAATTTAGCTACGATCGTGTGAAATTCATAATGTGCAAATACACATTGCGTTTGTTTCTTACAGAATTCCCTCAACAACAATGATGATTAAACTAACACAATAGACAAATTCAATAGTAAGATATATATGGTTATTATAAGCAAAGTGTAGAATAAATTACAATTTTGTCTTGTCTTAAACACGTATCTGGGTTTACCACGTACGTTTACTAAATATTAGAAATTGCGAGTTTTTGCATAAACTAGTGTTTGGCTTTTTCCGAAAAATTATTTTGCTTTATTCCCGAAATAAGCCATTACACTTCTAACGAGTGTTATTATCTCTGTGATTCAAACATTTCTTATTAAATTTTACCGAATAAAACAAGTACCGTAAAACAGGGTAATTCGGGCCAGGTAGGGTAATTCGGGCCACTTTAAATTTTCAACTTCCACGTTTCCTGATGATTACTAATTAACAGCTAGTTACTTGAGTCAGTTCGTATGAAAGGTAATGATTCATACCTTTTAATTGATTCCTGCATTGTCACTCTATGTAAGTGTCCGCGCAGAGATAAAAGAAAAATCAATAGGTACATTGTTTTGATTGGTTAGGATCGCTGTAAGTAAAAATGTACAAATGTTCTGCCTAGATTTTGTTTATTAGTTGTCAGTTTTCACTTTTACTTTCACTCTGGGTCGAAATGGCTGACAAAATGCTAGAAGCTGTGAAATTTGTAAAGGAGAAAAAACTAAGCCAGAGACAAGCTGCTAAAAAGTTCAATGTTAGTCGTGCTTCATTACAGCGCCATATAGAAAATCCAAAAATCTTCCGACCAGGGCGTCCAAGTGCTCTTACTGCAACAGAAGAGGAAGTACTTACCAGGACCATAGCTACTGTAACAAGTTGGGGATTTGGATTTACAAACTCAGTTCTGCAGGACTTTGTATCACGGTATTTATCTCGATGTGGACGTGTCGTTCCTCAATTTAAAGACAACAAACCTGGCAATGATTGGGTGAAGAGCTTCATGTCCAGGCACAATTTGGTCAAACGAAAAGCAGGAAATATTACAAGAAATAGAGCGCAAGTAAATGAGTCTACGGTGACAAACTACATTGAAGAAATGCGTCAAGCTGGTATTGGAGAGATTGATCCGAGCAACATCTTCAACTATGACGAGACGTCTATCTCAGATGATCCTGGTGCACAAACGGTTGTTATACCTAAAGGAACTCGTCGTGTAGAAGTTGTGCGTGAACATTCGAAGGTGAATATATCATTGATGTTTTGTGGCTCAGCTAGTGGTCATTTGCTTCCACCTCACGTTGTTTACAAAGGATTGAATCTCTATGAAGGTTGGTGCCAAGGTGGACCAAATGGAACAAGGTATGATGTGTCCCCCAATGGATGGTTCAACATGGAAATCTTTGCAACGTGGTTCGAGAAAGTGTTTATCTCAAACACAAGGCATCTCACTGGAAAAAAGGTTTTGATTGGGGACAATTTATCCTCACATTTCTCCGTGAAAGTGGTTGAACTTGCTGAAGCTAACAATGTGCTTTTCATTGCTTTGCCTCCAAACTCTACGAACCTCCTCCAGCCATTAGATGTAAGTGTATTTCGCTCTGTGATATCACATTGGAAGATTATCTTGTCAAATTTTCGGAAGGAAAGCCGCAGAACAGGCTCTATCCCCAAGGAATCTTTTGGCGTGATGCTATACCAGCTTTGGAGAAGCATTTCAGAATCTGTGAGCAAGAATCTTGAATCTGGTTTCCTGAGTTGCGGAATTTGCCCATTAAATGCAGATAGACCCCTTGCTAAGTTGTCGGGATCAAAGTTGAATTTGGAACAACTGAAATCGCAAGAAATTGGCAGAGACTTAGATGACACACTTGTTGACATGCTGAAAGACATACGAGGACAAAATAAGCCTCCGAGAAAGGCACGTGGTGCCAAGATTGTAGCTGGAAGACCTATAACGTCTATGCAAATTCAACCCGACAACGGTGATGATGGTGTGGCAATGACACCTTCACAAAGAGGAAAACGACAAAGGTCTCTTGCAAGTGTGATTTCAAGCACAAGTCAAGCAATCACAGCAAGTACAAATGACTGTGGCATTTGTGGAGTTCACTATGCGGACACTGCTGGTAGTGGAGACTGGGTCAGATGCGTGGACTGCATGGCGTGGACATGTGGTCATTGTAATATGGACACTGATGATCCACATTTTTGTTGTTCAATGTGTGCTAACATTTGAACATCAAAAATTTTTGTAATGCCTATTTTACCTACATACTTTGTAATATTTTCGTAGTGGCTCGATTTACCCTGTTTTGTCTACAATATAACATCCTTTAGTTATGGATAAAAAAAGTACCATTCTTTTCAACTAATTGTATTACAGCCTTTTTAACTTTTGAAACAACATTTATCCTGCGGTTCATGGAGTGGTTTGAATGCAATAGTTCTTAAAATATAAGGTACATCGTATAAAACATTTAAAAGGTGGCTCGAATTACCCGGTTTTACGTTATGTAAACTAAATTAATGTGGTATTTCCAAAGTCATGTATGTTAATAAAAAACAAGTATTTAAACTAAATTAAACCACATAAATATGCGAGTCACATACATTAACAAAATGCAAGTATGAACTATGTAACGAAAATAAAACATGTAAGCTAAGTTAGTCCACGAAATAAGCAAGTAAAAAAATTGATTACATTTTGAACAATAGATTGCAACAATTCTAATCTCATGGGATTTTCGACTTATTATTTATGTAATTCCAAAAACGTATATGAAAAAAAATTGGTTACATTTAAACAATAGACTGCAAACAATATTCCTTGCCAATAAAACATATTCCAATGACGTCAGAGATACACACCCCGCCAATATACACAGCTCAGCAGAGGCCAAAGATCCCCTCTCGACCAATCAGAAAAAAGTGGCACAGGCTGGACTCCCCCTCTCGACCAATCAGAAAAAAGTGGCACGGGAAGGACTCGGATTTATACTAGTGGTAGCAATTTTACGGTGTTCGCTAAACTTTCTGTAGTTTACGTTTTTGTCAAAAATGCTAATTTAAAATATGAAGGTTAGATGAAACCGAACTCGAATTAGCAACAGATAGTTATAAACATTATAGCAAATCTCACGTTAGCAATGATTTGCTAAAGCACCTCAGACATTAAACGCTGTCCTGTTTTTGAAGCAACGCGGAAACCGATTTTGTATTTAAAATTTCGAAAAACCTTCAACCCAAAATATATGATAGTACCTAAAAAATTCCAAAGAGTAGAACATGGGTTCAGAAATGAGAAAGCCATTTCTTTAAAACTGTCCAATCCCAATAAATATTGTGGGTTCTTTAGGCTCGTGGTATAATCAATGAGTTGCCCAAAAATCTGTATAATTTTTTCAATAGTGGAAGTGGGTATATTCAAGTTAACACGAAGGAATATCCAAATGGGGAGATTAGAGGGAGAATACACTTACCCAATGATTGTATGTATAAAGACACGACTGTTAAACAGGCTCAGAGTCTAGAGATGATTAACGATCAACCATCAAGCTCTGATTTCAGACAATCACTTTATCATTCATCCTTTTGCTATTTTCAAGGAAAACGTTATGACGAAGGGGCTTCGTGGTCACCCGATTATGATGAAGCTTGTAGCATTTGTTCATGCGAGGTAGTATTTATGCTATTGATGTTTATGAACTCAAATGTTTAATGGGGTACTATCCTGAAAATGCTAATTTTAACAAAAATAGACACAGGTATGTGAAACTTCACTTTTGTGGAAAATAATGTTATGAACAGGCCCTGTGTTTAAGGGAAGAATTTTTTTGCATGTTATACGCTAATTAGTTAGAATGGCCGCCACAATTTTGGTACATCAATTGTGATATTTTAGGGACTTGACACAGTACTGAAATCAATTCAATTTGGTATTGTTTTAAAGACACTTTCATTTTTTGTTAATGAACTTCATTTTGAAAAATGAGCAAATTTTCACATTTGTTCTAAAAAATAAATTAAAAATTTTGTAAGTACCCTCTCATACTTATTCTTAATAAATTTGGACAAAATGGAAATGACAATCCTCAGATAACTAATCTTGCACAACCATTAGAAAATTTCTGATTTATTAAATATATATATATGCATACCCGCACAATAATCAACTCTTAACTGGAGCGAGTGCAATATTAAGCAATATTTTAGAACTACGAGAGCAGAGAAAACATAACAATAAGCTTGGCTAGGAGTGTCTTCCAATTGCTGTAACAGCTTTTAGTTCATGGGGCATTGAATCTATGAAAATCCTGACAAAGATTGTGAGCGGATTAGCTATTCAATTGAAAACAACAAGTATTGCAGGAAGGATCTTTTGACCCGTTTAGGAATTGTTTTAGCTCGCGCAATTATTGCAAGAACTCTGCCACAGTGATGATATATATATATATATATATATATATATGTGACTTGGTCAACAAATAATCCTTTTTAGTGCATTAACTGCACATTTGTTATAAGCTGATGGCATACATGTGTTAAATTATAGTCTCAGAATCTAGATCTGTTAAAAATGAAAATGCATTTTTTAAAACTGTGTTTTTTCAGGATAGTACCATCTTATTTTTGTAAATGGTGATATTTATTAATTATTATGCTAAGTGTATTTTAATCAAAGTTGAAGCCGATAGTATATAAAAAATGAAAACATCCGCTAATTAATTTCAAATTAGATTTAAATAAGTGAAAGATTTAAATTTATGAAAGCCAAGGGCTTAAATAATTTATTTCTAGTTGTATGAAATTGTTGAAAACAATTTTTTTGTCTTTTGCTAATTATTGAGTAATAAATGTAACATAGTTTCCATTCGGGAACGCATTTCGCCAACTTTGAACAACGATTTGGAAATATATCTCTTTAACCAATTTGCTTAAAATTGTTTTATATATTACGAATATCAATATATTGAAAGCCCCAATTAACTAAGTTTAGGAACGTTCTGTTGTCTGCAAGCCTAAATACTCATGCTCAACTCCTCAGTGCATTGCGCCTGTTCTAAAAGCAGGTCAATGCTGTCCATCTTGTCCGGTGAAAGAGGGTGAGTTACATTAATATTTTAACTGTTTCTAACTGTATTAATTTTCTACATTACCTAGGCTTATTTTTAATAGGAAATAAATCGTTTAGTAGATATAAGGAACATTTTAAGTTCTAACACTGTAACCGTTTTCGCTTGCGATTTTTGAATGATCACGTGAGATTTATTTTTAATTTGAGAACTTAATGTAGAAGTTAAACTTTATTTTTACGCTTTGTAATTTTATAATATTTTAGAAAACATGATACAGAAAATTCGATATTTCAAGATTCGGACCTGCTAATTGGTAGACTATCGCTAAACTAATTTCAATTTTGATATAAGCGAATTTATTTAATTGTACCTCACTTACATAAATCTAGATTGCATTGATAATTGTTCCTACATGTTCACACTCATGCTTTGTTGCTTTCTTGATGTATAAAAAATTCATTTATGACCAAGGAATTATAAAACCTAATTGTGGGAATAAATTTTCTTAAAATGATTGCAACATTTACTATCGTCTTTAGACTGTCCTAAACCTCTTAATGGTTTACTACACCTGCTGGTGTCTACAAGTTTGTTTATAAGCATATTACTCAAAAATGTTACTTTGTTTTTTAGTTATTTTTAATAGGAATGTGTTTCTTTCTACTGTATTTACTGGAAAACCTCATAAACTTATTTTTCTATTTCATAAATGTTGCTCAATAGCTACAGTAGCCGTTTGCGTTTGCAGACAACACTGCCCGTGCCTGCCGTGCTTCTGTTTGTCTTCCTATGACCGGTGTTGGGGGGAATTGACCGGGCGATCCGTTCCTCTGCCATTCAATGAAAAATACGTAAAAACCATGCGAAATTTTAACAACATGCATTACAGCATTACATAATTTTGTCCTTTGTAAAATTTCTAAATTATATCAAATATCAATCATAATGATTCCACAAAACAGGCAACTATGACTGTACTGGAGTTTTTAACATTCGTTGTTGCTAAAAATCTATAGTTTCTTCAAAGTTCGAACTAAACTTTCGAAGTCTTTATAAAATCAAAATAAACATAATACAATCACATTTACTTAATCCTCTTAACACTATTGGACCTGGGCTTTTTGGCCTAGCGAAGACTGGGGAGTGAGGATATATTCTCTCCAATTTAACTCTGAATTGGATTATTGTCTCTTATACACATCTTTACCAAATATTTATTTTATCAGCACCATCAATTGGAATGTTTAGAAATGTAATGCCATAATTATGTTTTATCACGTCATTAAATTTAAAATTTTTTTAATATATTTTCAAAAAAATTCATTCCTAACTTATCAAGCATTATTTTCTAGGCTATTTCCAAAATGGTAAGACTGCTTACAGTTGAAAAACAATAACTTGTATAAAATGGGTAAATATTTAGAAAAAAATATTTATTAAACACTGTTGCACCAATTAAGAAGTGACGGGTTAAGATTAAAGCAATTAAGGGGGTGCCACACTAGTCTTTTGACTATAGTCAAAATTGCGGTTTTGCATTCTTTTGTCTATTAGTCAAAAAATTTGACTATTAGTCAAAGATTTTGACTATTAGTCAAAAGGGGTTTCTGCGTAAATTTCATTGCATATACATGTACAAAAATTACTAAGTGGAGTCGCTATAGTTACATTTCGGATGATGTATTAAATAGGCCTCATACTCTACGCTCACGAATGTGTATTGAATAGTTAATTGATCACTCATAAACAAGCGCATATGTAAAGAATTATGTAAACATTTAACCCAATTAGAAGCTTGCAATTTTATAGAAAATTCAAAGTAGCTACGCAATCAACTAGCTCTCTCTCTCCAATGGAATTGGGTTTAAAAGCACGCTAAAGCCATTTCGACAAGTTGTTTGTTTGCGCCTATCGTAATGGCCACGATTGTAATTATATTGTTTTATTAATGACATTTAAGATGAAAGTTCAAAGTTATTGCCACACGGTTAGTCTTTTGACTATAGTCAAAAAAGTTTTTTGATTGTAGTCAAAAGACTAATCGTGTGGCACTCCCTTTATATTTCCTTTTTCAAACACCGACGATAATCAAGTCCATAAACTAGTATCAATTAAACGAGAATTACTTTATCTTGCGAAATCCGAGCCGACAGACTAATTGGACCAATAACGAAAAATCAAAGAAAGTAATTAAGCAATTAAAAACAAAAATTTTAACTAAATCTCGGCAAAAATTCTTTAATCAATTAAATTCTACTCGAGAAAAATAGCGATACGATACGTCCATAAATTTATTGGAATATCTAAAGGTCTTTCATCCGAAATACAATAATACTACCGTTACAGACAAAACTCAAATACTAAATCATTTAAATTCAACATTCAAAGAACTTGGAAATTTCGATTTTCCACCTTATAAGAAAAAACAAAATTCTGATAATCTCAAACAATCAAAACAATTTTCCTTTAGACTTGCTACAATCAATGAATTAGAAAAAATTGTTAAGAAACTTGATACCACCAAATCAACCGCTTCTTTTAACCTCCCATTTTTTATTATTAAACGTTTTTTCCTATTTTTGGAGAACAACTGTAATCGCATTTAATCAAGGTATTATTGATCGTGAATTTCCAGAATTACTAAAAAAATCAGATATAACTCCTATATTTAAAAAAGGTGACAACCTAAAATTATAGACCCATTTGTATTACACATCCTTTTAGCAAACGCTTTGAAAAACTGTTGTAAGTTCAAATAGTCATTCCTAAAATCTGAAAACATCCTATCGAATAAGCAATTTGGTTTTCGTGCTGGGCAATGCACCCAGGACGCAAATTTATCGATCACACAACAAATTAAGTCTAATAGATCTCATAATAACTGCAGTAGTGTAGCATTATTAGATTTAAGTAAGGCATTCAATTCAATGAATTTTCATATTTTGCAAGACAAGCTTATAAATTATAATTTTGGTGCTAACTCAATTAATTTAATCATTAACTTCTTAAAAAATAGACAGCAGCGTGTAATATTAAACTGTAAAAAATCAAGCTATGTTACGACTGACCGTGGGGTATCCCAAGGCACTGTAATTGGCCCTATTTTATTTACAATTTTTGTAAATGATATAATATAACATGATAAAAACAGCGACATTTATCAATATGCCGACGACACATGCCTAATAAGTACCGCAAAAAATGCTTTTGATTCTACAAAAAACGTCCAAACAGGTGTAGAAAAATTAAACAATTATTTTACAAATAATCAACTGAAACTAAATATTGAAAAAACTCAATTTATAATTTTTTCACCGAAGGCACAGAGAAATCTAATTAATGATATAGAACTAAATATAAATAATGAGTCAATAAAGCAAAGTGATTCAGTCAGCTATTTAGGAGTTGAGATGGATAATGAATTAAAATTTGAACAATTTCTACTGAATAAGATTCAAAAAATGACTGCAGGCATTAGATATCTTTATCACTTACGCAATGTAATATCAAGCAATTATCATAAACAACTGATACATGCTTTCTGTTTGTCTCATTTTCAATACTGTTCTTTTCTTTTAACTAACCTAAATTCGAAACATCGTATGCTTCTATCAAAGACATTTAATTGGTGTATAAAAACTCTAAACTTTGCACAAAAGCATGACGAAGCATCAGTATATCGTAATAAATATAAAATATTATCTCCGTTCTA
>CABFPE010000338.1:86837-98961 GCA_900660155.1 Hofstenia miamia | reverse complement strand
ATGACGTTCAATCAGACTTGTCAAAGAGCCGTAATTTCTAACTCGGCTCATTTAAATTTTGAGTAAGTTCGGCTCGGCTCGGCTCGGCTCGCAACAGAAAATCTTTCAATTAGGCTCGTTTCAGCTCGGTATTTTTTTAAAAAATATTGTGTTCCCAGAATTTTTTTAATTGCTCTTCCTATTTAATAAACATTCTAAAATACGATTGTAAGAAGGGAATATTGAATGAAAAAATAAGAAAAATCTGCATAATCAAATTAACAAGCAGCACTATAAATTGTTTGCTTAAAAACGGTTCGTTTTGGGCTCGTTGTATATCCAATACTCTTCTCAAGCTCGGCTCGGCACGGCTCGACTCGTTCGAAGCTCGGGACAAGTTAGAGGCTCTTTGACAAGTCTGGATGAGTGTGGTGCGGTAATACCGCGGTGCGTTATACTGCGGTACCAATTTACACGGTTAGCGGTTGAATTAAAACAACTTGCGGTGACATAAAAGTTATAAAGATAATGTGCTTTGTCTTAAGATTTAAGATCTATAAATATTTCTCAAAAAACTGTTTTTGAAGCAAAACTAAGAGATTTCTCATACAAAATATTAAAGATAATTTTTACATATTTCATTGAAATTTTGATACTACCCTAATAAAATTGAATGAAATCACAATATACCAAAGAAATTATCTTTAAACTGATCTACTAATGATCCATAATCCTAAGAATATAATTCAGAAACATGAATATTTTCTTACGAATATAAAAATAGCCATTGTTGCGGCATACCGCTTAAATTTTCATTTATTGCGGTGGTTAGTGGTGAAGTTTTTTCTCGGCGGTGGCAATAATTTTAAAAAATCTGTACAGCGCTCATCTCTATTGAAATCTGTCCCATATTGTTCCAAGCTTTATGTTCTACAGCCCCAAATTGCCCTACTAAAAAAATTCTCACTCCAAAAACTACTTACAATATTTTATTCACTATATTTATGCAAGAATAATTGCAGACGCTTTGATGACCAATTAGATCAAGGAGATCTTGTTGGTATTATTAAATGGAATCTGATTTCGCCAAGAGATGGAAATACATGGTAATTGATTTTTCGAAATTTCCAAGTCAATCAAAATTTTATCAAGCATGGAACTCCGATGTAATTAATTTTACAATCTCTAAAATGGGCAGTTCCTTGGTTGTTTTTCTCAACTCAAAAGTGCTTTTACCCCACTTTTGCCCCATGGGTACCTACCTTAGAAAAATCTTGCCCCGTACCCGCTCTGACTTCCCCGCTCTACCTTGCCTCATGGGCTGACCTGCCCCACTTCTATCTCCGGTACTAACTTCAATTATAGAAATATAGAATTTGTGCAATTTTCAAGACTCAGCAAACATTTTTTCAAATTTCAAATTACGCTTTAAATTTGTATTTTTAACAGATTTTTTTGCATTATTCACTTCAAAATAGACCAATTTTTATTGTATTTTCAATAGCATAAGATTAAGCAAATTACAAAATTTTCTCCTAGTAGTATGAATGTGTGCTTAGTTGTCAAATTCAATCAATATTGTTAAAAACGACCACATTGTTAAATATGTTGATAAAAATCAAGAAAATCAATTAACTTAAAAACGTAAAACTTTGGTGAAAATCAATAAATTCTAAAATAAAAAAATTGTTTTGATGTTTCACGCAAGTTTGTTTTTCTATTTTTGGAATAGGTGCATTGTGGTGATATCTGCGCATAGTATTGAATTTGAATAGAAAAAAATTGACCAAGGACAAAATTTTATTGCATAATTTTAATGATTTTTGTTATTTTAAGAGGGCTCGGGCCCCATCTGTATCCGCCCCTGGTATAATTTTATAACATGCCCATAGCTAGAGACGCGAGACCCAACTTATTTCACTACGAATTCTTAACAATTACTTAATTTCAAATTTTAATTAATAAATTTTATTAATTGTTTCCAATTAAGTGAATTTTCATTATGTAACAAAACTAAATTTGATTATTGTCAGAATATACTCGTATACCATTGTTATTGTACTTAACTCATTCAATAATTTTAATAGGACTGTTTCATCATAGCATTTCAAAGACTCATTTTGTGTTAATATCAGATATGATATGCTCCTAAAAATAGATTTATGTAAAATTATAGGACATGCAATTTTCCCAGTCTCAAATGTCTTTATTTCATATACATCAAATGGTAAAATCACTATGTGCTCTGTTAAAGACTATTACCATGCCTAGTGTATTCAAAAAAATAATTTTCACTTTTGTATAAATGTTTTTTTATTTCTGCGTTTTTGTTATTTCTCATACTCAAACTCAAAAAAAGATTTTTGTGTTTGACACTCACTACTCACACATGCTTAATCTAAAATCTACATCATCGAATTACAGTTGCATTTCATGCACAGTGATGACCATTTAAAAAAACAATTTAAATTGCCATTTAAATTGCAATTTAAATTTTAATTGATTTAAGGAATATTTACCTATTTTAGCAATTTAAATTGCCAATTTAAATTTAAAAAATCAGTAAATGGTAAAATGTTGAGCAACAGCAAATTGCGCATCCACTGTATCATTCATATGTAATTAATGGCGTAATCTACGTATTAGTTGTAAGGAACCAATGACTATATAATGTCACTAAAATCTGATTGGCTGTGTGATTTGTATTAAAAAATAATTTATCTTTAATTTTCAAATTTTCTTGTCCGATCTGTCAAGCAAGTTAAATGAGGTCAGGCAAGGCATATCTCTAATGATTTATTCTATTGTCATATATATATATATATATATATATATACCATTTTCCGCAACAAGAAACAAAACTAGTGTTTATGTATTCACTTTAAAACGAAATTGAAAATGCACTTTTATTGCATAATGTATCATATTTTATACATTTAATTTTCCTTTAACTTCAAGCAATATCGTGATAACTAATTTGCAATCAAGTTTGCTGAGGATAATAAATTTATCTTTAGAAAATTTTTNACGTAGATTTTATGTAATTTATTAACTTACTACCTCTAATCTGAATAGATTTAATGAGAATAATTTTATTACGCTGCATTGGTGTAGTGATTTCTCGATCTAGCTATAGGGTGATAATTGATTTATTTTTAAGGCACTTAAATTATTCATTGAAAAGTGATTATTTAGAATTGTACGTGGGGTTTTTAAAATGTTTTGCCCGAGTTATAATTTTTGCAGCATATAAATTTCGATTAATCGATAGCAATGCAATGTATTATATGTCACCATATATTAAGAATCCAACAAAATTTTATTTATCTTAAATTTACATTTACAATTAGTATTTGTAAAATGTGACATTTTTTAAGACTAAAAAACAGTTTATTCTGCTTTAAACTTGTTTATCGAAAACATATTTCATTAGTTTGAGTTGTCAACTGTAGATTTCCGTTAATATACTTCTATAATTAGAAATTTTAAAGTCAAATATTTTTTATCATCTCTTAATATTATACGTTATCTTTCTTAAATATTGACGCCTGCTTTCGCGTGTTACCGCATGTTGCGAATTTTGCTAATTATGCTAAGTTATCGGTCTATATCGACCATTTTTTATGTATTTTATTGTATTTCTCAACGGTATTTCCCCCTAGTAGTGTCTCTTTCTTCGCGTGGCACTATTCTGGACCTTCTCCCAACTGCCTCGAAACAAGATTCAGAGCAGAAATGACCTTTTCATAAATGGCAGTAGAGCGTACCTATTGTGCGAATACGAAGGACATCAAATCAAGTAAATCAGCAAAATGGAGAGAATCACAGCTATTTAATAATTCTCTATATGAACATTGACAGCAGCAGTTTTTTATAATGGTTTTTGTTTTTTATTCGATTCCAAAACAGTTTTCATTTGAGCCCATAGTGGGCTGCCCATTCCCTCAGAATATGCATCTTAGCAGCACTCATTAGTAGCAGACATATTGTTTGATTTATGTTTGTATGTGCAATTATATTGCTTTGGGTGTGCAATGTACTTCCTCGCATTCGTATCCGTGGCTACGGCCCTGTAAAAATGTTCACTTGACTAACGCAGAGAAATGAGCAGAAGACAATGCATTTAGTTTTTGTCGCATCCGTCAGGAAAGCTTTACTGTGAGATCAGTGATGACCAATTAGACTTTTTATCTATAGTTTAACTAATTAGTTAAATAGTTTATTAACTATTTAGTTAAAGCAGTCTTTGACTGTAAATTGAAAACTTGAAAATTCGTTTGATAATGTTTGGATAATGTTTGGATACGATGATAAAATTTCATTTGAAATTGTTTGATGCGATTTTAGAATTTCTCCGATTATCGTTTGTTATATTTTACTTTTGTTCTGATAAGTTAAATAAGTCTGTAGCATTCAGAAAATTCTGATTTTATTGAACCATTGTCGTCTCTTCCACGAGGCTACATTTACAACAAGCTCTTGTCGCCTCCTGGGCTAAGCATTTTTGCACAGACAATCTCTTGACTATTCTTTCAGTCTCAGATTGTAAATAAATTTAATGAAAATAGTTTAATTGGTGAAAAATAGTTAAATTAATTTAACAGGTCAACACTGACTGTGGCCTTACACTATGTCAAGTACAATTCCATGCAACTTCAATTTTATTAAAGTATTAAACGTTTATTATCAAAAGCAATGTATACACTTTACAACAGATAAAAGAAAGCAATAAGCAATCTAAGAGAGCAAGATGCAATGTAGAAATTAGAAAACAGCACAATAGACGTTAATAGGAACATCAATTCAGAGTAGGAATGATGTGTGAAGGGTAGAGCATTGATGATGTCGCAATAGTAAGGAATAAACTGGTTTTTTATTATAGTGGAAGTATGCCTCTCTATACGAAATGTGTAACTTTGGAGCAGAATTGAGGGCAAAAGCTGGTTTCATGATCTGAGTGAATACTTTTTCACCATGATGGATGCTGCGATATTTAAAAATTATATTCGGACGGTACGAATTCGACAATGTTTTCTCCACGATTAATAACACGGAACTTCCTTTTAGGGTAAAACAATGAAACAGGAAGAGGTGTAGTCCAGCATAGAGATTACCGTTGATACCAACATTTTGTGTAGGAAGTCTTCCTCAACGATAGATCTTAGTTGCGTAAAACAAAATAGCATTTAGCAAGATTTTTTGCATGGTTATCCACGTGGAAATTCCAATTTATTTTAATAATATCCAAAAACCATCTGCCATGATTTCTTCTTGTTAATTGATAATTAATTTCGATTTACATTGTAGCACATTCCTAAACCCAATATAAACTAGGTGGCCCATTTTTTCAATTTATTCTTTAACTGAATCGAGAATGTCATTATTAGTAGTGACATTTAGTGCTGGAGGAATGTAAATAAGGACAATCATAATATTAAGACGAGAAAAGTGTAGAGCAAGAACTTCAGCAACTGGCGAAATTCTGAAAGCGATAGTTTTTTTGGGGCCTAGATAAAGGAGACAACAAACTTAAACCGCTAATAGGCCTTTAATTCTTATCCCTGCGAAAACGACCACGGAAATTCGTGCTTTGGAAGAAATTTTTGTCATGGAAGGATTTAAGCCAACTTTCAAAGAATCAAATTATATAATTTAGCATAAATATGACTGAGAATTAATATCTTTTCTTGCTAATTACTTAAAATTTTATCCACGATCAAACAAGTTTATTTGCAGCAGTATTTCCTATCCTAGTTTTCCACGCAGCTTCTAATATTTGGAAAGTGCACTTTTAAACCGACTAAACATAATCGGAGACACAAACACACTATGCACACTCACGGATTTCTTATACAGCTCATCAAATACACGATTCTATTGTTATATATTTTGTTTGTAGTTTTATTCTATCTTATTGGCAACTATATTACATTGACTTTTAATATCTATTATATATATATATATGAAATTATTACATAAATATAAAGTTTCGAACATTAATTTTTTCTTTTATTTCGTTGAGGGTCAATATAGCTCTTAGGTTAAGCAATTAAACTAAGCAACGAATGTTAGCCTGAATGTGCCAATTCATCCTACATTGTGTAAAATTTCGTTCTACTCGTCAGATTTAGTTGCAAATATCGAATGAAATTTCTGAATTTATATTTATTTGTAAGCTCTGATATTACAAAATGATAAATCAAGACAAATAATTAGTCTAATTTTATGAATGAATCTATTTCTCTGCCGTAGTATATATGTTATACAATTCACTATACTGGGCGTTGTCGTATTCCTGGTAATTTTGAAGGTCACCTGTTTGCTGTGTAAGCTGTGTGTAAGCATTACGAGTATTAAAGTGGCTCGTGAATAAGAAGAATTTAAACAGAGCCATCACTGATATTATCCCACATATATATATAAATGCTATCATAATCTGCCAGTAAGAATAATCTATCGATATATCCTCACATTCTTCAATAATTCTAAATTTTTTCATCCATTCGTTCACTTCCTTGTCGATAATATCTTCAGCCTCTTTAACACCACTATTTGCAGACATTTGGCTCTTGCATTTTTTAATAAAATTTTCTGTAAAATTTCTATAACTAATTGAAGAGCCTTCAATATCGAAGTTGTTCAATCTGCACGAATCATTAAATGACATTATTAGAGAAATGTTCGTAATCTTCATGGATACCTGTTTTCCAGTAATATTACCAAAATTAAACCAAAACCGATCATTTTGAAGTGCCAATACTCTACAAGAGTTGTATCGTGTATCGCCACATTCTCTATTTATTAGGGCGCTTTCTGCATAATTGTAGTAGAATTTATTGGAATCGATGAAACTATCTTTTGCATTTAGGTTAATTAAATGGTCGTGAAAAACTACATTAAAAATGAAGATATTGGCTTTTAAAGATATACTAACTGCTCCCTTCAAATTCAAAAGTGTATTCGTTGAACTTGCGAAATTGTTTGCAAACACGCAGTCACTAATTTCTATCTTTTTTCCTTTAAACTCAATCAAATCTGCTGAAAATATATTGCTGTATATAAACGCTTTCGATAGGCTCACAGTTCCTCCACTTTTGGAAACTATAAAATTCCCAAATGAGAGATATTGAAAACTACAGTCATCAATCGTTCCTATCGATTCAATTTTTATTGCAGTTGAGCCTTTGCAACCTAGCAGAGATACATTTGTTAATTCAATACTCTTTCCTTCTATTAAAGCGTCATTAGTACTTGAAACGTTAATGAACACAACGTTTTTCATAGTTAATTTATTTGCGATAACTTGAGCCTTTAAATGTTTAAATGTGATATCCTTTATAGTGAGATCGAACTTGTCATATTGATAGATAATGTCTTCTTTTATTTCAGATAAATCTTCCTTTTCTCCAGCAATAGTGATTTCATTGCCCTTCTTATGATAATCCACTTTGCTAGACAGCTTGCATGCTATATTTTCCTTGCTATCTTTTCCTTTTTCGCATGGGTTTTCAAGGTAGGATTCAATGAAGTTTATGAGATTTAAAATGATAATCAAATGTATTCCAACCATTGCGAGAAATTGCGGCGGGGATATTTTGTACATTGTATAAATATATTTAGTGGTAAAATTAAAGTTCTATTAAGTAAAACATTCATGCTTTATTTTTAAGGAAAGCATTGCATAGTTTTACATATATTTTCTGAACGGCATTAACTAAATTAAAATGCAATGCTCGCATTGCTGTGGATCAGGGGTGCTTTGCTATCTTTTAATATAAGCGGAAGGGGCTCAATAATATATGAAGTTATTCTAAACGTTCTCAAAATTATTGAAATGTTATAATATATAATTGACAATAGATCATGACAAGATTGTAAGGTTATGTTATGATAAGGTATTTCTCATACTCTCATCTATACATGGGGTTCATGTGTACCCCTAATTCCTTTAACTGTAAGTTTTGTCCATACCCGTACGTTCAATTAGCAACATTTAATTACTTTAACCATAACACACAACAAAGACTATACAAAGCTAAAAATCAATTGTATTTTGAAAATATGACCAAATTTTTTACTTAGTCACCTAACATCAAATTCATCTTGCTGGTATTATTAGTGTGACATCATGTACCTGAATGAACCTCCTGAGCAGGGGAAATGTCATCAAAGTTTAGATTTTTTGATCCAAAAATTACTGACGTTAATCATCACTCAATTTGAGAAGCACCTCTTCTTCAGGATCACTGTTATTTTATAATGGTGCATACTTCTCATGTTAAAGCTAATTCATACATATGTGCATGTGCATGTGCATATTTGAATATTATTTTATGAAAACTTAGTAGTTATATTTGTATAAACAAAACAAATGAACGATATATATATTGAATCAGGCATAATTAGTACATACAATTCTTTGGTGCTGAGAGGATCTAGCTTTCATAATATGAACATTTCCAGGGCAATGTCTCGAATATTATAGAATCCCTTATCATCTAAGGAGTTCTTAGTGAAATTTCGTTTGTCCAAATTTTTATCAGGCAGAGTATTATTTATTTTTAAATCTAACATAAAATTTTACCGTATGTTTTATTATTTAAAGTTTCTATTTTATTCCTTAATTCACAAGACACCTTACTCGCTCACTAGCAAAGAGTAAAGAATAAACTTTATTATAGATTTTATTTTATAGAACTTAACCATTCTCACAATTTTATAAGAAATGTTTAAGCGCTGTGCTGAAAAATCCATATTGTGCAACTATGGTGCTGCTAAGCATTATAATTGTCACCGGGAAAAATTTTTTTTAACAAAGTTAAAAATACCTAGTAAGCATTGAAACGTAAGAAAAACCGGTTCTTAGTGCCACTCATTTTAACACTATTTTGACTATTTCATCACTTTGCAGCAACTTTAGTTGAAATGTATTTGTGCGAGTTGCGGGTCGGGTCGGAAATTTCACAGTTTTGAAGTAGTCTTCATTTGAGTATAATTTAGCTTTTATCATAGTTTAGTTTTTTCTGTTGATTGATTTTATTCTTTGCTTTTTTCATTGTTGCGAGTTGACGACCTTTTTGCAGATTCCGGGTCGGGTTACAAAATTCCAACCCTCTTTCAACCTTGATTTGGTAACGTCTATACAAATATATGGGGAAGATGTGCATCATCGAAAAAAGGGTCATTCTTTTCATTCGGAAGAAATAAAAAGTAATTAATATGATAGTGATAAGCCTCTGATTCTAAAGGAAAAAAATAAGTTTTACACGGTTATTTACATAATTCAATGAAAAAGGTAGCCCTGATTATACACAAACAAACCCACTGAATTTGTGAAAAGGAAATATTGAATTTATTCAAAACTAACGTTAGATTTGAATATAGCATTGGTACTTAGTAGAAACACAATGAGCTTAGAAATTCTCATGCCATTGCAATTTCAAATGGAAAGCGTAGATCGCGGAATTAAATTCATGGAAAACAAAAAATCTATATAGTGTTTTCGAATTTTTAGATGCATGATTTACTCAAGATATTGAACTCTAGGCAAAAACATAAACTATATTTTAAAACAGCTTGGCTGAATATATATAATTGCATTATAGTCAGTATATATAACTTCATTTATTCCATTTAGAGTGTAATTTGGGACATTTCGTGTATGAAGATGGGGAGAAGTTCCATCCAATAGTTCCTCCTTTTGGAATGCAATATTGTGTTAATTGTTTGTGCAAAACAGGAGAAGTAAAATGCAATAGAATAAGTTGTCCCAAACAAGCCTGTCCAAAAAGCCATCAACAGAAAACGTTAACACAATGCTGTATTGAATGTAAAGGTGAGCACTCCGTAAATAATTTTGCAACGAGTATTAAGTTAATTCATTTTAACTTTTTTGTCGTTACACTTGTTTATTGAAATCCAGTTTGAAATTTATGAAAATATCACCAGTATAGCAATAGTAACATTGAAAGCATATTGATTGCTTTCTTTTAAAATTTGTAATATCTCATATTTTTAGAAAATAGAAGAATTTCTAAGGAATCTCCTTTGGTACCCATTGATGAGGGGCTTTCTACAAACCCAAAAGCAGAAAATATGAATAAGACCAATAAAAGATATTTTTTGTAAATATTGTTTTGTGTGTTTTAAGTGATCGCAGTTTTAAATTGTTTGACATGAAGGCATTGTATGGTTATTTTAATAAGTTAATGAATTTTTATTCTGCGTTTTGTTGAATAAATTGTCTGCATGTATCAGTATTAATCGTTGATATTTTACATTGTTAAGCACATTTATCTCCTTCGAAATTTATACATTATCTATTATTGTTTTTGCAATATTACTGCGAATAAAAGTATAAAATGTTTGTTCTATTGTAAATTGTGGCATGCTGGTGCTTTAGTACTTTTCATGTATACAAAATAGCTAATTATTGGTTTGGTATTTAAAATATACTAGAATAATAATGAACCTGTGAAAAGGTTAGAAATTGATGAGATGTATAAAATACTTGAAAAAGAGCAAAGTAATTGAATCTCAGAAGAAAAATTGTTCCAGATTAAATATCTTCAATGTCTTTCTATTGTTTATGTCCGGTCACTGTTTATAAAAGTTTTTAGCATTGGCAATTGCCGTTTTTAGAAAACTTGAATTATGGCGACGACTGATTGCATCTTGAAATTCATCTCTGTTTAAGGTGGGATTAGGCATTATTGCAAGGTTGAAGCTCTTGTGCTCTAAAGCCAGCAGTAACCCACACAACATATATATTGTTGGAAATCTGAGGAAAAACATTATTCAAACACAGTCAAGTTGTTTGCGAGTGAAGTAATGCAAACTTTTGAGCTGGATAAAAAGATAACGAAACAATCGAAAAATTACTGTCTTAACACCCTAATCCTACTGGAGTGGTTCAAATTTTAACAAGTTTCCATTTTTGAAAGTTGTTACTATGCACTACAGGATATTGGAAGGATTTTATTCTAGAGCTGCAAAGCAAAAAATTGGCATCTAAATTTCCCCGTATTTCGCAATTGGATCATTACCATATTGTAGAATTAGAAGGGGTGCAGCTAGGGGCAACTAACAGTTCGGTAGACTGACTCCATCAAACGGGTGCTCCAGAGCAATAAGAAAAAACAAGCATAAACCTAGCCATCCCCTGGTTCCAATGAAACAATGATCGGTAATTGAACATAACTATATCTTTCTTTAGATTCAAAATGAGTGTGTCCACCAATTCCACACGGCGAAGTTCTGCAATGAGCTAAGTGTTCCCTAGAGGAAAATAAACAGTGCTGCCCTACATCATGTCTCAAATTGTATTATCTATCTCTATATTATCCCTAATCTATGTATAAATATATACATGTAATTATAAATAGCATGCAATTGCCATGCATTCCTTCAAGCCAACAGGCTAATCTAAAAGATTTTCTGCTTTAATTATACAAAACGAGTTAATGCAATTGTTTTGCATTTTTAAATTTAACGCTGCCCGTACCCGCCCTGGGCCCGTTTATATTCCAATGACCGGTGCCCGCCATCTATTGAGAAAAACGTAAAATACTATGAAATTAAATCAAAATGCACAAAGGTACTATACAATTAATTTTGTCTTTTAGTTAGAAACTTCTTATGACTCCCTTAAAATTTATTAATTCTATTAAAGGATCATGCTTAGAGATTAGTGTTTTGCATTTGTAGATTCAACACGGTCCGTGCTCGTCCTGCACCCATATGCTTTTTAATGCTCGCTTCTAATCATTTGAAACAATTTATGAAAATATAAATTGTCATAAGTAGATTAACAAATGTGTTATATAAGTTTTTGTTTTTTGCAAGACCGAATAACTAGTAGTTAATTAGCATTAGTAGTATGAATAGACTCGTATTTCGTTCCACTTTTTTTTGATTTGTTGAGAGGTGGGTCGTATTTCGTTCCACTATTTTGTGATTGGTCGAGAGGGGTGGCCTTTGACCTGAGACGCCGTGGATATTGGCGGAGGTGTTTTACTGATGTCATGCATGTACTTATTAGTTTTTGTGGTATTTATGTGGTCTAATTTAGTTTGCATTTTTTACTTTTTTAGTTTTACTTTCCCACATTAACTTACATTTTTTTAGTTTTACTTTCCCACATTAC
>CABFPE010000338.1:57479-78741 GCA_900660155.1 Hofstenia miamia | reverse complement strand
CCCTTCTGCCCAGCGGACCCCGGCATGCCCACAAAACACTAGTTAATACCTGCATTGTATTAATGGAATTAATAATGTAGGAGTCAAGCAGTATAAGAATAGTACATCCCTACCCGCTAAGGTATCGTTCTAATTATAAAAGCATAACAAAGAAATCAGATGACAAAGCCTAGGAGAGGATGTTACAAATAGTGTAAAACCATTGTAAAATGTGTTGAAGAACATTCTTTGGAATTCTTATTTTTAGTTTATTATGGCTTGATTATTAACTACAATGTTCAGCTAAACTGTTACTGTTCAGTGGTGGCAAGGATTCCACAATGGGAATGATTCTTGGTTCCTTGTTCCAAACCACGAACCTACACTTAAGTTAGGTATATTTAATTCCATTAACTATAATTAACAGATGATATAATGAGCACTATTAAGGTGACGAAGTTTTGCAGCATCATTTCCAGTTGTTGGTAATTGGGCATCCGCCTGAGGCAAATCTCGACATCTAGTAACAACTACTCTTCTACATTCCAGGTGAATGAGTTCCACCTCTCAGCTCAGCAATGTAACTTATGTGTAACCTATCCTAGCTTGATGCATACTCAAGACAAGACACAACTCGACTTAGTCTTGATTTGTAAAGTTTACTGTATAATTGCAACCTTAATAGTTACTAGCTGCTTACTTAATATTGTGTTTAGCCATTACCAAAATATATTGGCTTTAGTAAATTAATTAAATATCTAGCAGCTTCCTACCCTACATGTAATAATCAATACATGCTCAGTCACATTATCTGTCACATTATAGTCATTAATTTGGATCTAAAATAATGTAGCTATAAATTCCTAGGTTTGGCTTACTAGCCCTATCTCAAATTAATTATCAGTGTACATGTAAGAGAACAATCAATAGTCAGCTAAATGGGAATAAAAACTGCTAACTGTAATCCTAGCATAACTGCACTTTTGTGGCTTGGCACAAGGAACCTTGAATCATTCCCATGATGGATCCTTGCCACTACTAAACACCAATCGTTTAGCTTGACATTCTATTTATTAATCAAAATATAGCAGAAAACAAGTAAAAGAATTCTGAAGAAATTTCTTTATCAATTGTTACAATGAATTTCAATCTATTTATAGTTAACTTGAAAAAGTACCTGTCAATTTCAAAATTTGAATTGTTTATCTGCCAATATGGATAAAAATAATGAAAGCAAATTCACCCCTTCATTTTGCCAAATTAGTAGGATTGACAAATACTAATTTGTAATCAATTACACTGATATTTCTTGGTTGCAAAATACAAACTAATTTAAGTTGATAATAAAGTTTTATAATATATTTCAAATCACATTTTAAATTTGATCTTAAGTTTCTTTAGCTGACTTTCTTTCATTAGCAGCTTAATTTCTTGGATGATGCTACAGTAAGCCAAGTATTGTGTTGAAATTTAGCATGTAATTTTATTTTAGAAGGTGTAAATACATATTCCTTGTCAGATTTATTTTTCTCCTTGCATACATGTATATTTACATAAAATTATTTATTTTTAGCTATCTTCAATCTTAGAAATATATGCATAATTTCAATGAAGTTCATTAGCATATAGAAATATTGAAAATTCAATCGTTTTAGCTAGAACAACATGTTTTTAGTGCACCAGTCCGTCTTTGTGTAGAGTTTAATTGTGAAAGGTGGTTTCTTCTTTACTAGAAAGTTGTTTTATATTTTTCAATATGAAATTCTCTTTTTCTCTTAGAGAGTACAATGTCTTTAAAATGTATTTGTTATAACATTTGGTATTGTCTATAATAACACCACCTTCATGTAGAAGAGTGATGCTTTCTAACATTTTGTGTTGATCATTCATCATTCATTGTGAAAACAAAATATATGCTATTATTAAACCTTTGAATGCTTAAATCAACTACAATGATAGATAGGTATATTTGAAACAATAATAATTACAATGAAATTTGGGTGTACATCTGATCTTTATATCCAGTAATACGCTAATAATTTGTTAACACAATGAAAACCTGTTTGGATGTCAGCCATTTATTGCAAAAGAGGAAAATTCACTGTAAATTTTAGACACATAATTAAATATTTAATGAATAAATATTCAAACACCCCTATCATCACAACCAATTGTTGTGAAAAAATGAACTCTACATGAATATTAACTGTACAAATTTGAAAAAAAATAATGGTGAAAACAATGGGATTTATCTATTATGAATGATATAAAGGCAAAAGAATTTAAGAACTTTGTTTAGGTATTTCTAAAATATATTAAATAAATTCTTACTACTTTAAGTGAATTCTATACAAATTTATTTTGACTAAAAATGCAATGTTCTAGTTTCTACGGAGCTTATAATTGCTATGAAACACAGCTCAAAAAAAGAAAAATGTAGTAGTGAACTTGGTAAAAACAAAGAAATTCAGGAAAAAAATATTCAGCAAATAAATAATTAAATAATATTGTATTTTTAAAGTTTGTTGTTCTATTTAATGAATCATATCTATTGAAAATTGATGCTTCAGCTATTCATTTTATATTATCATTGATGTCATTTCATATTAGAAATCACTTCTGTCATATTGTAGAATTACGGGTGAGCTTGGCTACTCAAGCGGTACTCAGGAGTTTATATTGAAGGTTGCAAAGACTATGATTGCAGAGAGCGACCCACATTCTAGCAAAAGAAAGATTGATGGTTCACTGTTTTCACTTAAAGAAATAACAGAAATTATCCATAGAGAACAGATTTCCAGCAGTGACCAATCCACACAGCAGCACGCCAAGGCCATAACCATGAAGCCATTCTTAATCGCCAAGGTGCTAATTGTGTGTCTCAAGTAGTAATTTCTAGCTCAATAAACAATTTATCTCAGAGTTCTATTATCTCAGCTAATGTAAATAAATAATAAACAAAAGGCACATAATTGCTATGCATTCACATTTGCCAACAGCATAGTATATTTGCAGTGTGTTAATATTATGTGCATGTACAAATTGATTGAATATAAGTTCTTATTCCCTACACTTAACTGTAACCTAAAGTGACCACGATTCGGGCTGTCACCATTAAGGACCTATTTGTCACCCCAGACCCAGTGAAGTTTCCTCCCGAATTGTTGCCGGATCTTAGGCAATGATTATCATAACCAAATCCTCCTTGATGAATTTAAAAGGGTTACTAGATAATAAAAGTGAGAAAAGATCAAACACAGTTGGAGGAAGACAAATTTATTTTGCGCTTTGCTACAGTTCCCTCAGATATTTATTACAAAATTCTGTGAATTATCACCTGGCTACTGTTTACAGTTCAAACACAATTTCCCTCGCAAAGTTAAAACAAGCAATCACACGTAATTTGAAATGAGGGGACAAATAATAATTCTATCAAATAACTACATTCGAAAATATGAATACATTGATTTAAAAGAAATTGATATAAATTGATAGCACCAAATCATCAAATCAGGACGTCAAAAAAGACGTTACACTATTTTCAGAGTGCCGAATAATTAAAAAGGAAAATAAGGCCCTAAGTGACTCTACACGCCACCCATTGCACGGTTAGTTTGCAGCAGGAGCTGGACTGTGGGACCTGATAGGAGCTTTTGCATCTTCTCAACCATCTCTACCCAGGACGTAACTTTGGCGTATCTAGGTCGCCGTGTAATCTGCATAAGTGTCTCTCTCTGCATTACTGCTTCGCTTCTTAGGCAGAAAAACTCAATCTCCAGCAGGCAGGAGCTGATTGGGCAGTTTCTTCATAGATTATTTAGTCTCTGTGTAAATGTATCATAAAATTCACTAATCTGGGTGTTCGGGTAGAAATGAATGAAGACCTCTCTGAGCGATCCCATGTGAGTTGCGTGGTCCATGAATAAGAAACAGTACTCATTGACTTGCTGTAAGATCATTTCCTCCGGATCTGTAACTTCTGCTCACAACATGGTAATTATCTCAATTCTCTTCCTTACATCATAGTATTGAGTGAGAGTTTTGATGTTATTGATCCACATCAAGTCGGATGCCTGGAACAAAATATGAATGCGTGGATCTAGTGTTGCGATTTTATTGTGGATCTTTTGCAGCTGAGTGGGGATTGGTTGCCCTTTTTGAAAAACATCTTTGATGGTGAGTTTGCCATCGATATAGACGCATTACGGGTTTCCGCCTTTGATCAGGGTGTCTTGAGTCTCCTTATATTATTAGTAGTATAAAACCGAGCATACAACATCACAATTTGAACTTTTGTGACCTTGACGGGCATGTCTGTGATGTAATTGTGTACTTTGCCGTTTGTATATCTCTGACGTCATTGGAACATATTCTCTTTTGTTATAATATTTGTTGGCAAACACATTTGTAGTCTTGTATAAAATGTAACCAATATTTTTTTATACATATTATATAAATAATTGACCATGTATATTGACGAGGGTGTATCTCTTACATCATTGGAATATATTCTGTTTAGTTGTAATATTTGTTGGCAAATACATTTGTTTGTAGTCTATTGTTTAAAATGTAGCCAATTTTTTTGTGCATATACGTTTTTGGAATTACATAATAAGTCAAAAATCCCATGAGATTAGAATTGTTTGCAGTCTATTGTTTAAAATGTTACTTATTTGTTTACTTGCTTATTTATGTGGTCTAATTTAGTTTACATACTTGTTTTTTTATTAACAATCACGACATTGGAAATATCACATTAATTTAGCTTACATACTTATTTTACATACTTGTTTTTTTTACATACTTATTTTACATTGGACGTGGAAATTACTGGGGGTGTTATAGTGGCGTCATGGTGTGTTGACTGATTAAACAACTCAATCTATATGTTCAACCAAATCGTGAGATAACATCATTATTTTTCTTCTACGCAAATTCATTTTTCTTATGGCAATGTCTGTTGAAACCATAGCATCTGGTTCACTTGGCAATCTATTTGACGAGTTATGTACAACTCCACCACCAGCCTCCAACTGAAATCCGCTAACACAAGAGATGATGGTCACTCCTCCTGCACCTGTAAACGAAAAACGCAAAACTCATCACAAACAAAGACGTCCTACAATTAATAATGCAATTGTCTTCCCAATCTCCAACACTAGTGAAGATGACAATGTTTTACAATGTTTAAATGATGTCAATCCCCAGCCATAACAATGTATTTTTCAACCGCACATTCTGCTAGTGAACTTCCGAAAAAACTTTGGCTAACAATTGAAGATGCTGTTCTGTTGAACACAAGATATGATGTCGCAGTAAAGATTAGACTTGATAATGGTGTTTATTATTTTCTGCCTAAATGCTATGTCAGTGCATTGGGTGAAAATTACAAGGTTTTGCTCAATAAAAAACTTTTCCGCAAAGATGACATAGGGATTGGAAACAGTGCTATTGCAAAACGTATTGTATTACAGTTTAGTAAACAGAAAATGTATAGTTTTGCTTTCACTCTTTTCTACATATACTAGTTTTATGTTAATATGTTCGATAAATTATAACATTTCATAAACATTAGTTTTCAATATAAAAAATTTAAGTTCCTATGTTGTAAATAAGTAAAATCTATAGATTAGAAATAATTCTCCTAGTGAATGAGGTTGAATTTTTCAATGAATACTCGGAAAATGTGATATCTGAAAATTTTTTAAGAACAGTCTAATTATTTTTGATGATTTTACACATTTATAGATTTTACATTGGTGTTCTACTTTATGCATTTTTTTCACTTTATATGGTATGTCACTTTTTTACACGTTTATAGACTTTTACATGGGTTTTCCACTTTATACATTTTCTTCACTTTATATGGTTTGTCACTTTTTACGCATTTATACATTTTTACATGGGTTTTCCACTTTATACATTTTTTTTCACTTTATATGGTTTGTCACTTTTTACACTTATAAACTTTTACATGGGTTTTTCACTTTATACATTTTTTTCACTTTATTTGGATTGTCACTTTTTTTACACGTTTATAGACTGCTACAATACTAAAATGTTAATAAAGTAAAACGATTTATCAATCACTGTCTCTGGTAAAAATGCAATAATTATTTTTCAATACGTTTTTCTTGTTGAATTCAAGAATAAAAACGTTTCAAGATTGTTGATAACATGTTTTGTTTTTAGTGTCATAAATTAGTTGTTAGTGTTTATTGATACACATATATACAAAACATTTAAAAATATAAATATAATATTATAATACATTGCTTAAATTTTAAAATTTTATTGGTGTCTTTTATATTAAGAATTAAATAAATATCTGGTATACACTTTTCCATAATCCTAACGTACATATATTTTCCAACGTATTTTCTCATTTGTGACTTACATTTCTTTTCTGATGATTTCACATTTGTAGACTTAAATTTTTTTTTGATTGACGTTTTTCCTTTGTTTGAGTTTACATGACTTATGACTTTTCAACATTTGTAGAATTCAATCCATTCTTTCAGTACTGATATACATTTAATTTTTACTTTCAGTACTGATATACATTTACTTTTTCCATTTGTATACATGAATTCAACTGATCAAATTAGTGAAAATCATTGTAAAAAACTGAATATTATGTTAAAATTAAGATTTCTTTTCATCATTGAATAAAATGAAAATTTCATGAGGTTATTAGTATAAACTTTCAAGAATGAGTAAGAAAAACGTTAATACACAAAAATATGACTAATCTTTATTGTAAATTCAGATTTTATTTTATACAGATATATATACAGATTTTATTTATATAAATAAATATTTCAATACGTTAAATACAATCAATGTTTAACAAAGGTTTGAATTGTTTCATAGAAAGTACATGTGGTTAAAAAATGATATATTTATTAGACTTTACATAATAAAAATTTGTTTGCTTTCCCAAATAGTATTAAACATTTATGAGATGCCAACTAAAAGAACAAAATCTCACAACAAATAAATACCTCGGCTTGACACAAAGTGCATTAAGTAAAAAATTATCATTTTTCTTGCTTTTCAAAATAATAAATTGTATGAATTTTCAAACGCTCATGAGATGCAGAATTCTGAGAAAATTAAATAATAATACACGTATTGTATAAACCTTAAAAAAGGATATAAAAATCTTTGATAATATTATTCCTAACATGTGCATTTATGTATTGATCTACAAATTGGAAAATGAAACTTCAAATTTCTAAACTAAAAACAAAACGCTTTCAATGCTATACACAGCTTACAATGTTAAAAAAACGTTAACATTTGCATTTTTCTTCAGTCAATGAGTAAATTTTGATAATCACAAATGAATACATTGCGCCATTTCAAAAACGAATCAATTAGATGTCATGAAACTCGCAAAACATTTTTAATTACAAAAAGACTTACACATTTTCATAAAAAATACATTTACGCAAAATGATTAAATTGATTGATTTTACAAAACACAAATATTCGTTTTGCATAACGTTTTGACTTTGCATACACCTCCAATTTACGTTTAAAATGCATAGATTTCGATATTACATTGTAAAAAACGCTAATAATCAAAATATGTGAAAGAATAATTTGGAATGTTTTAAGTTTTGTTTTTGGATTTATTTTCTCTATGATGCTTTCAGAACGATGTGTGATTAGAAGCAATTCCCTTTACAAAATTTATTTTCAATAAGTCTAATACAAATTTTGTCAGCAAAGATATTAAATGTGTGAAATATTTATAGTAATTCGTAATCACATGAAACAAAATTTGTAATAATAACTTATTAAAATGCAAAAATGACTTACATTGTTGAATAAAGTTAACCGCCACCACTTGAATCATTGTAAAAACTGAATAATCTGTCAAAATGAAGACATCTTTTCGTCATAGGCAATGAACAAAATCCTAATTTTATGAAAATATTAGTATAAACATTCAAAAATGGGAAAGCAAAATGTACATACACTTAAATTCGACAATTCTTTGTTGTATATCTAGTTTTTGGTGTTTCAAAGTGTTAATGGTTGTGTTTCATGTATTCATTTGCAATATCAAAATTTACTCGTTGACTGAAGAAAAATGCAAATGTTAACGTTTTTTTTTAACATTGTAAAGCTGTGTATAGCATTGAAAGCGTTTTGTTTTTAGTTTAGAAATTTGAAGTTTCATTTTCCAATTTGTAGATCAATACATAAATGCACATGTTAGGAGTAATATTAGCAACGATTTTGATATCCTTTTTTAAGGTTTATACAATACGTGTGTTTATTATTTAATTTTCTCAGAATTCTGCATCTCATGAGCATTTGAAAATTGTATATATGTGTATCAATAAATGCTAACAACCAATTTATGACACTAATAACAAAACATGTTATCAACAATCTTGAAACGTTTTTATTCTTGAATTCAACAAGAAAAACGTATTGAAAAATACTTATTTCATTTTTACCAGAGACGATGATTGATAAATCATTTTACTTTATCAACATTTTAGTATTGTAGCAATCTATAAATGTGTAAAAAAGTGACAAACCACATAAAGTGAAAAAAATGTATAAAGTGGAAAACCCATGTAAAAGTCTATAAATGTGTAAAAAAGTGAAAAACCATATAAAGTGAAAAAATGTATAATGTGGAAAACCCATGTAAAAGTTTATAAGTGTGTAAAAAAGTGACAAACCATATACATGTAAATTGAAAAAAAATGTATAATGTACAAAACCCATGTAAAAGTCTATAAATGTGTAAAATCATCAAAAATAATTTGACTGTTCTTAACATAATTTTCAGATATCACGTTTTCCGAGTATTCATTGAAAAATTCAACCTCATTCACTAGGAGAATTATTTCTAATCTATAGATTTTTAGCTATTTACAACAAAGGAACTTAAATTCTTTATATTAAAAACTAATGTTTATTAAATGTAATAATTTATCAAACATATTAACATAAAACTAGTAATGTAGAAAAGAGTGAAAGCAAAACTATACATTTTCTGTTTAATAAACTGTAATACAATACGTTTTTTATTGAGTTTTGCTTTTTTCTTTTACAGGTGCAGGAGGAGTGACCATCATCTATTATGTTAGCGGATTATAGTTGGTGGCTGGTGGTGGAGTTGTACATAACTTGTCAAATAGATTGCCAAGTGAACCAGATGCTATGGTTTCAACAGACATTGCCATAAGAAAAATGAATTTGCGTAGAAGAAAAATAATGATGTTATCTTACGATTTGGTTGAACATATAGATTGAGTTGCTTAATCAGTCAACACACCATGACGCCACTATAACACCCCCAGTAATTTCCACGTCCAATGTAAAATAAGTATGTAAAAAAAACAAGTATGTAAAATAAGTATGTAAGCTAAATTAATGTGATATTTCCAATGTCGTGATTGTTAATAAAAAAACAAGTATGTAAACTAAATTAGACCACATAAATAAGCAAGTAAACAAATAAGTAACATTTTAAACAATAGACTGCAAACAATTCTAATCTCATGGGATTTTTGACTTATTATGTAATTCCAAAAACGTATATGCACAAAAAAATTGGCTACATTTTAAACAATAGACTACAAACAAATGTATTTGCCAACAAATATTACAACTAAACAGAATATATTCCAATGATGTAAGAGATACACCCTCGTCAATATACATGGTCAATTATTTATATAATATGTATAAAAAAATATTGGTTACATTTTATACAAGACTACAAATGTGTTTGCCAACAAATATTATAACAAAAGAGAATATGTTCCAATGAGGTCAGAGATATACAAATGGCCAAAGTACCCAATTACATCACAGACATGCCCATCAAGTTCACAAAATTTCAAATTGTGATGTTGTATGCTTGGTTTTATATTACTATTATTTCATTTGCATTGACTTAGCAATCTCGGCTGCTGTGGAGACCTTAGGTCTACATTCTGCATCAATAACAATTGGAATTATGTCCATGGCACAAGTAAGGCTTTTAGTATTGAAAGTCCAGTGTAACCTATTTTTCATCTCTTCTTACAGATTGTCATGCATGAAACTGACCACTTTAGGGGTAGCAATAAAGTAAGAATGCAATATCTCATTTCCTACCTTGGAGGTTTTTCTCTGGCATTCTTTGTTCTTCTTGGATCTAATTCTAGTGGATCCATGTGACAAAGGACCAGGGCTAGAGGGGTGTTTGAGTCACTATGGGATGGTTGGATGTTAGCACTTATAGTAGCAAAAGGCACTCTGTACTTACTTGACTCCTCAGATTCCTGAGGGGCTATTTGTTGCCCCAAGTAGTCATCTGAGGTCTGCTCCCAAGGGGCTATTTTTCACCCCAAGTAGTCGCAGGAATCATGCTCCCAAGGGGCTATTTGCCACTCTGAGTAGTGGTGCTGTCTGCTACTTGAGTCCTCTTGCGTCCTGCCTCATTTTCAGGATACACTCTCCTCTGCTCAATGCGGGGTGACATCTAGACTCCTTTCATCTTCACCTCACTCATCTCCTAGGCAGCTGATTTTCTGTTCATTTCATCTATGGCAACTTGGTTACTAAACATAGAAACTAAATTGAGTTTCCAATCTTTGGTATTTAAATGATCTAAATACTCTTGGTCTCTAACTCTACATCTAGGCAAAACACAAGTAGCAGTAATGTTGCTACTATTACCAAGGTTACTATCATACTCAATCTCAGTGAGGTCGTCTTCCTCACATTCAGTGAGGTTATTATAAGTCTCAAATTCATTTACTCCATCACTGATGAGTGAAAATTCACTATTAATGTCAATGACAACATTATCAATATCCTTAACCATTCTTTTGAGTCATTGAAAATGGGCAACTCTCCCATTATTTAATAAGTACTTCTGATGGTCTAATACTTTAGTTATAGTAAATGGACCTTGCCAATTTGTGGCAAGCTTTCACACCTGGTTAGCATTGGTAATTTGGCAAGGAAAATAGGTCACCCTGTTTATGAGGCTTGCTGTATAATTTACAATTAAAGATCCATCATTGATGGATAACAGATTGATTTGTATTCCTACAGATAGTAAGATGCACTTCTTGAAGTTCATGCAACATGTGATTTACAAAATTTTCCAATGTAGGTTCATTGTAATCAGGAAACATAATAGAAAGAGGTGTACTTGCTTCACTACCAAACATTGCCTTAAAGGGGCTGACCCTTGTTGTGGAATGAACTGCAATATTATAAAAATATTCCACTGCCTCAATAACTTGTTTCCAATTCTGACCCACTGCTCAGGCAAGGGTGACTCAGATTAACTTAATAATTGTGAGGTTGATTCTTTCCATGACACCATTTGACTGTGGGTGATATGCTGTAGTAAATTTGTGAAGGATTTCAAGTTCTTTAGTAAGGGTCTCCATGAGATGGTTATTGAATTGGGGACTATGATTGGAGATTAGGCGCTCCATAGGCCCAAGCTTAAGAATCCACTCTTATACTTTTTCTCCAAAAACCTCATTGGTGGTACTGTCAAGGTGGATGAGTCAGGCATACTTAGTAAGGTGATCAATGAGTACTAGAAGGTACTGGTATCCCTCATCATCATGAGAGAGCTTCTCAACGTCCATATGGACGACTTCATTGGTACATTCTGTGGCTTGGCTGTGTAGCTTAGCTCATTGTTCCAGAAAATGTCTGGCTCCTTGAAGTAGGCAAGTAGTACACTTGTTGATTACGTCCTGACTAGTGGCTCTGATGCTGATTGTGATATACCTTGTATTAAATGTGCACTTGGTCTGGATAATGCCCCTTTTCATGGATCTTGTGAACTAAGTCCCTCTGGAAATACTCAGGGACTACTAACCTGCTGTTCCAACTCCTGGCATAGAGTAAGCCAGTATCCATTTGCTTCCAATTGTATTAGCTTGATCAGCAACTGTGATAACAATAGAATTGGCACCCTTCAATTTCACAAGGATATTGCTTAGCACCTTCTCATGCTGTTGATGTTGTAGAATTTCTGCTTTGGTAATTTCTTCTTTAATGAGAATCAGAAGGATGGCTTTTCTGTGGAAGTCTGCACTTATCTTGGGAAGGCACTCATAGTTGTTAAGAGGAATGAATCCAAAAGGCGTCTTCTCTTTTGGTGGTTTCTTGAGATCATGCTTGCAACTGAGGAGAGCAGTCCAGTAATCTGCATTGATGTGAAATCTCCCTGGACAGTGATGAATAGTAAAAGTAAAATCATTTAAATACTCAATCCAATGTGCAACTATGTTGGACTTGTCCCTGGAAAATTTCTTCAACCAAGCTAGTGTGGAATGGTCAGTTTGCACAGAGAAGTGATGGCTGAGGATGAAGAAATGGAATTTCTTCAAGCTTTCCACCAACACTAGCATCTGCTTGGCATTCCTGAGCTTTCAACTAAAATACTTGATTGGGCATTTGATGCCATTAATAACCTGACTGAGGACTCCACTAATCACAACTGAGCTGGCATCACAGTCAATGAAGAATTCTTTCAAATAGTCTGGTGTATTAAGGCTGGGAATTTTCCTGAGTTCTGACTTAATGGTGTTGAGCTCCTCTTGCTGTGCCCATGTCCACTTAAATTCCATGCTGCAACATAATAGATTAGAAATACATTTGGTTTTATTTGCCAGCTCTGATATAAAGGCACCATAGTAGTTCAGAAAACCATTAAAGCATTGAACATCCTTATGAGACCATGGAGTTTCAATCTTTTCAAAATGGTCTTTAGTGTTGGTTTTAATAGATATAAGACCCAGTTTGATGACTCTTCTGAGAAAGGTGACATGTAGCTGCAGAAGAGACTGCTTGTTTCTGTTAATGTGGAGGCTGGATTTATATAGAATACAGAAGGTTCTGCCAAGCCTTTCTAAATGTTTAGGAAAGGTATTACCAGCAACAAGGATATTGTCCATGTAGGCAGTGATGCCTGGCTCTAATATGTTGTTGCCATTCCTAAGCACACAGGTGACGTAGCATTGGAAGGTAGCAGGGGTGTTGCATATTCCAAAAGCCATATATTTCCACTTGAAGAAGCCATATGGAGTGATGAAGGCAGTCTTTGGAATGTTAGTGGGTTTCATGGGCACCTGCCAATATGCCTTACATAAATCAAGTGAACAGTTTGTATCAACCCTCATCATATAAAAGATCTTCAATATGAGGAAGCAGATACACGTCCTTTACCATGACATTGCTTAACTTCTGAAAGTCTAAACAGAGGCAGTACTTATTGCCTGCTTAATGAAAATGGTGGGCGCTGCATAAGGACTATTGCTGCCCTGGCTTATGCCACTTTCTATAAGATCACTTAAGATCTTTTCATACTGACCAATGCTGATCAAGCCATAATTAAAAACTTCATGGTGTTGTTGAAGCAAATGAGAGAGTGATTCACATTCTTGAGGACTGAGGTGGGGGTGTGTCCTCTCACTGACAGGAGGAATCTGGATGGTATTGCTCAGTTCCACTAATTTGTGTATTGCTATTAGAATGGGCAGATAAGCAGCAGCTTTGAACTCTAGATGGACTGGAGCTGTCACAATCATTAACTTGGAAGGGTCTATCCTGACTTGTGAAGTAGAGCTATTTAAAACAGTGACATATGTTTTGCCATTCAAGATATGACAAAGATCTGGAGAGAAGTTAAGTCCAGTAAAACACTTTGCTTCATATCCAGAAACCATGACATCACCTGTATAATCAGAGTCTGTCATGACTGTGACATGTTGCCAGTGATGAGACTTGATGATTACTAACTCTGAAAATTTTAGCATGATGTCCTGCTCAGGAGCAGTGGTAAGTTCTTGCCTGTGCTCACTTTCATGGATGCAAATCTTGTTACTTCCATAGTCAATAATGCAAGATTTTTATTCAAGAAAATTGTTGCCTAGGATTATATTGTATGGCACAGCTGGTTGCAAGTATCTATGATGATCAAATCTACAGAAAATAATTCCTGCCAAATATGTAATTCCAGATTTAGTACTCAACCATTTAGAGACAGTGAGTTCCTGGAAGCATTCAACAGGCATGTGGTGGATGGAAATAAGTTGTCCTTTAATAAACATAATTTAGAGAACAAGTATTGCTGATGATGGAGGCTGAGGCCCCAGTGTCAATAGTAACATTAACCAAAGATCCATTTATATCAACAGGGATAACATTAGTACACAGTAGTGAGGTAATAACCAAAACATCATGTGCATGTTTTATAGGAGGTGGTGCTCTAACTAGTTTGACAGATCAATAGAACTGACAGGCAGATCAGGAGAACACTCTTCAGTCTCAGCCTCATTGATGATAAAGCAAATTACTGTGCAAAATTGAGGCTTGGTGTGGCCATTCTGACCACAATGATAGCAACAGGAGCAGTAGTGCTCAATGTAGCAAGAGGTCTCTGAGTTGATGAACCTGTTTTAAGTTCTCCAGCATCCTTGTTGATGCATGTAGTGTTATGAAGCATGTATACAATGCTAATGGCTTTGCAAATAATCAGGTTGAGATAATCTTCAGGATCACACTTGAGTTCAAGGTGACTACAAATATTTGGTGAAAAGCCCCAACAAATATATGAAAAAAGATTGTGCTTCAAATATTCAGGAGTGAGCCTGTTTAAGTGAAACAATCTTTCCACTTGTGTAATATAAGTACAGACATTGTCACCATTCTTAAACAAGAGATCACATAGCAGCATCTTATATTGATGTTCTATGTGAGGAGCTTTGTAGTGGTGCTCAAAGTTACTGATTAGAAGTTGATAATTCATCTTGATGTCTTGATCAAACATCATATATTGGTTATATGTGAGAACTTGTAAGTAAGTAGGAAATTGTGCAACAGCAGCATCTTGGGTGGCTTTCTACTGCCTCATTGTTAACTTGAAATGGAAGAACCACTCTTTGAAAGACTGTGATATTTTATTGATCTTTCTGGTAAACTTAGGTAGTATAGATTGTCAGTTAAATAGATTGGCAGTTTTGTTTCCAACAGTGGTTGTAGGCAAAATCAACTTAGGCGTAGCCCTAAACCAAGTGTGGCCCACTTGTTATTGCAGATACAGCATAACTACTTGGTAGTGGGGTGGAGTTGAAATTGAAACTGTAGGAGTGACACAAGTGTTGACTGGTGTGGGAGGTGAAATGCTTGCACTTGGAACATATGGAACTGGGGTGGCGCCAGTGGCCAAAGTAGAAACATGAGTAATAGTGGATTGTGTAAAGGTGGGACCTCCAGTTGTGAATGAAGTGGCTGGAGTAACAAATTGTGGTGTCAATGGAGTAGAGGTAGATATGACAGGGGCACTTGGAAGGTGTGCTGTAAACATTTGTAAGACCTGATCAGAAAGGTGTTCAGAGAAAGCATCCAGAGCTTCTTTTAAGACATCACAAGTTACACATTCAGAATGTCTAGAGGAGGGTGTAGAACAAGGAGTGTTCTGTGGTAGCTGAAATGCCAACAGTGGTGTTGCCAGATTACTGAATTGAATTTCCAATGCTTCTCTCTCTGCAAGGCTTCAGTGGCTTGCTGTCATAACTTGATCTGCAATTAGTTGATGCATCATTTGCATCAATACTTTGATTAGTTTGCTGCATGAGAGATGCTCTAAGTTGTACAACCTCAGTTGTTTGAGGCTCTGGGGAAGGTGGTGACACAGGGTAGAGGCAAAAGGGATCCAAAGACAAAGGATGAAAAGTCACAGGCAGAGACTGATTAACATGGATATGAGAAGATAAATCAACTAATGAATTAATTCCATCTGTGTGAGGGCAACATTCAGGCTGCCATTGATCACACAGGGGAAACCTGAGTGGGAGTCCCATTATGAGAAAAAATGGTGAAATTCATTTCAGAAAAAGAAAAATGATAAGAAAAATTTAGAAAAACAATTCCAACAATTTGAGAGAAAAACTCCAACTGAGTTCAGAGAAACAAAAACTAGTTCCAGTAAGCAGCACATTGTAGTGTAGCATTATCCAAACAAATCTAAGCTGCAAATCAAGATGAGAATAAGATCGAAAAGATGATGATTAGAAATATTGTATTAGATCAATTAGATTAATTTAGATTGATTTACATTATGCAACCAAGAAACAATAAGTGTCAGAAATAAGAGATTAGTATCAGTAGATAATAATACTTTTTGGCAAAATGAGAGGGCGAAATCACTTCCATTATTTTTAGCCGCCATTTTGGCAGATGAAAGTTCAAATTTGAAATCAACAGGTACTTTTCTAGATTTGCTATAAATAGAAACTAAAACCTGTAAGCAAATGATAAAGAATTTTAGTCAGAATTCTTATTTTCTTCTACTATTACAGTTTGATTATTTAATACAATGTCAAGCTAAATGAGTGGTGTTTAGTAGTGGTCTGGATCCATCATCAAGATTGATTCTAGGGTCTTTGTGCAAGATTATGAAGGTGCACTTAGGTTAGGTGTAGGAGTTTTTCTCTCATTTAGCTGACTAGTGATCACTTAGTACATGTATTAAAATAAATCAATTTGTAAAACAGTTGGATGACTGAAACCTAGGTAGTATATTAATATTATTTTAGATCCAAATTAGTGACTAATAAATGACTGATAAAGTCATAAAGGATAAACAGTAATAATGCCTGGTAGAGGATGTTACAGTATGGTAGGGTAATAAATCCAAATTCTAGAAGAACAAGACAGCAACAAAGTAACAACCAAAATGAGTAAAAATAATGTCACCTCAGTGACAGCTTCAGAGCACAGAATTGCAGTGTAAAGATAACATAGGAGGTAAAGTTATGCATCTGTTGGTAGTGAGATTGTTCATGGCCAGGAGAAACAACTATCCCAGCTGGCTCCCAACAAAGAGAAAGAACAAGACCAAATACAATAAGAAAACAAGTAACAGTTCTGTACAATGTCACAATCACCAGGTGATCAGATGACCACTTCAGTATGCACACAAGCTTTATGACCAGAATACATTTCCAGGCATCAATTCACCTGCACACTTCAACAGAATGGAGTAGAGAGTTCAACTGACAGTCCAGTTTGCTCAGAATCACATCAGGGTCACCATGTAGAATCACTATGTTGAATCTAGACAGAACTTTGCCAGAGGACTTAATGTCAAAACAGAAGGTCACTAAGTTGAACATATACTAGAGCAAGAGCGATTCTAGTGAACAAGAGAACATGGTTAAACTATTTCTCTATTTACAGATGTTTGGCTGTCTTATATACAATGTGTATTTACAATATTTACAAACATGAAAACAACTAGTCAGCATGAAAAGCATGTGATCTGGCTGATAAATAACAACTAGTTACTGATGTTACATGCTGCCCCAGGCCAGACTCCGCGATTTTTTGTTGTGTAACCAATTGATGATGATCTGGCCCAAATGTATCAATTTGACCACTCATTGTTCAAACATGCAACACTAGGAGTAGTCATGGCTAACTCACATCAGTTGGGATCATATTATGATGAGGCATTGGATTGAACCTTCAAAACCAGGCCCATGTTTTGCATGACGCATCCTATACACCAATTGTGTCCAGTAATGACTGTGAACAACAAATAACAAAATGAAAAACCTTCTTTTGGCACTGCAGCATTGAATTTCCTTCCAGATGAATTGGACAGCAGATCACAGGGAAATTCTTCATGACTTGAAACATGTTCAGGATCATCATGTAGAATCATGGAGGAGCTCTGGCTACTCAAGTGGTACTGGGAAACTCAAGATTTAATATAAAAGGTTGCAAAGGCTACCATTGTAGAGAGTGACCTGGATTCTAGCAAAAGAAAGAGCATTGGTGGTTCACTGATTCACTTAAGAAAAACAAAAATTATACATAGAAAATAGACTTCCAGCAGTGATCAATTCACATTGCATCACGCCAAAGCCATATCCATGAAGCCATCTTTACTCACCAAGGTGCTATTTGTGTGTCTCAAGTATTAATTTCTAGCTCAAATAAACAATTTATCTCAGAGTTCTATTATCTCAGCTCATGTAAATAAATAATAAAACAAAAGGCATGTAATTGCCATGCATTCATGTTTGCCAGCAGCATATTATATTTGCAGTGTGTTATTATTAAGTGCATGTACAAAATGAAACAATCAAATTAGAAGGTCTTATTCCCTACACTTACACATAGCCATAACATAAAGTGACCATGATTTGGGCTGCCACTGTTAAGGAGCTATTTGTTGCCCCAGACCCAGTGCAGTTCCTCCCAAATTGTCACCAGTTCTTAAGCAGAAATTATCAAACTAAAATCCATGACAAAACCTAAAAGGGGTTAGAATGTAAATAAATTAGAGAAGATCAAACATGATTGGAGTAAGACAAATTATTTTGTGCATTCACTACAAGTTCCTCAAGTATTTATTACAATTTTTCTAAATTATTACCTGCTATATGTTTACAACTTGCACATGAGTTCCCTTGCAAAATTAAACAAGCAATAACACATAGGTTTTGATCAAGGGGACAAATAATAAATTGATCAAAAGAACTGCACTAAAAATATACAAATTGATTTAAAAGAAATTGATATAAATTGATAGCAACAAATCATGATGCTACTGTGATGTAACTCTAATTTTTGAGTGCCAAAATAATCAAAAGACTAAAATCAAAACATGGGCCCCAAGTAACTCTACAGTAGCATAATCCATCAAAATAAGCTGCTAAGTGATTAAAGAACTAAGATTGAAAGAAAATATAAAGAAAAATTTAATTAGCATTTATTGTGATTGATTAGCTAACCAAGATTTAATATACAAATGTACTAGCAAATGCCTGTCAGCAAATCATTTGACAAAAATCATAGGACGAATTGCTCCTCATTAATTTTAGCAAAATCACACAGATGAGTCTACATAATTTCAATTTTTAAAAGCAACAGGTACTTGTTTTAATTAATAGTATAAATAGCAGCAATCCAGTGTTATTTTGATGAAGTATGTTCTTCAGAAACCACTTATTTTACAATTTGTTTATGGTTTGATTATTTAATAGTAATGCATAACTAAGCAGTTCATGTAAAGTAGTTGTCAGGATTCCATGATGGGAACAATTCAATGCTCTACACCCCTGACTATGAAATACATCTAGGTTGGGTTTGCAATTAAGGTTTTCCCAATTTTCCCATTTTGCTTAGCTAGCTATCTTTTGTTTTCATTTATACATGTAGTAACAAATTCAGAAACAGCTAGTTAGTCAAATGTAGGGTATATCTTAGCTTTTTAGTTCCAAATTGTTGACTATAAGTTGACCAATAATGTGACCTTGGATATTATTAATTGTTTATTCATTATTACTAAATGTAGATTAGGATGCTGCACCCTATCCATGATGTATTCAATTATTCATTGATAGTTTTTAGTAATGGTGATTGTTAGATATCTTATTTATAGTATCTAACTATTTGTTATGAATTGAGCAATGAAATCTTTATATAATTATTAACATATGATAATAAAAATCACTAGAGAGATAAGTTGAGTTGTGTCATGCATATTTGTAGCACCCCTGTAAGCTAGGTTACACATAATAAATGTTTGTTGAGTTAAGTGTCAGCAAATCATCAAAGTGGATGTCAAAGTGGATTAATTGGTGACATAGAGAACAGTGTCAGGGAGATGACCATTGCAGAAGAACACTGCACAGAGACTTCACCTAAATAGTGAATGGTGGTTAAATCATTAATTACAATTGAGGAGATACAACCATTTATTGTCATATTTATACTTTAACATCTACATATGAAAGAATGATTTATAATATGAAAAAGAGTGTTATATGCCAAAAAGGCAATTTTAGAAAGAAGTTTTAGTTTTATGGCAAACATCATTCTATCAGAGAAAAGTTAATGTTTCTATACCTGGCATTACCACAGATAAACATCAGGTTTGAAAATTGGCATATAAATGGCAAGGACCATATGAGATTGTTAAGGTATTACTGTAGAATCATGGGCTGGAATTATCATTACACTAGCTAACTCATTGACACTGCAGAAGGTTGAAAGAGCAACCTCATAAGAACAGCCCTGATTCCATTAAATAGAATTATTAAAACAAACATTAGTAATTCATCCAAGTAACTACAACTTTTTAGGTAAATTCCAAGATGACCAATTGTATGGTTTCCAGCCAAAGTGCTGGCAAAAAGGAGAAGTGCTTAACCTTAGTGAATGGTGCTACCTTAGATGTCTCAAAATTTATTTTCTATCTCAACAAATAATAATCATCTCATTTTCATTGTTATCTCTCAGCTCACTAAATACATTACACGAAATTTAATTAAGTGATTTACAAGCCCTCTAGTGGCAAAATAACGCAGTGCAAATTAATATTTAAGAAAAATTATTTGAAATTAAATGAACTCAATTTATTGTGATTGTTGAACTAATATCTCCAGTCCAATGACGCATTTTCCTTCACTCTCTCAAATAATGCATTGAAATAAACAGGATTATATGCTCGCTAATGCATCTACATGTACTACATTCTATTTATTTACTTGTAGTAAAATTTGAAAAAATTGATTGTTTTGATATTAAATTCATATAGTATTACTTCAAAATTAAAATCTAAATATAATTGCTCAAGAAGTTTTCAATTCCTGAACAATTATTGAATACCAAATTCATGTTTTTTACAAATTCTGTAGTCTAAGTTGATCATTGCAAGTGCATCCGAAATTAACTGTATTTCTTCAGAATCATTCCATTCAATTATGTAGTCTACCTAAACAATAAAGGAAAATAATATACGCAATGCACATTTTTTATATTAAAACTATATATACACTTTAGCAGAGTGCAAAATATATGCCTAGGAAAATTAAATATAACATTTAACAATTATATATTTTTGACATTTTGCAATTCATTTATTTCTAATATTAAACACATGCGCAAATCCCACTAAAGTAAAAAAGACTAGATTTTAACCAAACATAAACTGATATTTTTTCATGCAAATATTTAAAAAACACTACAGAAAAGTGTTACATGCTTTCATATTTTGTTGTAAGCCACATGCTATAAGTGAAAGAATTTATGTAGCTTGAACACAATTCTTTAAATGTATTTTATATATAATAATATGAAATATATAATCTGGGGTAACAAAGTTACAAACAATAGCATTGGTGACGCAATGCAGAGAATGGAGAACTAAGATTTAATACAAAATGATGCATATTCTGCTACTGCCGATGCCACAATATATATATACATATATATATATATA
>CABFPE010000338.1:43277-57464 GCA_900660155.1 Hofstenia miamia | reverse complement strand
ACCAGGACCATATGAGATTGTTAAGGTATTACTGTAGAATCATGGGCTGGAATTATCATTACACTAGCTAACTCATTGACACTGCAGAAGGTTGAAAGAGCAACCTCATAAGAACAGCCCTGATTCCATTAAATAGAATTATTAAAACAAACATTAGTAATTCATCCAAGTAACTACAACTTTTTAGGTAAATTCCAAGATGACCAATTGTATGGTTTCCAGCCAAAGTGCTGGCAAAAAGGAGAAGTGCTTAACCTTAGTGAATGGTGCTACCTTAGATGTCTCAAAATTTATTTTCTATCTCAACAAATAATAATCATCTCATTTTCATTGTTATCTCTCAGCTCACTAAATACATTACACGAAATTTAATTAAGTGATTTACAAGCCCTCTAGTGGCAAAATAACGCAGTGCAAATTAATATTTAAGAAAAATTATTTGAAATTAAATGAACTCAATTTATTGCGATTGTTGAACTAATAGCTCCGGTCCAATGACGCATTTTCCTTCACTCTCTCAAATAATGCATTGAAATAAACGGGATTATATGCTCGCTAATGCATCTACATGTACTACATTCTATTTATTTACTTGTAGTAAAATTTGAAAAAATTGATTGTTTTGATATTAAATTCATATAGTATTACTTCAAAATTAAAATCTAAATATAATTGCTCAAGAAGTTTTCAATTCCTGAACAATTATTGAATACCAAATTCATGTTTTTTACAAATTCTGTAGTCTAAGTTGATCATTGCAAGTGCATCCGAAATTAACTGTATTTCTTCAGAATCATTCCATTCAATTATGTAGTCTACCTAAACAATAAAGGAAAATAATATACGCAATGCACATTTTTTATATTAAAACTATATACACTTTAGCAGAGTGCAAAATATATGCCTAGGAAAATTAAATATAACATTTAACAATTATATATTTTTGACATTTTGCAATTCATTTATTTCTAATATTAAACACATGCACAAAGCCCACTAAAGTAAAAACGACTAGATTTTAACCAAACATAAACTGCTATTTTTTCATGCAAATATTTAAAAAACACTACAGAAAAGTGTTACATGCTTTCATATTTTGTTGTAAACCACATGCTATAAGTGAAAGAATTTATGTAGCTTGAACACAATTCTTTAAATTTATTTTATATTAAATAATATGAAATTTATAATTTGGGGTAACTTTGTTACCCCAAATGACAATGCCCATATATTAAAAGTAACGACGTAGAAGGGCTAAACCAATATATAACCACTTTAAAACCAATTTTTAATCGAAAAATCTTTTCATAAACAAAAAAACCATTTATAATTTGAATTACGACCTATAAACAAAATTTATTAGATCCAACTGTTTTAAGTGCTGAACACATGTTTTCAACCTGTTAACAATATGGTTATAAAGTATATAAATATACTTTTAAAATCGGTTACCTAACTATTACATTTTTGTTATAGTTAACCAATTTTGCTAGTCAAATAAGAAGGGTCAAAATGAGCACAAATTTTGATCACTTTTTTATACTCTCCCTGCAAATATTGAGCACATTTTTTTAAAAGCATATCTTTTTCCAATTATTGGAAAACCATCTCTATTGTTATGGTATTTACAATAGAATTTATATAGTAACAATTTTGCCTTTCTATTGTTCAACAATGTTTAGTATAAAATCTAAAAACATATCAATTGAATAAATTCTAATTTCTGTCAAATCTATTTGTTAAACTTAATACCAGTCAACACTGATTGCATATATGTGAGATCATTCTTAAGTGTATGTAATTAATGAAAAGCATTCCCACCAAACCAAACCACATTTGACATAAAATAATTTTGCAGTAACTAAACTACAATAAATAGTTGTATATTGTATTTTAATAAGTTTGAGTGTATCAAATCATGTAATGTTAAATGGTATATGTATGTTACCAAACTGATTTACAGTTCACTGAAGTAAATGTTGTTGGGTCAAATTCGATTTGCTGTGCAAACAATAAAATAATTATTAATCATGCACATTGGTTCAAGGTGTTATTAGGTTAAAGAGTGGAAAGCATTTCCCTAATGTAAACATTGTTAATTGTTTTACATGCATGAGCTCAAAATTCCAAAACCACAATAAATGTCATTTGATTGCTTACTAATAATACATATTTGTATTTGATATCAGAAACATCATTAAAAATAACAAATGTATTGTTTTGTATTGTGCAAACATACAGTACATTAGATTTATCATACAAAAATTATATACGAATCTGTACACATTTAAATATAATAATAATAATAATAATAATAATAATAATAATAATGTAAGGTCAAAACTTGTTAAAACAAAATGCATGCATTGCAATTTATTCATTAACACACATTAAAATACAACAGTGTTCAAAAATTAATGATTTGTATTGTTATTGTGCATTATATATACAAATTCATATAATAATTGTATAATATTTAAGTAAAAATAATCAATATCTGCTTCTGGATAATTAACCCCTACATTTTTAACAATGCAATGTCTTGAAACACAAAAATTTAAAAAAAATAAATGCATTAAGAACTATATCAAAATCTCATTGAATATTTAATTATAACTATACTAATTTTGCAACAAATAGTCATATTGAAAATCTTTGTTTTTAATGTTTGTTTTATTAGTGATTTATTGTGTATTAATTCAAACAAAATTACCTGATTAATGACACTGTGCAATTGGATTTATGTTCCCAAGATAATGAATTGTCTTCCCACTCTAGCAGTTATTCTTCTTTCTGTAAAATTTTATGTAAAAACCAGATTTATGGAAGCATACGTTTGTAATATACAGTTGTATACAAAGTATATTATTTAAATCACCATGAAATTTGTCATTTTGCATTTTTAGATGTAAATTTTATAGGTTGTTGTACACATCTTCTGGTGCACTCTAAACACATTCAAGTCGCAGAAATTAAATAAAAAATTATTTCCCAATCATAGATTTGATTTGGAAAAAAATACATACCCAGAAATAGATATCCTTGCTGCCAAAATTCGCCTCACTGGAAAATAACCATTAACATGATTTTTAATTATCAAACTGACATTTCTTCAAAGGGATGCTCTTAATTGCATGACGATTGTACAGAAAATGAGAGAAGGAATTACAATTGAATGAAGTGATTTTGATTTGTCATGTGACAGCCAATCAAATTCTGACCCCCCGTTTTTGAAAATATTTCCTCACACTGCATAATATTATTAAATTCCTTCAAAAATTTGTCAATTTTTAACAAAAATCTGCAATGAATTGTACAAAAAACTAACCAAGTATATGAGTACTTTAACATTCACAAAGAATCTTAAGGGCATTTACTTTCATTTTCTCACCCCTGATTTTAAATATATTGTATAATTTAGAAGAAATAGTGCAAAGTTTTATTTGCTAATGTATTAAGATAGGGCAAATCTGGCATTTTTGTGCGCCATCTGTCGAGAAAATTATTTTTCAGCAAAACAAAATTTCGTCTAATGATAGCATGTAGTTACCATGCATTCATGCTAACCATCAGCATATTATCATCAAAGTGTAATCAATTATAGGTGCATGTATGTGTTGCATATAGAATGAGAGATTCATTATTTCCTTATACATATCTGTATCCATAACCTAAATGGTCCACAATTTGGCATAGGTGATCAGAAAAGATCTCTAGAAGCTATGTGTCACCCCATTACTTTGTTTACAATCAAAATCAATCACATGATAGTCATGTCATAATTTCCCTTGCAATTTAATTTGAGCAATAATATTATGTAGCACCAAATCAAGAGGACATGAAGTAATTTTCATAAATTGAAATCAAAATAAGGAGATACGCCATTACAAATCTAAAGATAAATAATAATCATTAAATTTCCCTGAGTGACTCTACATTACCTGATAATTCAGAGTTTTAAATGAACTATTAAGGATATCAAAAGTGTTAAATTAGACAATTTTAATGAATTAAAATATATAGATAATGGTGTAGATAATTTATATGATGTTCTGATATTGAAGTGTATTAGAGGAACCTTTTGATGAACAAGTACATCATTGTAGCATCTCCTATCCATTTATCTAACTCTGATTCTTTAGTTCTATGGTAATTTGGTGGGATGGGATCTAACTGTCTTTGTTTGATTAGCACTCTATTAATATGTCTCTGATAAATGTAATTAATTGATACATTAATAATTGCTTCTCATTATTTTTAGCCAACTAGGCAGAAGTGTCTTGTTAATTCAAAAATTCAAACTGACTATTTTTGATTAACCCCTTCCTGGAACACGTGTTTCAAGAAAAGTGTTTCATTTTAGATCACATTTTTTTATTTTATATTTTAAAGCTATTCTATAGAAGGATTATGATATCAGAGGTAATGGGGATTGTGCAAAAAAAATGTACACCAACAGAAATGCCAGGTGCACAATTTGACGAATATACTCATTTTAGCCTCTAGAAGACTTGCAATGTGTATTTTAGGATGATTTAACTTGTTAATTTAAAAAAAATGACAATAACTTTTGGACAAGTCAACTCGTCCTGTTCCAAAATTTTTAAAATCAGAAAAACGAGTTATCTCAGTATAATCTGGGAAGGGGTTAAAGTATAAATAGGATTGAAAAACTGAAACAATTGTTGAAGTAGATTCTTCAGAAACCTTATTATTACAAATATCAATCTAAATGGCTCATGTTAAGTCATTTTCAGGAGGCCATGATGGGAATGATTCTTGTGTAGAGTCACTCAGGGCACCTATTTGATCTTAATTGATTATCATTTGTATTAGTGTTAAATGCTGCATTAATTTAGTCTGTGACATCACTATGACATTTTTCACTATTATTCTTCAAGTGCAGTAATTTGAGCTTATCATTATTTGTCTGCTATATTTAGCTTAACATGTGATTTCTCTATAATTTTGAGAGGGAGCTCAAAGTGAAAGTTTGTAAATACCTAAAAGGTAATTATTGATGAATTATTATAAATAACTGAGAAATGTGTAGCAAATGCACAATAGATTGTCTCACTTCAATCATGTTTGCTTTTTCTAAATTCTTTATTACATTAACCCTTTTTAGATCTTCAATAGATTATTTTGTAATAATAATTGCTTAAGTTCTGGTGACAATTTGGGAGTTACTCTGCTGTGCTCAGGGTGGCAACACACTCTCTTCCAGTTGGCAGCCCAAATTGTGGTACCACACTAAGTTACAGCTATGGTTAAGAATAGGGAAATAAAAACTTTATTCAATTGTTTCTATTCATACATTGCACTTAATAAGTTACACTGTGATGATAATATACATGCTGAATGTGAATGCATGGCAATTACATGTGATATTCATTATTTATTTACCTTAGCTGAGGAAATAGGAACAATTGAGATCTGGTTTATTTGAACTAGGAATTAGCAACTAGAGACACACAATTAGCAACCTGGCGAGCTTGGATCTATTTTTGGATACTGGTTTGGCATGATGCCATGAGAATTGGTCACTGTTGGAGAAGAGTCCTGGGTGGAATATTTCCTGTTCCTTTATTGAATTGGTGAACTACCAATGTTCTGTTTTTATGTTAGAATGTGAGTCACTCTCTACAATGGTAGCCTTTGCAACCTTCTGCTTATCAATTGAGTTCTCTAGTACCACTGGAGTATTCTGAGCTCCCCCATGATTCTACATTAGGTTATTCACCCCTGATCATGAAATGGACTTAAGTTAGGTATATAACTAGGAGGTTTTGATTACCCATTTAGCTGACTATTGATTGTAATCAAAGATGTATCTGAGAATAAATTCAATACATGGCTAGTTAGCCAAATGTAAGTTATATTAATTCTTTTGAAAGGCTATAGTGTGCAGGCTGCTCCAGAATTCCATTAAGTGTATTCAGGAACCACCATAGCATCACTGTAGTATTTGAATGTTTGGTGAACTTGTAGAATAGCAACACGCAGAGCATGTGTAATATGTGGACAAAGTAAACACTAATTTAGGGTAAAAAACTACAGGAAATACAATAAAATACTTAAAAAGTTTCAAATATAATTGATATAAACCAATAACTTGTCATAATTCAGCATGCTTGAAGCACATGGTAACATGTGATAGCACGTGGTATATATTTAAGCAATGTAGCATATATAAGTCATATAATAATAATTATTTTTAACTAAAAAATAACAAAATATAATCATATAGTTAAGCAAATCTATAAACTTTTGGTTTAAATCAACTTTTGATATTTAGTAAATTTCTTCATTAATGGGAAGGGCTACAGCAATTTTCAGCAAAAGCAAATCTCACTGAAAAACAATATTACAATGCAATTTGTCATACTCAATAATGATTATATATGTTATGAAGTGTCAAAAACTTTAAATTTATATACATACATATATATATGGGGGTGATTGCTTTGTCAGGCATTCACTACAAGCCCTAATCTTATTCAGAATCTTGCAATAACACTAAACAAAAATTTTGATTATTTTATTGACTAAATAGTAAAGAAACCTTAATAAATCTTAGTTTGTAATATAATGAAATGAAAATTGTAGTTAATATTACAATTTTGAAAATCCATATTACTATATTAAATTGAAATTTAATATAACTCTATCAGGGTTTTCGAATACTCAGAATGTTAAGAACTCTAATTTGAAAAAGCACAAAACTTGATTGGAAAAACTCAGAAGAGAAATCATCAAAACTCAAACTCAATATAAAATACAGAAAAAATTAAATTATTTTAAACTTCAATTTCTTTACCAATCACAAATAACTATTTTTTAGCTTATTATAACTACAATAAATGTACCCTAACAAACTAGGAATTAGAAGAAAACTTGATCAAACCCAGAATTTTCTTTAAGAAAATGCTTGAACATGCAACATAAAAACTCAAACTTGGTCCAAGTATCTCAAACTCAATTTGAAAACCCTGAACAGTGTTATTATACAAATTTTTCTTCAAAAATTGTGATCAATTGAATTCATATGTATTTTGCTTGTAAAAGAGCAAAAAAGGGCATTTGTTATTCCAATTAATGAAGATATTTCACTTAAGATAAGGACTTGATTAAATATACTGTTATATTGTAGAATCACGGGCTGTAATTGTACTAGTAACTAATTGACTCTGCAGAAGGTTTAACATAGGAAACAACAGCCCCGATTCTGGGAAAACAAGTAAAGAGAAAATAAACTAATATAAACAATTGTAGTTCATCCAAGTATTTGATCCTATACTTTAGGTATTTCCAAGATGATCAACTAACGTGGCTTCCAGCCGAAGCGGAGTCTTTAGAAAACAGAAACAGTTCAGTGCTCAATTAGTGCATGGTGCTACCCTATTTGTCTCACTTATTAATTTCTATCTCATTGCAAAAGTAAAATCTCATTTTCATTGTTAGTTCTCAGCTCACTAAATAATAGTCTGTAATTACCAGACATTCGTGTTAGCCAACAGCATGGTATCATCACAGTGTAATCAATTATAAGTGCATGTATGTGTTGAGTATCGAACGAGAGATTTATTATTTCCTTAACCGTACCCGTATACGTAACTTAATGAGTCCACAATTTGGGCTGGGAAGATCTAATGATCGCCAGGAGCTACGTGTCGCCCTGTGCCTTAAGAAAGCACTCCCAAATTGTCGCCGAGCTTAAGCAATTATTTTCATACTAAAATACTAGATAAAGTAACAGAGAGAAAAGTAACAGTAATTGAGGATAGATAAAATCTATTGACCATTTTCTACAAGGTTACTCATTTTATACATGGTTAATAATAAATAACTACCTGCCTTAGTTTACAATCAAAGTTAATCATTCATGTTATCAATTTCCCTCGCAATTCAAATTACATTTGAGCAACACGTATAGCACCTTCGAGGGGACATGAGTTCCTTCGTAAACCTGAGGTCGAAATATAACTCTGACGTCATAGTGACGCTGATACAAAAAGAAAATAAAAATCAACTAAATAATAAACACNNNNGTATCCGTAACCTAATGAGTCCACAATTTGGGCTGGGAAGATCTAATGATCGCCAGGAGCTACGTGTCGCCCTGTGCCTTAAGAAAGCACTCCCAAATTGTCGCCGAGCTTAAGCAATTATTTTCATAGTAAAATACTAAATAAAGTAATGGAGAGAAGAGTAACAGTAATTGAGGATAGATAAAATCTATTTACCCTTTTCTACAAGGTTAACTATAAATAACTACCTGCCTTAGTTTACAATCAAATTTAATCGTTCATGTTATCAGTTTCCCTTGCAATTCAAATTACATTTGAGCAACATATAGCACCTTCGAGGGGACATGAGTTCCTTCGTAAACCTGAGGTCGAAACATAATTCTGACGTCATAGTGACGTGATACAAAAGGAAATAAAAATCAACTAAATAATAAACACGAATTTCCCCGAGTGACTCTACACGCCCCCCCTTGCTCAAATTAATTTGGCGGCAGCAGGTGGAGAGTGGGACCTGACACAATGCGTTGAGTAGCCATTACCATTTCTGTTGCTAAGTCACCTTCCCATTGTTCAAGGGTGGCATACTGAGGTTCCCGGGATAGCTGCATTAGGACCTCTCTCTGAGTGACCACTTCGTCTTTCAGTTTAAAGTAGTGGAGAGTCTGCAATCTATCGCTGATCAGACAATTTCTTCTTAGGTTATTTAAGTGGCGGGTGAACTTGTCATGGAATGTTTCGTAAAGGCGGAATCCCTTCATAGCTATCATTAAAGTCATTAAGGCATCGGTGTCTGAAGCATCCTCGGATCAAATCTGGGTATCCGGGTAAAAATATTCAAAGACATTGCACAACAATCCCATACGGGTCGCATGATCCATGAATAGGGAGCAGAACTCCTGCACCTGACTTAACGTCATCTCCTCAGGATTGGAAACATCCGCACAGAGCATAGTGATTATCTCAATGCGCTTTGTCACGTCGTAATATCTGGTGATTGTTTCGATGTTGTTGATCCACAGTAAGTCCCCAGCTGATTGGAAAAGAATTAACACTCGAGGGTCAGTAGTTCATATAAGGTTGTGGATCTTTTTCAACTGCTCACTAACAGTGGCTCCCTTATTAAAGACATCGCAGATTGTTAATTTTCCATCTATGAAGATTCTCTCCTTATTGTCCCCGGCTAATAACTTGCCACGCGCCGACTTGTATTCTTCAGATCTCACCAATTTATTTGCTTCTGCCGCAGTGCTCACGTAATTCATCTTGTCAGGTATGTGGGCGGAAATCTTTCTCTTGTTCTTCTTCACTCGCCATTTGGGTTGAATTAACGGAGTCTCCACACAGGGGGGTGGTATACAGAGCAAATTTTCCTTTCGAATGTTATTCTCCAAATCTGCGAATCTACACTTGGTTTGTAAACTAGCGGTGCCAATCGTCACGGGATAATTTATTTGTGCATGCTTGATCGTGTCCCAAAATCGAGCTCTTAATGCAGACTTGCGCAATTCCTCGATTTGTTTATTCGAAATCTTTAGTCGAGCAGTAGTGCATTCCACGTCCAGAGCTACTTGTCGCCCTGGAGATTGAAGAATGACCAACTCCTCTTTCGAAAACATCTCGGTCATACACCATTTCATAATGCCGAGCACATCCTTTTCATTGTTCTCCACTATCACTCTCTTGTGAATTGACAGCCCTGCATCGAACTCAGAGGGATCGTGTTCTACCATGAGGATCCTTTCGTTCTCAGTAATGGACCATTTAGGCGTAGGCTGGGGAGATCCTCCAAATTTCTCTAAGTTCACTTTTTCGATGAGATCTCTTATCTGTGGTGATAACTGCACTGCTGATGTAGCCAGCAGTTCCTCTTCTCGATAGAATTGTTCTGGGGTCTTCATGACCTGCTCGAATATAGTAATCGGGATTATTCTTCCTTCTTTCTTGACTTGTCTCGCGGATTCTGCAAATTGTCCGTAGCCGCACTCTGGATAGGAGATTCGATGTCCATCAAAAAATTGTTCGTTCTTTTCAATTACTTCTCTAGTTTTTATGAGATCCAAAAAACGTTGTTGTGGAGCCGGGTTTCCTTTCAACTAATCTTTTAGTGCTTAGAGGGGCATTCTCAGAAGAGAAAATGGCAAACTTAGTTTCGGCAGTGGCTCCCCACATATACTTTTTCATCGTTTCGGAAAAAATATTGATGTCCGACGGACAAATTCCCAACCGGTTACTAATAGAAATGATTGACATCCTCCCAGTTGTACTACTCGCCCCCACCAGTCGGGCATAATATTTTTCGTAATGATCCATTGCACGGTTCGTTTTACATGGTGATAATGGCGGCACGCATTTGTGTAGAAGCCAATTCTTGACTTTCCATGTTAATGGAGAGATAGCAACCTCATGAACCGCTGTCTTTGTCATTGATTTACGTTTGCTTTGATCGATTGGTAATGTTATCTGAGGATGTCTTGTGAGGTATATGGACAGAATCCAAATTGCACCTCTCGCGTAGATATCGGGTACTCTGTCTTCTGAAAATATAATGGATTTGAAATTCTTGCGATCCTGAAGCTCGTAAGAAAATTTAATTTCTTTAAGTACTTTTTCAACGGATGGATGGTAAAGGGAGCTAGGGCTACTGATGTGGATTTGGGGCCAATCTGACTCGGGGTCCTTGGTGGCTTTAATCTCTGTCCAAATGTCTTGAATCTCTTGTAAAGTCTTCGCACTCTGTGCAAATGCAAAGCTGACCCTCATATCTGTTATGGTCTGTAGGTTGGGCACATTTAGAAGCTCTAGCGTTTGTGCTTGCAGAATGGTATCAATTATAAGTTTTCTGTCAACAGCTAACTTGTGGGAAGGTATTTTTTCGCATAATAAAAGATTGGTAAGGATTAATTTTGTAACAGATGGCAGATGAGAATTTGGCATCGAAATCTGGTTATAATACGATTTGTATAAAATGATAAAGTTTTCCATCCTGTAATGAAGACTTTCAACTGCCTCGGGTATGGTAGGTTCATGTTCCTCTCGGAGAATTATCACTAAACGTATACCTTCTACTTTGGCTATATGATACGCAATTTCGATCTGCTCCATGATTTGGTCATCTTGCACTTCGTGAATTCTTAAAAAATAGATTACTAGCAAGTTTGGAAAATCAATGTTCACTGGTTGGAAGCTTCTTATTGTACTACTGTTATTCAAGAACTGGCATAGATTATATATTGAGAAATCCTCATCAAAGGATATGTGAACAGTGCTCCGCCAATATAATCGGCTAACTTCTTCAAGCATAGCAGCATTGTAACAAATATTGCAATTAATAGGTGGACGTCTCTCGGCGTCAATAATGAAAGGTATCATGTCGACAGAACAGCTTAGCTTTTTAGTATTGTACGTCCATCTTTACTGGTTTTGGGTTGCCTCTGAGATGTCATCGCGAATGTAGTGGACTGCGCGATGAGTAGCTATAAAATAAGGGTGTAGTGTATCCACACCAACTGTGGACATCTTCTTCTTTCGATCTTCCATCTTCTGAGACCTAACTGAGGACGTAATGGAAGTACCTGAGGTCGAGGGGGCTATCAAATCACTTGTTGGGGACAAATTTACAGGGTAAATTACACTAAAAGGATCACGTAAAGGATTGGGATTTAAAGTTTTTGATGGTGAATGTGCCAGCTCTGCTTGCATGCGTGGAGGTACGTATCCCCCCACGGAATAGCGAGATGAGGACGGTGTTGATGCTTTCTGCTCACCTAAGCATGGAGCTATGTATTGCCCACACAGTATAGGATTCTCCTCAGCACCTTCATGTCGTCCTCATTTACGGGCCTCATCACACTTGGATGAGGAGGAACCATCGTTACTACCCTCCATCTTTCTTCTCACTCTGCGACAACGGGATGGAGGAGCTGGCGACTTGCGTTTCTTCCCTATCAGTGGTGTCATTCCTAAACATAATGTTAAGGTCCCAAATATTGGGATCATAGGTTTGATTTACTCTAGTNGGAAGTACCTGAGGTCGAGGGGGCTATCAAATCACTTGTTGGGGACAAATTTACAGGGTAAATTACACTAAAAGGATCACGTAAAGGGTTGGGATTTAAAGTTTTTGATGGTGAATGTGCCAGCTCTGCTCGCATGCGTGGAGGTACGTATCCCCCCACGGAATAGCGAGATGAGGACGGTGTTGATGCTTTCTGCTCACCTAAGCATGGAGCTATGTATTGCCCACACAGTATAGGATTCTCCTCAGCACCTTCATGTCGTCCTCATTTACGGGCCTCATCACACTTGGATGAGGAGGAACCATCGTTACTACCCTCCATCTTTCGTCTCACTCTGCGACGACGGGATGGAGGAGCTGGCGACTCGCGTTTCTTCCCTATCGGTGGTGTCATTCCTAAACATAAGGTTAAGGTCCCAAATATTGGGATCATAGGTTTGATTTACTCTAGTACGCCTTGCAGGCAAAATTTGTGAGCTACTAGTATCAATTGTTTCAGGCTCAAAATCAGTGTCAGATAAACTTTCCTCAGCAAATTCTGTCAAATTATCGTAAGTGGTGTATTCGTCGACACCATTATCAATTAAAGTGTACTCGTTGTTATCATCGATGATAACGTTGTCAATATCCTTAATTGCTCGTTTTAATCTCTGGAAGTGTACAGTTCTCCCATTACTAAGTGTGTATGTGTTATGATCGAGCACTTTCTCTATTGTAAAGGGGCCTTGCCAATTATTGGCTAATTTTCTTACTTGATTGTGATCAGTTGTAACTCGTGGCAAATATGCGAATACTTTGTCACCACGTCGATGAGGTTCGCCATATAGTTTTTTGTTAAAAGTTCTCCTCTGTCTTGTACAAGACTGGTTTGTATTATGAACAATGGTTAAGTGAATTTCCTGCATGTCACGTAAAAGTTGATTTACATATCGTTCTAAAGTAATTTCAGAATAGTTCGGATACATCATGGAAAATGATGTTAGAGCTTCACGTCCAAACATGGCTCTAAAAGGAGTTATTCTGGTAGTTGAGTGAACAGATGTATTGTAAAAGAATTCAATACTCTCTATTACCCGACGCCAACTTTTCCCTGCAGCTCGCGATACTGCAACTCTAATCAGTTTTATCAGGGTTCGATTCAGTCGCTCCACCAATCCGTTCGCTTGGGGGTGGTAGGCAGTAGTGAAATCATGTAGTATTTCCAATTCGGTCATAAGAGTTTTCATTAGATTACTTTCGAATTGTGGGCCATGATCTGACACTAAACGAGACATAGGACCCAACTTTAATATCCACTCTTTTAATATCTTGTCGGCTACCTTTTTGGCAAGTGTGCTGTCCATGGGAATGATACGAGCATACTTAGTAAAATGATCGACGAGTACTAAGAGATATTGAAACCCCTCACTATCACGAGATAGTTGCTCTAAATCCATGTGGACAATCTCGTTCGGGCTTGATGTGGCACGGCATTCTAGTTCAGCACGTTGTTCAGGAAAATGAGCAGCCTTATTCAGTAGACACATTTTGCATTTGTCGATAACATCTTGAATGGTCACTCTAATGCCGATCGTGACATAGCGAGAATTGAATGTTTTTTCGGTTTGAATAATCCCAAGGTGACCTTTCTCATGAACTCTTCTCACAAGATCCCTTTTAAAATACTCCGGTATAGCTAGACGGTTATTTCGGCTTTTTACATATAATAGACCGTTATCTGTGGTTGTCCAATTATATCTGTTGTAATATCTCACCGCAGTAGGCGAAAGAGGAAAAAATGGATCATTCATTCTTTTCATAATCTCAGATAACACGAGATCGTTTTGTTGGTGTTTGATAATTTCCTCTTCCAAGATCTCTTCACGGATTAGGATTGGCAAAATTTCTTTACCATTCCTATCAGCATTTATCTCAGGAATTAATTCATACTCAGTGTGGGGTATGAATGTGAACGGTACCTTTTCCCCTGCTGGCTTCTTTAAATCTCGTTCATAGCTTGGCAGCACGGTCCAATAATCAGCGTTTAAATGTAAACGTCCAGGGCGATGCTTGATAGAAAACGAAAAGTCGTTGAGGTATTCTATCCACCTGGCTACTATATTGGATCGATCTCCTGAAAACTTTTTGAGCCAAGCCAATACG
>CABFPE010000338.1:19834-31507 GCA_900660155.1 Hofstenia miamia | reverse complement strand
CAAGTGCACAGAGACCTCTTTGTTTCTGATTATGTTTTTGGATCGTAATTTCCTAAACATGGAGCTACCTAAAATTAAAAAATTAGTACCTGTTTTGATCTTGCAAGGTTTTCTTGGAGAGCGAGTAATAGGTTTATTTCTTGATGCTGTTGAATGCAAAAAAGCGTCAGTGACTTCTTGTTCGCGCGAGTAAGGTGTAAGGGACGTATGCGTGTGATCCTTAAGAAATGAATGCAATGAAAATAATTCATCTCGACTGAGGGCCAAAAATGATGCTACAAGTTTGCAGTGTTCGTCGTCTTTATTGATGTTTGAGTCAGTGACGTTTTTAAGTGCGGAGCGGAGAGCGCAATCGACTGTCTTTAGAGAGGACATCACGGCCAATGAGAAGGACATCGCGGCCAATATTGGTTACATTTAAACAATAGACTGCAAACAGATGTATTTGCCAACAAATATTATAAACAAAGAGAATATGCCCCAGTGACGTCAAAGATACCCAGACGGCTAAAGATACAATTACATCATATCCATGCCCGCCAGGGTCAAAGGTCAAAAATATCAACAGGGTTGCCTCAGAGTTATACTACTGAAGATGTCAGATATCTGATGACGTTGTGATGATTAGGGTAATTTTTTTGAATAAAAAATTATAAATTTTAACTTTTTTACTTAAAAACGTCATTTTTACCTAAAAAATTGACCTAGATTTTTTAGCTTTGGTAAAATTCTATACTGTACATAATCAACTAGGTAGTAAGAAGCACCAATATAGAACTGCACATTGTCTTTGGAATTATTATTGTCTTAAGCAAGCAATTTAACATTGAGAAGAACCTTTCCATGGAAGTAGCTACCTATATTCTGTAGCATTTAATGAATCAATTGCACTGGTAATTCATTAAGACATGTAATATATATGATTTTCTATGAAACATACAAAATTGAGGTTGGTTCAGATTCAAAGTGTTTTACAACTCCAATTTATTTAATAGTGAGTTGCACTAACTTTTGCATGGTAGCCTCATTGATTCAGTTTTGCTCTCTCAACAATGACACTTTTAGTAATGTAATTTTTATAAAAATTAGCAAAATATTAAAATGGCAATTAAATGTTTGATTTAACACATCCCTCTTTTAATAGATAAAAATTGGGCAGTTATAATTGGTAACCAAGAAATTTATTTGTTTAAAAACTAAACAAATTTGAAATGAGGATATAGGCGTATAGGTAGAGGTTTCTTCCTCCTTATGCTTTGTTTACAATTTAGTGCAAAACTCTAATTTTCTCAAATGCTCTGCTATTAAAAAAATGTTTAATTTTGTATTAAATGGTTTTAAAGAGCTTATAAAAATCATTCATACATTGTTTCTTTTCCAAAAGTTAAGCCCCAAAGAAAATTTTAATTTTTTACCTAATTCCCAATTATGAAAAATTTTAAATATGAATGCATAGGCACTAAAGCTATTAAATTTCTAACTATTTAGACAGAATTGACCTTTGACTTTTTTGTTCGCCCTAGTGATGAGTTATAGAGATGCTTTAAAGTAAAAGTAATGGAACCATCAGGAAAAAAGTGGAAGTGGCTCAAGTAACCTGATTAGAAATTTTACAATTCCGAAAACGTTTCTAAGAAACTAAACCCCCAGAAAAATCATCTGGTACCTTAGGGCAAGTATATTTCAATTCTCAGATATTTAGAGTTTTAAACAAGAATTGATTATATTGGCTGAAACTTTAATAGGACACATTATAAAATTGTTAATTTGTTCCAATATACTTTTCTGTTCAATGAAGTTCAATAAAAAAACAAAATAGCTTAAGCATAAATTAAATGTGTTAACCATTTTTAAAAAAACAACCAAAGTATTTCAGATTAAAATTTTTTAAGATTGAAGATCCTGGTACTTTAGCTTTAAAAAAGTTTGCTCAATAGTAGATTTTAAATATTCCAATTTTTTCTCATTCTACAATGTTGCATAACAAAATATCACGTAAGCTAAATGACGTTTTTAAGTCAAAGTCTATTTTCTGTGTAAAAAAACAATATCCTGGAATGAGTCCCAGAGTTCGGTGGTTACCCCACCCAAAACAAAGGCATTTCACTTCAAAGAAAAGAATCTTAGGGTAAGAAAAACTTCTTATAATTGGAAAATTTAGTTAGAACATATTACAGGTTCAGCCATTTCCAGTGAACAACGAATGCAAGCAGCTTTGCCAGTTAAACAAGGTGGCTAGGTAGTTCCCATTGCTTGTTATGGCACCAGTTGCTTTCACTGGTTCAATAGCTGACTCCAATTCCCTTGCTCAACAGATTATTCCTCATATCGATTTACTATACTACCAATCCTCTGAATTTTATGATATGTTTTCTTCAGTTTGCGGAACAAATTCCATGTCTCCACCTGTTCACATGGCTCCTAAAGCTCTGAAGATCCTTACAACCGAGTTGAATACCAATATTTTTAACAACATTCTCAGCAATTCTTCCAGCGATCATGATAGAGTGAGGCTTCAATCATGTTCTCTTCCTCAGAGTCGTGATTGGCGTACAGAGATACCTCTGAAAGCTCTTGGTTTTACATTAGCGCCTTCAGAGTTTCGAGCAGTTTCCTGCTATCGTTTAGGTATCCCACTCCTCAGCAATGAGCAGCCATGTCAAAAATGCAACAAGACTGGACATTTACGGCGATCATGCCATGTGTTGCTCTGGTGATGGTGATAAAATATATCGCCACGATCGTGATGCCATATTTAATCTTGCTTCTAAAGCTGCTCTAGCCCCTATTCTTGCCAAGAGAAATCTCACTTTGTCTCGCTCTCGTCCTGGAGATATTTTCCTCCCGTGTTGGTCTGCCGGTCGTCCTGCAGCTCTTGATGTTACCATCACCAGTTCCTTGCAATCATACTTGTCTCATGCTGGAATTGCTGCTGGTCACGCTCTTGAAGTTGCAGATAATTGTAAAATAGCCAAGCACACCTCATCTTGTCTTGCGTCTGGAAATCAGTTTATTCCTTTGCTGAATCTCTTGGTGGTTGGTCTCCTCTTGCCATTAAACATCTTCAAAGAATTGATTCTATGGCAGCATCTCGGTCTGCTAACATTGATCATAAGCTTGAAATCAGAATTTTTTTTGAGCAACTCAATTATTCTTCAGAGGGGTAATGCCATTCTTATAACGTCACGCTATTTCAATTCTTAAGCCGACTCTTTCAGCATACCATAAATCATGAAGATGCCAATTTCTCTAATCTAATATTTTATCATTATTTTTTCTTACTATTATTTGTGTTTTTTTGTTTATTGATTCTTTTCTTTTGAAATTATTAAATTTTTGTACAGTTGATTTTAGATGATATTTAAAGGTTAGCCGATGAAAAAAAAGTTAGAACATTGGCACTTAAATTTGAGAAAGAAGGTAACAATTGAGATTAGTTATGAAATTTGAAATCGCTGGACATTAACATTAAAATGCATAGAATTACTGAAGCTTAGTTTTAAAAGTTTGCCGCTAAAATTTATATAGTAGCAGAAAACTATAAGATAAGATATTCTGTATTCAGATAAATGTTCAAAATTAGATCATTGATAATTTATCTGAATAGCATCAATAAATTCACAAAACACACAAATCACAAAAACAAATCTTCCAGTCTATGGATAAAATATTAATTTAATACAGGGTTATAGTATTGTCATGTTAAAAAATTTGTATCCTTACCATGATTTACCAGAAATATATTCTTACTTTAGTAAGATTTTTAAATGCTTTTTAAAGGATCTTAATTTTTCAATGTTTTCAATTTCTTTAGGTAGCAACTTCCAGGTTCGAATGGCGACATTAATGAACGATTTCGTTAAAACATTTTTCTTATACTTAACACGTACAATTTTGTGATCTTGAATTCTGTTTATGAGTAAAAAATCCTTTGTATGTATGAAACAATTTTGAAATAAATGATTTTGAAAGATAAGCAGTATGCTGAATTTCCCAATTTTTTAAGATTCTGCTGTACTAGAAGACCTAATTTAAGTTACTAAAAACCCACGTAGACGGTAATACTAATTGGATCAATTACTATAGAAAGAATAAAAAAAATGTTCTGAAAACAATTTGTACGGTGGGATTCGTTTTTAGAGAAAAATGTATTGTAAAACTATTTTGTTTGCATACTATTTTCAAACTTGCGGAAACGGGAAATTTAATAATAAAATTAGCAACTTGACCTCAAAAGCGAGCAATAGCATAACTGTGAATCATTTTGGATAAGACTAAATAATTACTATAAGGAATTTACAAAAGTAAAAAAATCCAACCAAAACGATTTATAACATTTCTAGAAAATGAAAATAAAAATAAATGATTCTATTAAACTAAGTTACAAACTATAAATCAAAATAATTACACTTGTGGAAGAATATTTTTCAATTAATATTGCATGATCGCCATCGTAATTAAACCTAAATCACATAATATTAAACAGATATGCGAAACCATTTTAAATAATAAGATAAGGATACATATATGCGAGACCAATATATGTTTGAATCACTTAGCTTGTGATAAGCAATTAACGTAAATCAGAATCCATTTCTAATTTTAAACGCCTGGCTTTGAGCTATTCTTCACAATTACAATCCATAGAATATCAAATTCTACGACAATTTTCATTTTACAGAACATAGTATCTAAAATCCATTTTGAAAACAAATCCAGACGGTTTAGAAATCCTTAGCACTGATTTTTTGACAAGTTCTAAAGTTTCAAAAACAAAACACATTCCTGAACATTTAAACACTAAGTGTACTAAGAGTTGCAATTGAAAAGACCGGTGTAACATAATATTGCGTTGCCATAGAACAAGAAAAAACAAGATTTATTCAATTTGGAATGAACGATGTATCTCTTGCCACGGATATCCCAATTATAGGAATATACTATTGTTTAGGCTAATGATGTCAGAATGTGATCGATAAGTTGAAAAAATCAGAGGTTATATTGATGTAAATACTGTTTCAATTGTTTTTTCTTTAGTAATATTTTAATTTTCATTGTGTTCTTGCATAGATTGATTTTCATTTGTTAATCTGCATGAAGGTGCTAACCATAGTTTCCTACGTCACACTTTTGCTTTATGTGATTGACAAGTGGTAATCTCAAGGAACTGATAAAGATGCTACTATCCAATAGAATTACGTATAACTGCTATTTTGCATGTAGGAGTTTCGGTATTCTTTGAAGTTGTGCTCCACAAAAAAATAACCAATAGCAACAATCAAAATTTTCGAATGAAAGTTATTGTGTGAAACGCACATTTACTTAAATAACGCATAAACCAAAAGCCTGTAAATATCAACTATCTTGTATTGTGGTCAATTTTCGGCCGCTTTCAAGTAATTCAGTGCTTATCATTAGAAAAAACTGTAAAATTATGGATATTCATGCCAACTTAATGGTTGCCATGCTGAGAAGAAGAGATGTGAAGTGGAACGCAGTCCAGAATCAGATTGGCACAACCTCCACCAACAAGGAAGAAATTATTTTCAAAAGTGTAGTCTAAATCGAAAAAAACTGAAGCCGAGTAACTTTCATCAATTGACTGACCCCGACTCATTTTCCATGCAATATTTTGCTTCAATCGTTGACATTGATGAAATGAAATTAAAGCAACATTTTGGAGAATCAACTTTAATAGTATTTGAAGAAAAAAAGAAGAAATATTGACTTATGATTAAGATCAATATTGTCAGCATTCTTGCAAAGGACAGTGTTCCAATTGCCTGAGGTGCAGCTTAACACTAAAAATCTGTTATCATTTTCACTGTAGAAGCTACAACAAACTACCGATATCTAAGTACTACACTTACACTACATTGAACTGTAGTGTCCTGTGAACGTGAGTTTTCAAAGATGAAGTTCACAAAGTCTCGCTTACGATCACTCAGACAAAATTTAATGACAAGTTTACCTATGTGCTCAGTAGAAAGTGATATTTGAAAATCTGTTGCCAATGCTTCTTTGTAAAATAAACTTGCAGCAAAATCTGCTGAACATAAAAAGATATTGATGTACTCGTTATAATGTGTTCTCATTCATTTTGTGTGATTGTAATGTGCATAAGTAAATTTTTCTAATAAAGTCATTTCGAAAATGAAGACACTTTTATTGCATAAACATCTAATTCCTTCAAAACATTAAGGCCCTAATAAATTCTCAACATGTTATTGTCATTTAATTTCCGGCGTTTTAGAGATTTTGTTCAGTAGTTATTGCAACTTGGAATTACACAAAGCTGACCCCTCCAGTTGATTTTAGTAGTTCAAAAGCTAAATCTGAGAAAAATACGTACAACAAAAACTTCACTGCTGCCATTATCTTATGATGGAATTAAACAACCCGGTTTTGCCTAAGTATCTCAAAAGGAACACTCGATTTGAAACCACAGATGAGTCAAATCTACAAAAAACTATTTGCCAGATATATTCAAAAAATATCAAGATTAGCAAATTGGTGAATGAGCACTAAGTGTATGTTGTTGTGGACGAGAACACTAATGTACACACTGAAATTTATGGTAGGAAGAATAGATTACGGATGCTCACCTTCAAATCAACCTTATCTATCTGAAAAAGTAAACCATCCAGCTGGTAAACAACCCTAAACAACCTTAAAATTCTTTGACGAGAAGGCGTGCTTTACGATCGAGTTATTTTTGTTTTACGGATGTTCGGCCTTACATTGCCAAATGCATGAATTGTCAAATTATTGTACATGCAATCTGCCGAACATGTGAGAAAATAATAGACGAATATAAAGTTGGCGCATAATTTCCGGTGTGAAAACGAAATCTGTTAAGTCAACCCAACATTGAAGCAAGTTTGAAGAAAATGAAGGATTGGGTATGTTACCTGAAGCCGTTCTGACTCACGGGGTGTTTTTCTACAGGCTCCTCAATATCAAGCCGATAATTTTGCTACTATGACGCAGGTAATCCTGGGATTGATTCAAAAGGGCAATGAAGCTAAATGCTAACTAGCAATAAAAAAGTGCTCTACTCTTTTGTCTGTCACGCTATCAAATATTTGGAATCAAAGAATTGTCGCTTTGGGAAAGTCCTGCAATTTTGAATTATGTGCAAGAATAATTGTCTAATGCAGTAATTTTCGGCGCAATTCAAAAGAAATCAATTGTAGTTTTAGCAAAGGACACAATTTTATCTATTTTGAAGAAAATTTCCTAGATTCACACTGGACTATATACTATATACACAAATTTCAGGGAAAGTTGAAGATTATTCTAACCCGCATAATTTGCTTCAAATTTGCTCCAATTATATCAGTGACGTGGACAGAAGCTTTTCAAAGCACAATCACCTAGTTACAAATCAACGAGATACAATAATCTATGACTTCTGAACATGTAAAAACGAATCTTATTGCTTACTGTAATAATTCTTTGTTGTAATAGATATTTATGTGCAGTTTGTCATGGTTACCCCATATTTACCTAAATAAGGTAGTGCTCTAAAATAATTTCTATAATTCCACATATATTGGTGCTGAGCCTGTTGGTCAATGCATTAGGTTTGATCGTAAACATACAAACACGTTCTAGTGCACCATTTATTACCCAGCATATTATCTCTAAGAGGACTTTTACTGGTCAATTTGTTCTGAAAGGTAAATTTTAGAGGGCAACTCCTCCTCTGCCCCAGTTGGACACAAGGGATATGTTGATGAATTCAACACACATGTTGCCAGAAATATACAGCAACATTGGCTGCATGATAGTCCTCGATTCAATTCGAAGAGACCATATAGATCGTGGAAAATCTTTTGCCAATTTTCGATAAATGATTTTAAATTACAAACTGCTGAGATTTTTGAAAATGCATCACTAGACGAGAAGCAGAGATTACTTTTTGCAGTGGTAACATCATCTTCACTATTCTGTGCAAATCAAATTTAGAGCATGGTTAAAGTCAGTTGGCCTATGTTAAAACAGTTCGTTGCAACAATTTCGAGTACTGATTAAGCCGCAGCTGCAAGGTTTATGAAAAACAGGGCTATCCAGAATTCCTAGTTGAGCTTAGGTATGTGGCTAATCTCAAATTTTTCTATTTGTTTAGGCAAAAGTGAGGCTAAAGTTGTGGTACTATCATCAAATTAACAAAATAGAGACACTTTTGGATTTAAAAATTGTAGCAACAAAAGTGTGAAAACGGCAAATTTGCAAAAATCGTTATTTCAACTGAGAAGATTATAGTGACCCAGATGAAATTTCTGCGTATGCCTTTCATATTGAGTGTTTGAATTAACGCCAGAAAACAATGAATAGTGCCGGAAATGCCAAAACAAATTTCAGAAGTTTTTTTTACTAAAAAAAGAAAACATGAACTTCGAGATATAGAGCTGCCAAGAAAAATAAATTTATAAATAAAATAAAAATTGAATGCGCAAATAGTGAAACGAATATATAATTACCAAGTACATAAGCAGTGATAAGCTTTTGGGTTACGGAGGGATGGATCCAGGTTGGTATATATGAATTAATGCTGTTGGGATCACCATCATATGGTAATAAAAGAACTGAAATACAAAAAATTGCAACAGCAACCAATATTCCGCCTGTTTTCCGATGGGAAGAAGATTCTAAAGTATAAGTTTTTGTTAATACCCTAAAATAGACATCATACACTAAAGCTAACAAGCTATACCTTCATTGATTTTATTCAAACATGGAAACATGAAGAACACTGAGGTATTACAAATACATTTATTACATCTTGCCAATTCTAGCTACATTATGTAAAGAGTGGGGTGGGGTTAGGCTTTTTATTAAAGGCACAAAATATTTTGTAAATTGCCCCCTAAGATAGAGCAAGAGAAGAGACGCAATTGTTAATATTTCATGAACATTAGAAGAAAGGCACAAGGGGAACAGTCATAATTCATTCTGCAATATACAAATGGCTTAGTCATTAAATTTTCCGAATGATTAAGATCTGCAAACTTTATATAATATCGACATTGTTATATTGTTCTAAGAGAAGCCAAACTTCATTTATTATTTAATAAGAGTAACTGTTCAATCAAAACACTGGATTAGTGCAATATATTGAATTAGTATCTGTTTATTAAGAAAAAGTCTAAAAATACCTCTTTGTACAGAATTTTCAGAAAAAGCGGGCTCTGAATTGATGATATCGCCAGTAGCAGAGACTCGATTGGGCAAATTTTGGAAAGAATTTTGGTCTGGACTTTCAACAACACTACAAATGATATCTTTTCTGTTAACTACTTGTGTCTAAAATAACTTTTATAAAAATAATTTTAGTAAACAGCTTATCATATATTATCAGATATTCGTAGTTCATTCTGGAAGAACCTCATTAACAAAAATGTTGGTAGGAGTTATACCTCAAGTATAATTAAAAAAATTTAGGTATATAGTATTTTAAGAAAAAAATTGTTTCATAATTCTTTCACAATAAAGCAAAACTTTTGACTGATGACTACCAGTAAATTAATATTTCGTAATTTTAGCCTATATAAATGTAAAAATTTAAACGTAGAGTGAGAAAGAAAATTTCAACTGTTTAATCAGTTTAAGGACGAAAAATGGCAAAACTAATGTCTCTCTATGCTTCAGCAAGAGCTACTGAATTAAAAAATCTAAGCAGTCGGGCACAGAGATTGTCTTTCAATGGTTCAATTATGAGGAACGATGTAGTCGATCAGTGTCAGCCAGAACTATTGATAAAGTTGAAACAAGAGATCGGATATTGTTCTCTTATTAAAACACAACAGATAACTCAACACTTTCACCGATTTTTTCCAATACGCAACTTTAGTTGCATTATTTATTGAGTACCGAGTTTTTTGCCTTGTTTTAGTTTCAGTTCAGATTGACATCGTCGTTGTAATGCCTAAGTCAAAACCAAATCCAAATATCTTTGTTAATGGCATTGATGATGTTGTTCGATGTGGTCTTTTATCAAGTTAAACAACATGTTTTTTTGTCAACTGTTCTATGTCGAATATATGGGAAATAGTGAACTAAAGAATGAATTTGTTTCTATCAGCAGCAAAACAGCATAATTTCCGTAACAAGTGTGAACCTTCATTGACTCTGTACAATACTAGGTTGATTTCGAGTCTTATAAGAACAAACTGACAACTGTCTTGTTAAAAACAAGGAGAATGAAAAATCGAAAAATTAGTTTAAATCAATGCCGATCAGATAAGTGGCACACCAGAAAAATATAGAGTACGGTTGTTTTGGTGAATATTGAGCGTGTATTTCCTGTTTTAAATGATGTGTTGTCACTCAAATGAAAAAATTGAAGGTTGAAAATTTAAAACAATATCAATTTTTTTTGCTGATTTAACAATAAGGACCAGTAAATGTTTTTGCTATGCTCTGATTTTGACTAGAATAGACTAAAAGATAAATTTTTATGCAACTTTGCTGTATTTTTTATACAACAAAACCTGGTCTCTGGTTGAGACCATTCCTTGAAAATTTTTGAGGATCCACACGTCACCTATGCATTAGCCGACATTATTAATTATAAAAATATTAAATGATATTCAATCATGCATAAGGACATCCATATGAAAAGATTTGAGCAAAAATTTCCCCTGTCAGGAATGAAAAATGTTAGTACGTTGTGTTGCTGAATGGCTCAGGGTATTAGCAAATACAAAATGTATAAATCGCATCACCATTATTGACGAAAACTTTATATATAAGGTCCATCTATACCAAAATATATAACCGTGCTTGGTGTACTGACTCAAAAAATGAAACTTGTTAATCGAACATTGAATAATAAACAGTTCAAGGTGATAATGGCGGTAACCTTCACAATAAATGGTTCATGAAGCTCCTTTCACATCCTCTAACTGTCCATTCGCCGGTTTATGCAAACACTTGTAGGAAATGCATCACAAACTTCATCAATCAGTCTCACGTAAAATGCAAAACATGTTGTTCATTAAGAATAATGCAAATTCTGGTTCAACTACCATACTCAACTGGTTTTAAATTGCTAGATTAATGGCAATTTTTAACCGTGGAATCAATGTAAAATGGTATATAACCACCTGTAAAGTGACCTTTTCCACATCTGCGTCAATAGTAAAATGCAATTTTGAGAAAGAATCTGACCAGTTACATGGCTGTAACTTTCACTATTATTGTCACGTTTGTATTATGGTTGCGGTACTATGAAAGTCATAATACATATTAATGTATTTTCATATTTAGTAGCAATGTCAAACAACTGAAGAAACTGGTGGTACAATGAAATACGCTATCACAAAACATAGATAAAATAAAGAAGAAATTAAACACATTAGTATATATCCAATTGTTAGCATGCTGTTGAACTTTCAAATATTAACTATACAAGCTAATTAATGCTGTAGCATTTGCATTCGATATGACTGAAAGTAAATCTTCACAGAAATCAGGAGCTAAACCATTACACTTCACCGTCACATTAATAACATTAATGAATTTCTCAGTTATTTGAATGATTCACGAAAATTTATAAAGAACTTTTTAGATGTTTGCATAACAAGAACAAGTTACGGCTATATTAGTTCATGGCATCAAAAAACAACCAACACAAATATATATATATATATATATATATATATATAA
>CABFPE010000337.1:684165-708778 GCA_900660155.1 Hofstenia miamia | reverse complement strand
TACATGAGAAGTACAATGCATATGACATTTAATGAAGATTTCTGAAGATTTCACATTAGAGCACTCATGGCTTATAAGGAAAGGATAGTGAAAATCCGGGAGATAAATTTAGACGAAGAAAATTTAACGATCATACACGTGTTAAGAGAAAAAGAATACAATAAGAATCTACAAAAACAAATCGACCAAACAGTTCGGATGGCGAGAGTACAACAAACAAGAATAGTCATCATAGTGATGAGAGAAAATCTGGAGGAATTACCTCAATATCTAAAGGATTTAGTACTATGGACAGAAGGTTTCTTCCCATGGGAGAAGAAAGAATTCACAATCTCCGAGCTGATCCATTTCGATTTACAAATTGACTACTGGGCGCAGATATATGGAATAATGATAGATCACAGCATAGCAATAGACCTGTTCCAACAAACGAAAACAGTAGAAATGTTACAGGGAAACGAAGGATTAGAAAAAGCCATGACACTCTTCATCAAGTGCAGCATGACGCAACGCCAAGAACATTTAAAAGAAATTCAAAACGTATGGGCTAACATGAAATTGCAGAAAAAGTTAGATGAATCATGGCCGGAAATCAAAATAGAGGCACCAGCACGTAAATACCACAAGACAGTGGAGATGGTATTGGCAGAGATCAATCGAGCATATGAGCTAAACACAAAGAAGGATTTCCGTAAACATATATTGGAAGAAAAGAATGCGCCAGAGATCAGATACAGGACGTCTGCGTGGCTTTTAGTGATACTGCTCACAGAAGATAAAGATCTCAGATTACCTATAGCAAGAAGCCAAAGAGTAAAACTCACAAAGGCAAAGAAGTTCGAAATCGCGTTATCACCAATGAACACGCAGACAAAGAATTGGATGTTGAAAGGACATGTTGAAAAAATTGAATCACCAGACAAAAACGAGAAACCATTACAGACAATGGAAAAACTACTAGGTAGGCTGATAACAAAGCATCACCCAATGGGAAGAATGTCGATAGTACAACTCGCAAACCTCACAGGAATATGCCCGAGTGAAATACAGATATTTGAGGAGCCTATGCGAAAATATATGTGGGGTGCAACATCGGAGACAAAATTGAAACAGCTGCAAACTCAACCTTGGTTAACCACGAAAAAGATTATTAAACTCAAACTAATACACACCGAGGAGGTACGACAAGCAATAAAGCAGAAGAATGTGCAACAAGAAATTGATGAGAATATGAAACGATATGCCAGAAACAGCCTGCGGTGTACATTTACGAAAATAATAAAAAGAGCTGAAATGCTAAAGAAAGGTGGAATAACAACGCCTGTAGAAATTTGTGAAATGGTGACGAAAACACAATTAGAGATCACTAAAGAAGAACAACTATTAACCTCGTCACAGTTGATACTATCCCCAAAAACACAAACAATGATTGACAGGATAAATATCAAAAAATGGGGAGATGTGAGCCAAGACAGCACGATCAAATGGATTGATATGGACGATGAATGATTTCTGGTAGAAATAAAAGTAACAAAAGAGAAAAAAGAGATTGCAGAAAGAAACTACCCGAGAATACGAGAACAGCAGATGGTCGCAACAATGAAATTGATGTTTATGGAAGCATTCACCCACACAGAACTAGAAGAGCTGATGAAACCATTTAATCAGATTGAGGTCGATGTTGAATGCATCACCTCTAAAGTCGACATCCAGGAACGTATATGGATGAAACTAAGCAAACGGGGACTCACACAATCATTCTGAGAGACAATCCCAGAAGCAAAAATGAATTACCCTGCCACCATCGGATTAGCAACGGCATCTAACACAATGGGCACCTATGATGAAATTGAAAGACTTGTTGATACGAAGATCTATGTACGCCGCCTACAACAATTTCTATACCTATGGTACTGCCTAGATGGCGACTCCCGAAAGAAATAAAACCAGCAAAACATTTCTACATGAATATAAATCATATGTGAACTCGCAACGTGAAGCTATAGAAATGACAGAGCAAGAGGATTACAAGAAAACGAAGAAGATATTGCTAGATATCAACAAAGAACGCATTTATATAGAAGGAACCATCACCCCGGATCAGCTATATACAAGGGGAGAAGCGATTCACATCCAACTCAAAGAGTTAAGAGATGAGATAGAGAAACACCAGCTGCGAGCAGTAATGTTGTTTTTGGGAGTCAATAACATCATGTGGACTGATATGTGGGAACAAAAGTATCGCTACTATGATGTAATGAAAGGAGTTGAAATTGTTACCATGATGCACATTGGAAAAAACAATCCCAGAGAGATATCAGAACAAGAGGTATTGGAAAATATCAGCTTCTTCTATAGAGACATAGCGAACACCCACAGTTTATGAAAGGTCTTCACCTTCTTTTACCCAGATACACAAATGAGAGCAGATCTGGCGCACACATACAAAGCTGATGCGCAAATGACACTTTTGATAGCAATCAAAGGCATTCTCTTGTATGAAAAATATTACGAAATCTTTTCACGGAAGATAAATGAACTATGGGAGATGACACCTATAGTGGAAAACATCAGAGAAACTAGATTCTTAAAATATGCAAACACTGTCACCACTGAACGCGAAGCAGTACTAAAGATGTCTAAACAATCCGAGTACATGATGATTACATGGGAAGACCCTGTGGCGGAGTCATTGATCAGGAAAACAGATNCTCCTAAATAGCTGACTGATTCACTTTGCTTTATTGACTCATTATTTATCTTTAGTTCTATATCATTTATTAGATTTCTTTGTGCTTTCGGTGAAAAAATTATAAACTGAGTTTTTTCAATATTTAGTTTCAGTTGATTATTAGTAAAATAAATGTTTAATTTTTTTATATCTGTTTGAAGGTTTTTTGTAGCATCAAAAGCATTTTTCGCGGTACTTATTAGGCATGCGTCGTCGGCATACTGGTAAATGTCGCTGTGTTTAACATGTTTAATTATATCAATTACATAAATTGCTAATAAAATAGGGCCAAGTACAGTTCTTGGTGCACCCCGCAGTCACTCGTAACATAGCTTGATTTTTTTACTGTTTAGAATTACACGCTGTTGTCTGTTTTCTAGTTCATGATTAAATTAATTAAGTTATCACCAAAATTATAATTTTATCGTGCAAAATATCAAAATTCATTGAACTGAATGCCTTACTTAAATCTACCCAAGTAGCAAGCCATCAATGGGCCATTATTGGTCCATTATTGTTGCCATCAATTTACCAACAATGAGCCATCAATTCACCATTAAAAGCCAATATTTACCAACAATATGCCATTCATATACCAACAATTTGCCTTCTAACATTAATGGTTTATATTGGCAAATGGTTGGCCAATATTGGCCAACAATGCCAATAATGGACCAATAATGGCCCATTGATCATTGTTACTTGGGTGATAGTGGGAACAATAATCCTACATGTGGCAGTAAATGTGGTTAGATATATGAAAAAACAAATATAAGTACTACAACATATTGAAAAGAATAGAGATTATAATCATGATAAGAAAGAATAAGCAAGATCCCCAAAAGATTACAGAAAAGAACATACAGGATAACATCTGTTTCTTCTTTAAAAATGTGGCAAATCCAACAAAGCAGGTAAAGTACTTAAATTTTTCTATCTGAATAGTATATTACACATCACACTGGCACAGTCAGCAGCATTAGATGCCCATATGATTATGATGATAGCCCTAAATGGAATATGGCTATAAGAAATATTTTAAACTATTCATGTAGAAACTGAATTAGCTGTGCACAATGATACTGACAAGTATGGCATTAAAAGAAATGAATTTTTTAAAATGCCAAAAACTGAGTTGATCAAAAGGAAGTCATGTTAAAATTAATGAAAATGGCCAAAGAGCAGAACTTCTCTAGTAAAAGCCACAATAGAGAGGGCATGTGACAGAATGCTAGTTTAAATGCATTTTTGTCAACCTGAAGGAAGGTTGAAGTATGCAAACATAAAACACTCCTTCTAAACCAAAAATGCATATTTAATCAATTTTTATTTAATAGAATATTTAGTGATTTTTAGTTGTAGTTTTTGTTAAATTTTGTTGATTAGACATTGCCAAAAATATGATAAAAATGAATTTGACTAAAGTTGAACACTTGGCTTTTACCAACTGAAGTATTAAAATTATTTGAATTAACATTGACTGACTGATTAAACAGAAATTTAACTGCAAACCTATAAGTGATTTTGTAACAACTGTAAAATGTTATTGGAGAATTAATGATGTGAAAACAAATTGTATCATTAAATTCTTATGGGCAAACAGTCATATTTTTTATGTTAGTTTAAAATTGAATTATCATTATATCAGTAGCATAGTGCTAAAATTTTATTAAAGGGGCCTTTACATAGCTAAGCCATCCAGAATATGGACTAGCTGCAAACAGGAATAACGTTGTACAATTATAGTAATTAAAATAATTGTAAAATTTAGTTAATGATTCTATTCATTTTTGTAAGATGCAACTAAGCTACAATATTGTGCAAATTAAGAAAAATAAGTTAGCCAATTAAGTAAAAATTTGACAAAGTGAAACAAGCACAATTATGCTTATGAATGAACAGCCATATTGGCAGATGAATTATTTGAAATTCAAAATTGGCAGGTACTTCTAAAATTTTAAATAAATAGCTTTGAATTTGATTAGAAATTTGATGAACAATAAATTCTTAGGAGTTTATTTTATTTACATTTCTTCATTATCTGGTTTGATTATTTAGTAAAATGTTCAGCTAAGCAAGTTGTGTCAAGTAGTGGCTGGATTCCATCACGGAATCAATTCGAAGGGTCCTTGTGCCAGTCACGAAACCACACTTATGTTATGGTTAGGAGTTTTTCGATTCTTGCTTAGTCTGACTATCGATCTATACATGTATAAAATAACAGAAGCCTGAAACAACTGGATAGTCGAACCCTAAGCATATATATCTATTCTTAATAGTAGGAGACTTGACTATAATCGACTGAATAAGTGACTTTACATGTATCAGTATTAAATGTAAGTATAGGAAACTGCAATATCATTAAGTAAATCACAAAGCCAGTAATTTTATGGTAATGGCTACCTTAACATTATTTACATGCAGTTAGTGTCAATGCCTGGTTGCTTTATTTAATCAAATCAACAAACACTTTACAACATTGAGTTTAAGTCAGTTACAGCTTGACGTGAGTGCACGCACTGAGCTAAAGTAAGGGTCACATAACTAGTTCCAGTTGAGCTGAGACAGTGGATGCAGTCATCATTCATGAAGGAGAGAAACTGTGTTGTGGTGATCGGCTTCAGGCAGTAGCCCACAGAAGAATCAAAGAGGAAATGTCACACAGCTCCATCACCTAAACAGTGATAGTTAGCATTCGATTAACTTAACTAGTTAACATAAAAGGAAAAGTTTGGTGGTTCAATAACTTAGTAACTCCTCACAAGCAATTTACTGAGTGAGAATCATTAACAATGATACACAGTGCAAATAGGCCAGGTGGAGGATGTTACAATAGCTAAGCCATCCAGAATATGGGCTAGCTACTAAGCCATATTTGTTTCTGTATATTGCAATTATGTGAATCTTGTAAAAGTATTGTGAAAATGTATTCACTGTCATATTGTTAGCACTTGTGGGATTGACATTAAGCCCATGTTAGAAGAGATTTCCATGAGTTGAAAACTCTGTAGCAAACCTGGCTATGCCTACTAAACCTTAGGCCTGACATTTAACATTTTGAAAATTCAGCTTATTTTCTTTGCCAAAAATGGCTTCAATGTTTTGGTTGTTAGAAACTTACAAAAGCTATTCACTGAAAATTTTAATACAGTTTTGAAAGAGCAAAAGGATACCAATGTAAAATTTCAAAATATAAATTAAATTTTTCATCACATTCTTCACATTGTCAATAAATCATTTATTGCTCATCTGTTGAAAGGTTTTGCAAAAATTTATTTGCACTTCATGAAATGCATATTTTTAAGAATTAATTATAAAAATTTAAGCTGATTTTTTCAAATGTTAATGGAATTTTTTATGTGGCATAATATATGTTTGAGTCTCAGCAATTGTTAATTGGCTTGCCCTGCCTTGGCCTTATCCTTTGTGCATTTTCCATGAATTCATCAACTTAATGTTTACTTGCTAAGACATCTGAAGCCAATGGACTTTGTGTGATAAATTCTAATGGGAGATGAGGTACCCCTATACAATAAGGTTAAGAACAATAACAGCTAGTGTAGCATCCACTACCAAGTGTTAATGTAGGTTAAATGATTCTTTCAAATTATTGTTCCTCATTCTACATGGGTAGGGATGTACGCATATTAGCTAATTATTGTATGCATTCCTGTTAATCTTCACTTAACTGAAATAACTGACTACTGTTTAGGTACTCTGCCATCATAGCTCTACTCTGTGATTGGTGTGTATGTGGCCTCTGGCAGACTCTGATCTCTGCATCACCTCACTTGTGTTTCCATTGCTGAATTAAGTAGCTCCAAACCTCAACTCAACAAAGTTCTTATGTGTTCCCCTAACAGAGAAAAACTCCTATTCATATACCTAACATAAATGCAGGTTCATGGTTTGGATCAAGGACCCTCGAGTTGCTCCTGATGTGTTCCCAAACCACTACTACTGCATTTACTGTTTAGCTTGACATTCTGTATAAATAATCAAACCAATCTAAAATCTAAAGATAAGATTTTCAAAGAATTTACATCAACAATTTCCAAAATGATTTCTTGCCTATTTATGGTTAACTTTCAAAAAGTACCTGTCCTTTCAAAATTCAAATTTTTATCATCTGCCAAAATGGCTAAAAATAATGGAAGTGGATTCGCCCCCTTTGTTTGGTCAAAATTTGACTACAAGTACTAATTTGCTATGTTATTACTTGGTTGCATTTACAAAGATATTCTGATAATTAAACTTAAATTGTTTTTCTAATTAATAATCATAATTTGATCTTAGTTTTGACTAATCATATGCTCTTTTTTCATCACTAGCAGCATTATGCTTTGGATTATGCTACACTAGTAAAAATGAAATTATTTAAATGTTTTTTGAAATTCTTTGTGAATATCTCCCTAATTGAATGAGCTATTTTCACAAATTTCTCAGTGAAGTTTTCAACTTCTTGCAAATAATTAGTAGTGGAATCCAGGACATTACCATACATACAGTTAACATGTGCAACATGTGATTTTATTAGGAAATACTTGCTGATGATACTATAATAACTGATTAAAAATTTGAAATTCCAAGCTTAGCATTAAAATATAAGGTACTATTTTAGTTATAATGTAATTGCTTCTTATAGCTCATGAAATAAAAAAGGCATCCAAATTTTAAAAGCACTACAAAATTGAAAAGTGTCACCTAATGTACATAAACAGAAGCAGTTAAAGTACTTGATAATCACATTTGCATTTGAGTTTCTTACGCCTGCACATTATAAGTATTGAGAAATGTTTTTAAAAACCAGAATTTTCCATGAAAAATAAAAAGGGTTTATTTTCTCAACACCATTCATGACAGTAATAGTGTCAATATCTCCTGATTTACAAATTTCCTAATTGACATATTTCTTATCCATTTTGTGAGTGTTAATTCAGTTTCTCACATTGGGATAAAATTCAAAGCTAGATGAAATTTGGGATGAATTGAAATAACCTTGATCATTATTGAAATAATATTGTTGCAATTTAATGAAATACTGCAAAATTTATAGCTTTCTCATAGGGTTAATATTGTTTCTACTTAGAATTAAAACAGTACCTTTGTAAATCTGAGCTATCATATTGTTCCATTAAATCAGGTTTTTGATTATTTGTGCCAGAACTTATGATTTCATCAAAAATCTTTTTCAAGTTGGAGTACTGAAGCTTTTTGTAAAATCCCAAGCTCTCAAATTCTGTCTTTGAAAAGTATTGCTGAGTGTCACTAAAGCTGTGTTCATCAGACATTTGAGAGAACTAGTGATCACTGTGTAATTCAATTAATTGATACAGACATGGCAGGCAGAACAACATGTATTAAGTAAGTAAGTGAATGTTGATTAAATTAAAATGTAAATAGTGGTCAACAATGATAGTATGTATGCTAATATTATTTACAAAAAAATAAAATGATAACACTGAGAAGATAGCCAATGATGTGAAATTGTTATTTCATTTCTTATCCCTAAAGCATGATGTAGTCATCATGGAAAGTATCTGAGACTCCCCCAGAGTAACATCTATTAACCACTGTACATCTAGTAACAACTAATTGCTTTCCCCATCACTGACTTCTATGTGCACTAACAATGTGGCAACTACCTTCAGGAACCATTGATGCCTTGGTAATTGCTAACTCAATGGCTGATCACTAGTTATGCGTTCACTGTGCAACATCATTCAGCTTAGAAGAACTAATTGCTTATGCACAACTATTGTGTGCACATGCAGGAAAGCATAAGTCCTTGAACTCTGTTCTTGGCACACCTATCCCATATTGAGATGCCATAAAAGACATTTTTACAGGATGTCATGGAAGCCTCAAGCAGCTCTAGTTCCCTAGCAGCTTCTGCCCATGTCTCACATGCATAGATCAGTGTGGGTACCATAGCACCTTATAAAAGAAGGAAAGAGAGTGCATTGATAAATCCTTTCTGACGTGCTACTTGCTAATAATGTAAGATCTTGCCAACACCACTATTGCACCAATGTCCACCTTCAGAGAGTGATGCTCCACCAGAGCTGCTTACCAAGCATAAGTAGTTAAACACTGACATGAATTGGATTTTTCTTCTAGAGACATGAACACTATCAGAAGTTCTTTCCAATGCCTTTGATAACCACATGCACTTGGTCTTAGGTACCAAGATATTAATGCCTAGTGGCGCTAGAACTGTAACTAGCCCATTTAGATATTCCTGTAATTATTCGTCAGACCTGCTAAAAAGACAGAGATATTTAGCTTACTCAATGCACTTTGAAAGTTCTATGGAGTAACTCACGGAAAGGAGGTTAACTAAACATGGACCAAGAATACATCCCTGTCAGATTCCATGTTGAAGCCAAAAGCTTGCCCTTGGTTGTTTGCCTCAAATGTGTACAATCAGTGAGTCATTCAAGGATTTAATAATCTTGATTATCAATTTTAGCACACCATTTACTGCAAGACACTGCCAAATGACTTGCCTTGGTACAGAGTCAAAGGTCTTCTAGGTGTTAATGAAATATGCAAGAAGGTCTTCCTTCTGTAATCCAGCAGCTCCTGGTCTTGGCTCATCACATGAATGGCCTGCACAGTAAACTTGTTTGATCTAAAACCAAATTGAGTTCTTGGGTTCATATCTTTTTTACCCAGAAATTGCTCCACTTGCTATACAAAATTTTTGCAATAGCTCTTTCTTCCTACATCTAACAGGAAGACAGTGCATTAATTATTATGTTCAGACCTAGAACTCTTCTTATGACAGGAAATAACTTCTGCATCATGCTATTCCCCTGGGCATGTCTCCATACTAAATACTTGTTCAAAAACTTCCGTAAGGCATTTGATAGGAACACTGCCCCCCATATATGAATGTTTTTCCCTGAAGCTCATTGTAACCTGGAGCTTTGTGCAATTTTAATGAATCTATTGCTATTGTAGAATTGCTTCTGGAATTATAATTACACTAGCTAACTCATTGACACTTCAGAAGGTTGAAAGAGTGACTTCATAAGAACAGCCCCTATTCCATTAAATAGAATTATTAAAAAAATATCAGTAATTCATCCAAGTAACTACGACTTTTTAGGTACAATTTACATGGCTTCCAGCCAAAGTGCTTGCAAGAAGGAGAAGTGTGCTTAACCATAGTGAATGGTGCTACCTGAGATGTCTCACATTTTATTTTGCCTCTTGCTAAATAATAAACATCTCATTTTCATTGTTATTTCTCAGCTCACTAAATAATAGCATGTAGTTACCATGCATTCATACTAAACAATGGCATAATATCATCACAGTGTAATTAATTATTGGTGCATGTATTTGTTGCAGATAGAATGAAAGATTTAATATTTCCTTATATGTATCTGTATCTGTAACCTAAATGGTCCACAATTTGGGACTGGTGATCTGAAAAGATCTCTAGAAGCTACATGTCGCCCCAGTACTTTGAGTAAAGTACTCCCAAATTGTCGCCTTAACTTACAGAATTATTTCCATATCAAACAATAAGTAAGTAAAAGTAGAAAAGGTAAACAGAAAATTGAAGCTAGATAAAATCTATTAACTGTTCTCACCATTGTTACTTATACAAAACAGGTAACAACTTATACAATTCAAGTTATTACCTGTCTTTGTTTACAATCAAAATCAATCACAAGATAGTCATGTCATCAATTTCCCTTTCAATTAAATTTTAGCAATGCAATTATCACCACTCAAGGGGACATGAAAACAGCTTTTGTAAAACTAAACTAGAAACAAAGAATTACGTCATCCTGACATCAGTACAATTAAAATAAATAATAATAATCATGAAAAAGTCCCTGAGTGACTCTACACTATTTGAACCTCTGTGAAGTTTGGTTGGCAGTTCAACCCCAAGATTTCAGGTGCAGATAGATCCAGCTTATCAATGAATGCCATTTTATCTACAGACTCTTAAAACACTTTTAGAAATGTTTAATGAACTCTATTGACAGGCATCCCATCATGTTTCACTGTGACAATTGTGACATAATCCATCAAAACTATCATGTGTGGTCAAGATGAGAGGAAAGGATGAGTGAAACAAAGACTAAAAATATTAATAATGATTATAATGATTAAAATGTAAAAACATGATAGGATTGATTATTTCATTTTGTAAGCGTTTTGTGCAATTATATTTAAAATTATGCTCGACAGTATTTTGACAAAACAAAAGATGGTCAAACAGCGTAGTCAAATTAACGCTGACATTGCGTAATCATAGCAGAAATATTAAATGAGGGAAAAACTGTAAGCAAGAACAATTAACAGGTACTAGTTGAGTATTTAGTTGTTTATTACCAAGTGCTATAAATATACTTGAAATGATGTAATTAATGATGAGCAAATCTACTTTGGATTTATTTATAGCTTTCATACTTGTCATTGCTTGCCTGTTATTATTATTGCATCCAGTAGGCTTTACATGTCAACTTTCTCATTGATTAACTTCAGTTATTTATTACATTCATTACGCTACATGACGATTAGTGATTTAATAGTGTTTACATTTAGATGGTTATTTCAATTGTATCTTTATATTCTATTACATATAGTTTACTTAATAGTCACAGCAAGTTGCTCATTGTTTCATATGGTAGACCTCTGGCCGACTCCTGTTCATATTTTTCTGCTGGCAGCATTGATTGTTTACATGTATCAAAGGCTATTATGTATTTCTATATATGTAGGGTTATTACATGTAAGGCCTCATAGGAAGCTATTTCAGCATCTCTGTTGCATTACTTCGTTTCATACATCAATTCACAATAACAAAAACAATCAATGCACTAAATTCTTAAGTAGTTGCAAATCCCATCACACTGAGTTCGCTATTCACATGACCATTCCTTTGTTGGTTTCTACTTCACAGCGGCGGCTCCATTGGTAAGATGCAGCTGGTGTATGTGTTCCTGGATATGCATGTCTACCTTTGAGTGTCGATCCTGTCTTCCATTATCTCTGCTTTATCTAAATAAGTTGGGGTGAGTTAAGTAGCTAAAAAAAGTAATAGTTTTTCTACAAGTGACACACTAACAGCGGATTGACATGATTCTACACAATCTCTTGGATACACCTCTTGATGCTGCCCCAGTTGTTGCCATTTCCTGCTTCATCAAGGGTGTCTAATGCTTCTGTAACAATGATCAGTTTACACTGCCTAATGCAGTTTTTCACTGCCTTTGTTGTTCTGAAATAATTACTTTGGTTGATTTTGTCTTTACAACTTAGGGGTTTGTGTTTAACTTCAGTCTTGATTTCCTTGCTCTGACACCTGCACATTAAGTATTGAGTGATTTTTTTCAAAAATCAGATTTTAATTTAAAATGGGAAAATCATGTGAATTTTTCAACCACATTCAGCCAAGAAATTGTGTCAATATCTCACTATTTACAAATTTACTAAAGATTTCGAGAAAATATTTTGAAAATGTGGATAAACAGTTGATCCTTTTAAAACTACATCAGTTGGATTAAAGATAAGTTAAGTTGAAATTTTTCTTTCATCTTGTGAGAGCTAAAGTTACCTACAGGCTTGCCTTAAAATAAGAACATTTATTAATATTTATAAGAATTTAAAAATTGAATTTAGCTTTTGATGCTTACATGCTTTGTGGATGGCCCCAAAATAATTTTTAACAAGGGGGTTCAGCACCCCTGAGCCCTCTCCAATACACAAATGCATTAGATTCGTGTCTAGCTAATTTTCTTTATGGCAATGGTGGCAGTGTTTCACCAATCAATACCTAACCTGCATACTAAACCAAAACAGAGATTGATGACATAAGAAATTGATGGATGCTTGATTATTTTTAAGTTGAAAACCTATAAATATATATGAGGTTAATGAATGATGAGAGTTGCACATTAATACAAATACTGTAAAGTATGTTTAACATACATTCTAAATTATCTTTTGTTGCCTAACATCCTTTAATGCAATTTGAAGCATTATTTGAAAAGTGATTAATGAAAACGTTATTATTATTTACCTATATTTTAGTTTTTAATCTAATCGAAGTGTTCCACATCAGAGCAACTGATGCACAAAGAGAAAAAATGCGCCCATGATCAGTATTCATTAATTTAGTTAAATATGAGGTTAATGAATGACAAGGGTTGTGTATTATTACAAGTATGGGAAAGAGTATTTAACTTATATTTTATTGTATATTGATTGAAGCAATTAACAAAAGTAAAATAATTATGTCAGCAGCCTTTCATGACGATGAGGTGATAATCTAAAAAGTAGCATTTAATCTTTGAGGGAATGATAAAACAAATGTAGATATACGCATACATGTATAGTTGTTAATTAACAGCTTAGATTTAGTGCACAGCTTATAAGCATAATATGTTGAAACAACACTGTCAATGACAGCTTCTTAGAATGAATTTATTTTATATATATTCTTATATATTCATACATATGTTCTTTCAGCTTTATCTTTGATCAATTTCAATATATTTTCTTTTTGAATGTGACCCATTTTACTTTATAATTGCATAGCATTCCACATACATTTTCCTTTTTCTAATAATGTTGTTAAAACTATTGTGAAACTCCTTGGATATGAAGATATCTAAAAGTAGATATGTTGTTATGCAGTGGTGCGCATGTCCAATATACAGTATTTCTTGTTTATTTTCTAAAGCAAATAAGACTTGAAAATTAGGAATATAGTTAAATGTAAAGAAACCAAAGTTTTTCCAACTAAAATTTAATAAATCATTAATATCAACTTTAGGTAGAGCCATGTTTCCAGAGCCAAATTATATTCTCGAAAACCATTATAGAAAGTCTATTCTTGATAGTGCTGAGCACAGGAGGTCTTGCTTACAAATTTTTTAATAGTGTATCCAATGACTGTCTCTTATTACACATCTCAAAAAACCTTAATCATGTATTCATAGAGAATAAAAATCATACCTCGATAGCATATTTCATTAAAAAAAGATTAATGTAATTTGAGGAATTAATTTATTAAAATACTTAACTCTGCATGGCAAGCGTTGACAATTACGTTTTTTCCTTTTAAACTTATTTCAATTCTTAGTTGGTTACCAATGTCATGGGAATTTACTAGAGTACATTTCTAAATATATTTTTATTTTTCTTTTTCTTAATTTTAATTTTAATTTTAATCAATCATTGGTATTAAAATAAGAATTTATTGAGCTTTTACCCCGAAAAACATAATTTTGAAAATTATTATCTAAAAGTTGTTTTAAATTTCTTTGACAACATACGTAATTATGGAGGACAGCATTCCATCAAAATTTTAATAGCATTCAAGAAAAAATTAATTGATTCCTTACATTTATATTAAATATATTTCTCCCGCATTAAAAATTTTCAAATTTAGAATCACGGAAATTTACTAGAGTGATTTCTTAATTCAATTTTTTCTCCTTCTTCTTTCCTATGAATTGCAATTAAAAAGCAAATATTGGCTTGAAAATAATAATTTATGTTTAACTCAACAGTTTTATTTTTCAATATCATTATCTAATAGTTGCTTTAAATTCGTTTGTCAACGTGTTACATAATTAAAGAGCATAATATTCTATTATGTTTTTAATTAAAATGGCAGGAATTCTAACTGAATTTAATTGATTAAATTTATGTTGAAATATATTTCTCCCGCATTAAAAATTTTCAAATTTAGAATCACAAATGCTGTTCTTGATATTATGCAGTATTATTTTCAAAGAATCAAAATTACATCATCTTAAGGAATGCTCATCAAATTTTCGAAATGATGCTCCATGTATGTTAGATGATGTAATGGTGTCGGGTTCTGAAAGAAATTTTGCGTTTCTCGGAATCACACCTAATGCAGTCCTTGAAACAGAAAAACTTCCCCAAAGCGAGAGCTTGAACTTCAATATTACTAATGTTACTATTAAAGAAGACTACGAAACTATAAAATGTAGGAAGGCTATTCTAGAAAATGTGAAGTGGTTTGCTAATCAGAATCAACTGCTACATACGCAATCATTAGATATTCACAATTGTACATTTGAAGGCAATATATTGATGTCAAGCAGGGTAGAGGTGTTCATCTACGTCAAAAGGGGAACTCTTAAAATTGCCTATTATTCATTCAGTGATTTTAACAATTTTGGAACTTTAATTGATGCTTACGTATTTAAGATTGAGATTTTTTGACTCAAATTTCAAAACAACATTTCGAATATCTACTGACTGGCCAATTTTCAACTTCCCTTGCAATAAGATCTTGTAATTTTGTAAAGAGTGAAAATTTTAGTTCATTCTTTTATTATTTGCCATTACCATCTGGTGATTTATCGCAGTATCCAATTGTCAGCATTGAACAGTCTGTATTCGCTTGGAATTTAGGCTTTTCTTCATTAGTAAGCATTAAAAAAGCAGTAGATAGTTTAATATTTTGTCAAAATGTTGTTAAATTCAACTCGAAATTCAAATTAAATGTAAATATGACGTTAACTACGGAAAAGACAAAAATACTTTCAAACATTTTTCAATATAATATTGGAGAAAGTTTGATCAGTCTTATCACTAGTAGCTTTTATTCGAAAGCAGTGGAAATGCGCAATAATTGTTATACAAGAAATGTCTTACAGAAATCACTTACAAATATAGCAACTTTTTCAATGTTAGCAGGGGCTCAGGTTTGTATCTCTAATGAACTGTTTTCAAGCAATATCTGCATGAACTATTACAAGATACATAGTTTGTCATCGGTTTCCAATGTTTCTGTCATAATGGAGAACAGCAGTTTTATTGTGGACAAGCGAATGGAATCTTGTAACCTGATAAACATAAGCAAATTCATAAATCTGGAGACTTTGAATGTAACACTTCTAACCTTAAAAGAAAATCACCAAATCTTACAAAATAATTGCTCTTTGAATTTATCACTTATGCAAATTGATTTAAAAACTGTAAAGAAAAACTGCAAAAATGTTCGATTTCATTATTATCCAGTGATTACCATGTTTATTTTCGCATTTCTGCTAGGCGTATCAACAAAGTTTTTAATGGATGTCACCTTTACACATAATTATGATATTTTCTTGTGTGGAAAACTTCCAACTAAAAACAAATCAACTCAAACATGGCATTCACGTGATCTTAACCAAAGATTGAGACGAATACAAGAAAATCAAGACAATATCTATGATAATCCAGGAAATAATGAAGTTAACTGAAAACATAATCATTATAAATTTTCAATGCATTATGATATTAAATAAACTATATTATTCATTAATTTCCAAATTTCAACATTTATTTCTCTGTATGAGAACAATAGACGTCACTTAATGGGTTAATACATAATATTTTAGTAAGGCTTATGGCAATGCAATTTGTAAGTATATATACATGTTTAGCTACAAGTTCTAAGAATTTGTCAAAAATATTAGCCAATGAAAAAAATACCACTGATTGAATTTTTCGAAGAAGCTTAATAGTTATTTATAGATTTCAAATAGCAGTAGTTATAGACCACAGTATACAGATTACACAGTATAAACTCTAAGTTCTCCTATTCAGAAATCTATTATTGAACTTAGTTTTTAAATATAATTGCAATATAATGGTTTGAAAGCCAAGTATTTAGATAATACATTCTTCATATATTTCATTTAAACTAATAATTTGCTAAATTAGGTCAACATCAGGGTTTTAAGCAGATTCTGTGTAGGTGGCTCATCGGGTTATTTATACTAGTTGACGAACCAGTGTGCACATAAATATTTTATGTCATGATAAATGTCATCACCAAATACTTGTGAGATATAAACTAAATGTATACAATGCATATTTTCCAAAGCAACTAATTGCAAAAAGCGCTTCCCAAAAATGACGTTCTTTATAACAAAGGTGTACATAATATGTACGCCTTGTTTATAACCAGGAACCGAGTATATTTACCAGAATTGGAACAATGCCTTATTTCAGTGTCATTAAGCGTCATCCTCTTCATGTGAAGCATTAAGTTTTTATCTGAATTTTTCAATTTTGTGTTTTTAAATAACAATTGAAGGACTTATTGTAACAAAACATTATAATTAATGCACTCCAAGATAATTATGTAACCAAGTAAGAGCCATTACTAGCAAACTAGAATTTTCATTACTTCAGGAAATGTAGAAAAGTCTAAACACAGTTGAAATTTTCTTCCTAAAATTATGTGCTAAATAATACAATTTTGGCAAAAACAAGACTTCTGTCATTATTTCGCATTCTTTCAGATTTAAAGAAGGTGACTATAACAATTAATATCTTATAGGAAAATATTTTAGCAAGTACGACATTTTTACTATTCTTAAATGGACAATACTTTGGCTCATGGTAACTGTTGAAGCATTTTGAAAATGGGATTGAGAGCATTTGTTATTTATAAAGATTATTTGCAAATATTTATTTTCTTTGTTAGCCTTGCCAATACGTACTACATACATGTAAATTTAAAATATAAAAATTTTCTAAAGGAGTGTGGAAATAGAGTTTTTGTCAAATATTCAGCCTTAAAAACTACTTTTTGAAAAAAAAATTTTCAAAAAAATTGACTCGCCTACGTTGAAAACCTACTCATGCTTGAATTATTTAGGCCATATCTTACATACAATATTACATCATGGTTTCTCCGTCTCTTGGGGTTATCAGCTAAATTCAAGTATTTTTTTCAACAGATTCATTACTCAAGCCTACTAAGGAGTGCGCGGCATCTACATTGCTCCATGCAAATAAAAATTAAAAATAATAATTACAACTATTGTGGTGTTATATGCGTTTGAAATAGTTTTAAGAAATCACTGTAGATTAAGACCATTTCTGTGGACATTTTATGTCCAACAGCCTGGTGTCTTTCTAAAGTTTAACCACCTTTTCCAATATCTCAAAGAATTTTCCTCAAGCTTGTTAAAAATTTGGACATCGTGAGCCATTGTCGCATCAATTGATTAATGTGTTTGTATGTAGAGCTAAAATTTTACTACTGTGAGGAAACTGTAAGGAGTAGACTAAATCCTCCAAAGAGTACCTCCTCGCGGTGGTTCGTGTGTAATGCTAACACTCATTTGGCGCGTCAGTGTGCGGAATCCCGAACCTACATTTGGACATTAAAACCAGGGTGCAGAAGGTTCCACAATGTGTACTTTGTACAGATGAGGGAGGTGACGGTCAAGAAGCCTGTCTGTTCTACTATTGTGGATGCAGATGACGACGCTGAGGTAACACTGCAAGCAAGACTGGTTTCAGTTTTGGGAGCGTCTCCCTTTCTCGAGGGAGGCCCACGCCCGGTAGCCCCCCTCTAGCGACGCGCCTGCTAGACAACAATAATAATTTTAATTTTTTAATAGCAAAATTTGAAAAAATTATTTTTAATAATTATCCCAAGTGGACCCAAGGAATGGAATGGATGAAGGCTACAATTGTCAACAATCATTTAAATAGCATATTTGGCTTGTTTTAAAAATATAATCTATTCAAAAGAATAGCCTCACTGAAAAAAATTGTATCAATTTATATGAAAATAAAGGATGTGTGCAAAACATGTAATACTTACATTACTTAGTGGTCCTATCACATATTTTAATTGTACACAATTATTTGCATTTTCATTCAAACAAGTTGGGTCTCTTTGTTAAGTTGCAGCAAACAACTGACAATATATCTAAAGTGCAAGAAGTTAATATTTGATAGAATTATCATATTCCACGCATTAAATTTGACAGCATTCCAATCATGTCATGAAAAAATTTGTTGGGATTTATATGCCAATTTTTTTGAGTTTGTTGAAATCATTATGCATTGTGGCTGATTTATCACACTAAATTTAAATTAAAACTGAATTTTGAAAATGAATAATATCCTAACTATTTTAAATGAAGATATTGGTTTTTGCAATTATTGAAACAAATAGCAAACTATGATTTATTATATATTGACGACTGCTTTAAAAGAAAATCTTATATATCACATCCTTGAAGTGATTTAATTTATATTTTACAAAAAATTTATTTTACTGCTTTTTAGACAAAAAAATAATCCTCCGAAGGAATTTCAATCATCTCTTATTGGTAACCTCCAAGCACATCAAATAAAACAATCTGGTATAAAGTCTTTTAAATATGACAAATCTGATTTTTCATGTTCTCAACAAGCTAATCTCAAAACTCATCAGTTAAAGCACTCTGGTATAAAACCATTTAAATGTGATCAATGTGATTATAGATCGTCCCAAAGTGGTGATCTCCAAAGACATCAGTATACACATTCTGGTATAAAGCCTTTTAAATGTGATTTTCTTCCTCTCATCCTAGAAGTCTTCAATCACATCAGTTAAGGCACTCCGGTATAAAGCCATTTAAATGTGACAAATGTGATTTTTCATATTCTCAAAGATGTTATCTCAAAACTCATCAGTTTAAGTGATTATTTTTAAAAACTTTGTTATTATTTTATATATGTTAATGCATATTAAAATAATCTAAAAGCGTCACGGGTCGGGGTTTAAAATTCGTGTATTGAGACGGGCCAGGCTGGGCCGGGCTTAAAAATACATGGGCCGGGTCAGGCCAAAAAAGTTACGGCCCGATTGCAACACTGCGTGCTATCGCAGCTTGAGATTTGAGAAACTCCCAACACCAGTATGATCAGGGGTGTCCATGGGTCATACAGGTCACGGGTGAAATGGGTCACTAATTTTGGCAGATCACGCAGGTCGCGGGTGAGTCTGTTTTTCCGCATGACCCACGAAAATTTGACACAAAGTTAAAAATTAATTGATGTTTACCGAAAAATCATATTCTAAATGGCGGCTCATTAAATTAATCAGTTCAAAAATTAGGTTAAATTATTCAAAGGTGAAACTAACCTAATTTAGATATTTTTATTGACAAAAATCGAAAAATCAATCATGACGTGCCAGGGGTGTCCGCGGGTCATGCAGGTAACAGGTCGCAGTTCAGAAATGAGCAGATCACGAGTCAAGTTGCTGCGGGTCATGGAGGGTCACGAGGCAAGTACAAGTCATCCGTGAACACCCCTGCCAAAAACAAATCTCAAAGTGACTGATTTTGACCGAGGTATTGAAATTAAGAGTGACCAGATCTCGTTCATGATCAGCCCAGTCCCGGTCTGCTGGCAAGTGCCAACTGGCTTCCATCCGTTTCTGATAGTGAATGTTTGTAATCTGCAGTTTGAATATGCATAAAATGATTGATTTATATATTCCGCTAGACAAATTATTTATTTTTATGGAGCAAACTCAAGTTCACAGTACGCAAGATAGTTTACAGTATACAAAATTGTTATATATGCATTCGACAAGTTTATGTGGTAGCTGCAATACTTGAAATAGGATTAAAGCTTTTGTTTGTTTAGACGTAAATGTCGAAATAACTATATCCACTGTTTAGAAAATGATCATAAAAAGCTTTTATAGGTTGCTATTGATACATTTTCAAAACGTAAATATTTATGTAACAGCTTTGCTGTCATTAGATAAGAGAATGTTATAATTAATTCGTACAAAGCATTTTCTGTTAGCATAAATTGTAAATTTTAATTTCGCTGGCATATAAATTTTCAAATTAGAGATAAATTGATCCGTTAGATGGCTACAACATTTACAAAAACGATGTTATCAATTTCTCCATATGGTTGAAGTTAATGACGTGTTCCATTTTTGAAAGTGGAAGGAGACGCAACACATTTTGAACTTGATTACAATTTGATTGCGAGCTTTTTGGACTTGGCGATTGCGAAGTAAATAAAATTGCAAGAATTTGATCTAGCTTTTGGTGGATTTTGGCCCCTCCAAACTTTATGTGAATGTGCATTACTCTAAATAATTACAGCGTCGCTCAAATTAATTGGATCACCTGTATTATAAAGTAAAAAATTCTTATTCTGAATGAAAAGCCTGTCATAATTTATTTCTGCCATTTATGCGAGTGTGACTAATTAAACAATCACTTGAGCCATGATCGGCACTGACGTCAATGCTTCAATTTATCAAATTATTTAAATGTATTACTAACTGTTTCACTATTTGTTTGTTTAAAACAATGAAAGACGTTCCTATTTCGATTCGTGAATTGATTATTTCTCATCATCAAGAAGGATTCAGTCAGAGAATAATCAGTGAGATGGTAAAAAGACCTCAATCCACTGTAAACAGAATAATTAAGCTGTATAAAAAAATCGAAAAAGTTTATTCTTGCAGAGAAGGTAAATGCGGAAGAAAGAAAAAATTATCATTTCAACCAAAACGCCTTTTGGCTCAAGTAAGTCTATCGAATCCAAGATACTGTGTGAAAGATATCCAAAAAGTTACAGGTGGACCTGCTTTAAGTGTCAGCATCAACACTATAAAGAGAAGTTTAACCGAAAGCAATATGTTATGTCACCGACCAGTACCAGTACCAAAGCTCACATCAGCTCGCATTGCAGTTCGTCATTCTTGAGGTTTAAAACCCCAAAATTGGACTCAAGATGACTGGAGCGGTGTTTTATACTCCGACGAGACTGCAATTGAAATAAAAGCAGCGAAAGATTCAAAAATTCTACCAGAGCATACCAGGTCAGTAAGTTCGTTCAACGAAAAAGTAGTGTTTTGGGGATTTATAACAATTCGAGGACCCGGAAAACTGGTGAAAATCGACGGAACTATGAATGCAGAAAAATACAAGACAATTTTGGAACAAAATGTTTTAGTATTTATTGGAGCAAACAGAGAAATTCTAATATTCATGTTATAGACTGGTCTCTATATAGTCCAGATATGAATGTCATTAAAAACGTCTGGGGCGAACTGAAGAGGAAGATGAACAAGCTCAGCTTCACAAATCGAAGTGATTTGATATCATTGGTGCATTCAGTCTGGGAAAATGATGAAGAATTTTCAGCATTTTGCTCAAGATGTGTTAGCAGTATGTCAAGGAGAATTCATAAATTGGTTGAAGTACGTGGTGGATACACCGGTTATTAACATTTCATATAATTACATTGCTTCTTAAAATAAAATTTGCCTTGAAAAGCTTTATTTTTTTTCTGTTTTGCTTTAAAATATTAAATTAAGCATAAATAATAGGGTGATCCAATTAATTTGAGCAACCCTGTATTACTACAAATTCAAAATAAAACTATAACGTACTGATGCATAACTAGATGTTATTGGTGGCTCAGATACAGATAGTGCTGCAGGCGTAGGCGAAGGAACAGGTGCAACTGCCAATGATGGTGTCTCCGGTATGAGAAAAGAACTGCTGTGTTCTAAACAATATTCAATATTATACATTTTTATTAAGAAGAAACCTTGACTTAAATCTTGATGGTGAATATCAGGACGGCTAAGTAAACTGGTTTGTTGATGAGGTGGAACTGTAACAGCCTGATTAAACATGAATAAATAAATATTTATAATAAAAACACCTCTAGCAATACTTGTGGTGTATTTCCACATCTGATGAAAACCGATTATACTTTTTTAATTTGAATAGGGTCTTCCTCATAAGTGACTCGGCTCTTTTTCCTCTTCTTTTTTCCGAGGTTTCAATTGCAGCTGCTGATAAATTTGAGCGTCTTCGGCTAGAATGGCCTTTTTGCGCGCCTTTGCAATAGTTTCTAAACAAAAACGACATAAATGAAATGATTTTTTGATGTACTGCTTTGTCTTCACTGGCCTAATTGTTCTATTACTATTTATTTTTGTTTCTTACGTACCTGCTTCAATGTCATATTCATCCCACGTTTGCGGATCGCGAGTAAAAAGTTTTTCCCTGGCTGTTCCAGCAAGTTTCTTTGGCCAAAAAACAATTAGTTCTGTCGTTCAGCCAAACATGTGGGATCCACTCGACTGAAGAGTCTATTTGGGACTTTATAATCTTTAACTTTCCTCAACTAAAACAATTAACCTAACAAGCAAAATTCAATGAAAAAATTATTATGACAAATTGGTGTATAATAAAATAAACTGATTTACATACATATATCAAAATCTAAAAACAACGTATTGAAAAGGTAAAGAATTAACAACCAATGCACTATACATAAGAACTTTTAATAAATGTAATCAACAGAAATATCTACAAATTATTCGAGCAACTTCATAAGCAAAAGTTTTTCATTACAAAGTGGAAAGGCAAAAAATTTAAACGAAATCTTAGAAAGACGGAAATGAACAGGAACTTTATTAGATAAAGGTACTTTATATATGTTAAACTTATTTGAGTGATTAGGAAGCCAAAAGAAATTTTCTAAATGGGTAAAAGAGAAACCATTACAAGTACTATCATTTTGCGATTTGCAAAATACAATCAATTTAACAATTTTATACTTTTTTTAGAACAAAAGCTATCCTTACTTTACACGTATTGAAGGATATACCGGATTTAGTAGAACATCGCTGGTAAATGTTCTCATTTTTATTACAATCACTCAATAACTGTTGAGGAATATTACCCAATGCCAGACTCAGAAAGGGACCACTCTCATTATAGCGATTACTTCATTGCTTTAATGGTAGATGTTGACCTCTTAGCTTTCGCTTAATAGTCTTCATAAAATTCTCAAATGAGAAGCAAGAAAAATCTTGAAGTGTGCAATTGAAATACCTTATGTTTGGAGTGAAGTGTATTAAATTGTTTACAACAATAACAATAAATTCCCTCCCAAATAGTGCATGCAATGCTTCAAAAAATCTCCTAATTACGTTTTCAGGAGTATTTTACCAAGAGCTATCCTGAACTAGATGTTGATAAAGCATGATACTTATCTCAAGTGAAAGCAGAAGGAAATTCCGATAATGATTTTGCGGAAGATTTTGTAATGCGACAATTCCTATTAATGAGATTATTAGATAATGTTAGAGTAAATTAATTCAGTTTTTCAAAAAATAGACAAACCTGAATAGAGAAGTAATGTTCTGTATTCTGTAGATTTAAATATCTCAATTCAAAAAATTAATGATGGTGCCGATTGAATTCCATGTGAAAACTAGAATTAAAATTTAATAAACAATTGCTAATATTTGATATCGTTCTATTTGACTTCCAAAATTCCAAAAGAAGTCGCATAACACCAGTACAAGCCCCATACATGCAATCAGGTGGACATTGTTCCAGTAAATCAAAATTTGGCAAATCAAATATTGGACTAGGTCCATGCTGATAATCATTTCTATAAGACAAGTTTCGGAGATTTTCATCAGTTCTTGCCACTTCCCTATGGTTTAAAAACAGTACTCTATCTTGGTATTGCCCCCAGATAGAAAAATTTCATCGTTACGACGTCGGTTTGACGTCGTGTGTAGCGTAAATGTATTTTTCAATAAATATATGCATCGTTTTAGTGTTGATATTTTGGCGAAACTTGTACAAAGTTTGCAAAGTATTTATTTCTGGAATTTTATTGTCTTAAAGTATTTCACAACTTACAATTATCAATTTAGCACTGTAAACTCAAATATAACACAATTATCCAAAATGCAATGTATTTTCTACAATAGCATTTATTATAATAACAGCAAATGTAATTAATGTTTTTGCACAATCAATATATATAATTTTTAAGAAATTCTAGAAGAATGTTCACATGTTAACGTGTGTTCCCACTATCGACTTTTATCATCTGTCAAGAAATTGGTGATAAAAGGCGATAGTGTGAACACTCTATCTGCTTTTTTATCGGCTGATAAAAGTCGATAGTCTGAATGCTCCATCCGATTTTTTGGCAAAACAGCCAAATTACTGTCATCTGATAATTTATCAGCTGTTAAAAGTCAATAGTCTGAACGGTACTAAAACTAGTCGAATAGCTACTTGAAAC
>CABFPE010000337.1:664393-678599 GCA_900660155.1 Hofstenia miamia | reverse complement strand
CACAGTCCATTCAGTTTTTACATGAATATTTTAAAATATTTCTTATATAGCTATATTCCATTTAGGGCTATCATCATCATCATCATCATCATCATCATATGGGCGTCTAATGCTGCTGACTGTGCCAGCATAAAGTCTAATTTACTATTCAGATAGAAAAATTTAAGTACTTTACCTGCTTTGTTGGATTTGCCACGTTTTTACAGAAGAAACTGATGTTATTCTGTACATCCTTTTCTGTAATCTTTTGGGGATCTTGCTTATTCATCCTTATAATCTCTATTCTTTTCAATATGTTGTAGTACTTATATTTGTTTTTTCATATATCTAACCACATTTACTGCCACATGTAGGATTATTGTTCCCACTATCATGGCTTTAACTGTTTCTTTTGCTAATTTTAACTGTTTGTTGATTTCTCTTCCATTTTCATATAAATGGTATGACATTATACCACCTTCAATGAATATATATTCTGTGTTTTCACTTTTAATAGCTAATTCCTTGGACCTTGTATATAGTGGATCATTTGGGATTTTTCTGCTATTTTCAAAATTCCAGCATATGATGATTCTTTGGAAATGGGGATATTTATGATTTGGATCCTTAATTTTCCACCTTCACATTGTCTCTTCTGTAGATATCAGCATATCTACATTTGATATCAATTTTGAGTTAAATTAACAACATTTTAACAAAATATTAAAGTATTTATTGCTCTCCTAATGTTTACTAATGATGAAAAACATAAATTCCAAGCAAATACTAACTGTTGGGTGCTGATGTTAGGAAGCATATAACAATTTTTAGTAAATGAAATTAGTGGTTCATTAGTAGATGGCAAATAGTTAAGAAATGAAATAAATTTTTCATTGTTCATAATATTACAAGATCTTTTTGTAAGGGAAATTAGCCATTCAATATATATTTGAAATTTTTGCACTTTTGAAATCTCAATCCTCTACCAGGTATTGATATAAAATTTCTCCATGATGCTACTATAATCAGCATGGCATACTAGTGGGTGGAGATGTACTAATATTAAACTGCTTAGCTTCTTTATTATGAAACTCCAGTAACTATAACACACACTATTTAGGTGATGAAGCCTTGCAGCATCCTTGCTAGCTGGTAATGTTTGGGCATCTGCCTAAGCTGATCTCAAATAAAGTAACAACAACTCCTTTGTATTTTCAATGAATAAGTTCCACCTCTCAGCCCAGCAAGATAACTTATGTGTACCCTATCCTAGCTCAGTGCTTACTCAAGGCTCAGCACAGCTCAACTTAATCTCAATTTGTAAACTGTACTAAATACTTGCAACCTAGAATGTCACTAACTGCTTAAATAAATATATATTTAGCCATTACCAAAATATATTGACTTCATTTCAACAAGATAAATAAGTAGCAACTTCCTAACCTAAATGTAATAATCAATACATACACAGCAACATTATTTGTCAAATTATAGTCATGAATTTGGATCTAGTTTAATATAAATACAAAATCTTATGTTTGGCTTACTGGCATTACATTGAATTCATTATCATTTGTACATGTAAGAAAGGATTGTTAGTTAGCTAAGCAGAAATAAAAACTCCTAATCATATCCCTAACTTAAGTTCAGATTCATTGCTTGAAATGAGGAACCAAGAATCATTCCTGTTATGGGATCCTCACCACTACTGAACACCAACTGTTTAGCTGAAGATTGTAATTAATAATCAAACCATAATAAGGCTAGAGATAAGAATTAAATAATTTACAATTAATTTTGCTCTATTTATAGTTAATTTAAAAATTACCTGTTGATTTCAAATATCAAAGAGTTCATCTGCCAACATGGCTAAAAATATTGGAAGCAAGTTTGCCCCCTTTGCTTTGCCAAATTAATCAAATCAACAAAGACTAATTATTATCTTTTCACAGTTAATTAATATTTGCATAATACAAATTAATCTAAGATGATAATTAATTTATTTTTAATCACACTTAAGTTTGATCTTAGTTCTTCTTGACTGACTATTTTCTTTAGCAGCTTAATTTGTTTTGGATTACGCTATAATAATAATAATAATGTTGGCAGGTAGCCCAGTTGGTAGAGACGCAGATTGGTAACCTGAGGTTAAGCAACTGTGATTGTGGGTTTGCAAACTTGATGACTTAGCTCACAGGGTAGGAAGATGCTAAAGTCTTGGTTGGCAACTTCCTAGGACAAGGGCAGTCCAAAATGAAAGCTCATGGGGCAGGAAGGTCTCTTAAGCCTTGGTTGGCAACTTCTTAGGAGAATGTGAGTCCAAAATCAAACACAATAAAACACTGATGGGAAGTCATGATAGAGCAAAGGCCCTCAGTCCCCAGCAGGCCTTCAATGGTCAGAGGGTGCTAAAAATCTCTGGACAACAGGGAGACTCCACAATTGGGAGTGTGGACTTGAGAAGTGGCAGTATAGGATCAACACAGACCAATGGACAATGATATGTATATAGGCTGTACATGGCAAGACATAAGAGAGGGAAAGGGCTGCTAAGTGTTGAGGAAACTGTAGAAGCAGAAGCACTAGGGCTAAGGGAATATGTAGAAAAGCAACCCAAAGGATCCCTACTAAAAATCACTAAGGAGTTAAGGAAGTGAAGGAAAGAAGATATACCAGAGAAGGATGGAATCAGAGAGACAAACAAGGTATAGGCAGAAGGCAATGCATGGAGAATACTAGAGGAACACAGAAATGTGTGACAGAGAAGAGAGCAACAAGTGGTTAAAGAAGGCAGGACTGAAGAGAGAAACAGAAGCACTAATAATGGCAGCACAGGAGCAAGCAATAAGAACAAACTGGGTAAAGAAGCATATAGACAGAAGAGCAGAAGTAAGTGATAAGTGTAGGCTATGTAAGAAAGAGTGTGATACAGTAGACCATCTGATAGCAGGATGTGAGAAGTTGGTGCAGAATGAGTATAAGCTCAAGCATGACAAGTTAGGAAAAATGGTACATTGGAGCTTGAGCAGGCAGCATGGGTTGGATGCAGGAGACAAGTGGTAAGAGCACAAGCTGCAGGGAGCCATCAAGAATGAGAAGGTTAATATACTGTTGGACTGCAACATACAGATGAGCAAAGTGATAGAAGCATGTAGGCCAGACGTAGTAGTGGTAGACAAAGAGAAAAGATTAGGAACAGTTATAGACATAGCAGTACCAAAGTACAGAAATGTAGAAAGCAAGGAGAAAGAGAAGTTAGACAAGTACAGAGAGTTAGCAGAGGAAATAGAAAGGCTGTGGAAGTTAAAAAAAGTGGAAGTAGTCCTGGTAGTTGTAGGAGCACTAGGAGCAGTGAGTAAGAAGCATAAAAGATACTTGGAGGAGTTGGGAGTAACAAAGTGAGGAGGACCAGTAGTACAGAAGGCAGCATTGTTAGGAACAGCTAGAGTTCTGAGGAAAGCTTTCAGACTCCCTGGGAACTGGGGAGTTCCCTGAGGTGAGAGGGATACCAGCATGAAGCTGTGAGAGCAAGGAGGAATAATAATAATAATAATAATAGTCAAAAGCAATTTATTGCAGAAAATCTTTGGACTATAAACTAAAAAAGATTTACAAAATAATAGTAACATATACATATGTAATTGTGTGGTGTGTGTTTGTTGGGGATTTGAGTGTGTGTGTGTGTGTACATTATCTAGGATCATATGAAATTTTCAAAGGAGTGTAGTGTATTATTGTCATTATGTATGCATTGTCTGTGAAAGAGAAATGTTTGCACTTTTTTTCTAAATAATAATAATAATAATTTAGGTAAGAAGAAGAAGTAATCACAACTGCAAAGCTGAAAGAGGCTCTAAAGAAGATGAAGAACTGGAAGGTGCTAGGCAGAGATGAGGTATATGGGTTTTGGCTGAAGAAGTTCACAAGTGTTAATGAGAGACTAGCAGTAGCATTGGAGGAGTATGTGGTGAGTGGGTGCCCAGAGTGGATGGTAGTCTGAAGGACAGTTCTGATACAGAAGGACACAAAGAATGGTAGTGAGGCAAGCACCTTCAGGCCAATAACATGTCTGCCAACAACTTGGAAACTGCTAAATTCTGTGATTTCAAGTAGGCTGCCATATTACTTAGAACATAACAGGTTGATATCAGAGAAGCAGAAGGGATGTAGGAAAAAGACAAGAGGATGCAAAGATCAATTGTTAATAGACTAGTCAGTGGTAAAGAATCGTAGAAGTATGAAGACAAACTTGGCAATGGCATGGATAGACTACATGAAGGCATATGACAGCATTTTGCATTGTTGGGTATTGAGGAATCTAGAGGCCAATGGAGTTTCATGGAAATGGGTTGAGTTTCTAGAGAGGGAGATGGGAAGTGGCACACTGAGATAGATGGCCACAGGTTGAGGTTTAGGCAAGGCATATTCCAGGGAGACAGCTTAGCACCACTACTGTTTGTAGTTAGCCTAATCCCCATTACAGAACAGTTAAAGGAGACAGGTATAGGATATAAGTTGGAGAAGAGTGGTAGAGTACTGAGTCACCTCTGGTACATGGATGACCTGAAGATGTATGCTAGTTCAAGAAAGATGTTGCAGAAGCAAGTGGAGACATTGGAGAATGCAAGCATAGATTATTGGTTGGAATTCGGATTAGGAAGGTGTGTGACAGTGACAATGACCAGAGGCAAATGCATAGATGGAGATGGTTTGAGAATGAGCAGTGGTGATAAGAGTCAAAAGGGGAACAAGTACTTAGGTGTGATAGAGAAAGATAGAACAGATCATCAGGAAATGAGGACTAGGTTAAAAAAAGAATACAAGAGGAGAATAAGGAAGATATGTTAGAAGTCAGCATTGAATGGGCAGAACAGCATAAAGGCAGTTAATACATGGGTGATACCAGTGTTGAGATATTCAGCAGGAATAGTTAGGTGGAACAAGAATGAACTGTAGATACCAGCAGCAGAGAGAGCATTCAACTTAAATGGAGATGTAGATATGCTGTACATGGCAAGTCATAAGGGAGGGAAAGGGCTGCAGAGTGTGGAGGAAACTGTAGAAGCAGAAACACAAGGGCTAAAGGAATATGTAAAAGAGCAACCTAGAGGATCCCTACTGGAGTTCAATAAGTAGCTAAGGAAGATAAGAATTGGGAGTGAAGGAAATAAGGTATACCAGAATAGGATGGAATCAGAGAGACAAACAAGGTATAGGCAGAAGGCAATGCATGGAGAATACTGGAGGAACACAGAAATGTGTGACATAGAAGAGAGCAACAAGTGGTTAAAGAAGGCAGGACTGAAGAGAGAAACAGAAGCACTAATAATGGCAGCACAGGAGCAAGCAATAAGAACAAACTGGGTGAAGAAACATATAGACAGAAGAGTAGAAGTAAGTGATAAGTTTAGGCTATGTTAGAAAGAGGCGGAGAGATTAGATCATCTGATAGCAGGGTATGAGAAGTTGGCACAGAATGAGTAAAAATTGAGGCATGACAAGGTGGGAAGAATTATACATTGGAGCTTGAGCAGGCAGCATGGGTTAAGAGAAGGAGACAGTGGTATGAGCACAAGCTACAGGGCATCAAAAAATGAGAAAGTTAAAATATGGTTGTACTTCAACATAAAGACAAGCAAGGTGATAGAAGCACAGAGGACAGACATAAACGTGGCAGACAAAGAGAAAAGATTGGGAGCAGAGTTAGACATAGCAGTACCAAAGGACAGGAATTTAGAAAGCAAGGAGAAAGAGAAGATAGACAAGTACAGTGAGTTGGCAGAGGAAATAGAAAGACTTTGGAAGTTAAAGAAGGACAAAGTAGTCACAGTAGTAGTAGGAGAACTAGAAGTAAGAAGCATAAGAGATACTTTAAGGAGTACCAAAGTGGGGAGGGGAGTAGCACAGAAGGCAGAATTGTTAGGAACACCAAGTGTTCTAAGGAAAGCTCTCAGATGCTTTGGGAACTTTTGAGCTCCCTGAGCTGAGAGGGATACTAGCATGAAGCTGTGAGAAGAAATAAAATAATAATAATAACAATAATAACTTTATTAGTCACTAAAAATTAAAACAAGTCAAGCTTTACAACAGCAATGACAGTCACAGGAGATAAAGTAGGAGCAGATGGAACAGTAAGCAAAGTCAGAGAAAAGCTCAGCAAACAGAAGAGGCATCAGAGATTTATTGAATTTTGGGCCAAGGAAAAAAATCAATGGCTGTTGGAGGGTTAAGAGTAAAGATGCAATACAAGCATGATTAAAAATGAGTAAATGGTGTGATGCATCTTGAGATGATGAATGGTGAAAGTGGCAACATCATCAGAGTGAGTGGGGCAAGAATTCGAGAAATTTATAAAATCAAACAGATCAAGGTCAAATTTGTGAGTGAGCAAGTGATTGAACAGGAGTAGATCACAGGCCTGGAGGTAAAGTGACAGTGGAAGGGGCAATTTTTAAAAAAGAGCATTTTTGTATCCTAAGGAACAGATCCATTTGAAAGCACACTTCTGCAACCATTCCTTGGGGTGCAACAAGGCACTAAGAGAAGATAGCCAGGTGATTAATGGCAATATTGTGGAAATGAGCAAAGAATGAGGAATTAGTTTTGCTGAGGTGCAAGGAAACATGCCTTGACCATTTAAGTTTGCAGCATGTTGAAATCCAAAATGACTATGATGCAGAGAAAATTTCTCAGGGATAAGCAGATCTATAGGGCAATGCAGAAAAAGAAATACCAGAAGTCTTGGTTGTGTTAAAATCAAGATTCTTAACAAAGGACCAATTAGACAAAAGCTCAAGATCAGAGGTAATATTGGAGGCATTGGCATACAGCATTAATATTTTCTGAGAGGTTCTGTAAAATTTTGCCTGAACTTAAAGCAAATTATTTTGTTTATTTATAGAATTAGTAGAATTAGTAGTCTCAGCTCAATTCACATTAAAGTAATAAACGTCTTTTAGATAAATGAGCTTAAATAACTATATATCTCACCTAACCATATGCAGGCATTATTAAAGCAGACTGAGAGCCCCGAATTATTTTACACCGGGGCGTCACACCAATGGGGCCTGGCCCCCCAAAAATTTTTGCCAGTCGTAGTAGTTTTTATAGATATTTTTAAACCAGTAATTTTAACCAATAGATTTATCCTAACTTTTGGTAAAGGTTCTTCCGAGGTTTGATTCAGGGGGCCTATTATTTGTGCTTATATAAATCAATTTATAGGATTATAAATTCGGATAACAAATAATTGCTGGCAGATTATCAGTAGTTGATAGTTGTTTGTTTTAAATGACTTGTTTTCGAATGTTTATCCTTTTCCTGCTCGGGAGATCAGTGCTTATGAAGCAAAAGCATTTGTTGACATTCCATCTATGGTAAGTAGGCCTATATAATTTTACTTCTAATTGATTTCTCTTAAAATCAAACATTCATTCAACAGTGCGTCCGCATCTAGTAGGCTATTGTGTAGTTTTACATTTTTCAATAGTAGTAACCAAAATGAGTGTTATGAAAGAAGACTCTGTGAGACAAAATATAAAATTGTAAAAAAGAAAATAAAAAATATTTAATGGATCTAACAGTTAAACACAAATGTCAGGATATTTATTCGTAAAAGTTGGTATAGGCCTACTAACAATATTTATCAGAAGGCATTATTTATGTAAGCAAAATTTCCAATATAATTGATTGTACTGTAAAACAAAACATGGATGCATAAATGCACATTACAGTGCAATATTTTTTAGTAAAAATCACAAGCAACAGGCCTACATGAATATATTTTCGCCCCCCCCTCAAATCAGGCGCGTGACGCCCCTGATCTTACATTTGTATATTAATTGCCAGTTTAATTAGTGTTATATGTGACCATAGAATTGGACTGCTAGGCTTCCAGTTTTTGCTGACTGTATTGATTGTTCACATGTACTTAGTGTTTATATATTTATCTATAAATGTAGGGTTATGTATATGTAAGATTTATAATAAGTTATAACAAGAAGAATCAATACACTAAATTGCTAAGGAATTGCATCACACAAGCACTGAGAACATTTCAGCACCACAAGGTTTGTTTGTTAGTCACAACATACTTTCCAAGGTAACTGGTGATCATTTACCAATCCACGTTCCTCCTTGAATTGCATTGTTCAGGGTTGGGTTTCAATGCTGGTAATATCTTGCTGCTTTCAATCTAAATGAATTGTAAGGAATAATAGGAAGAAAGGAGTATTCAAATCTATTGTAATAACCTATCCTAATGAATTGAAAGTGGGACGAATTGGGATTGTAAACATAGTTACAAGGATTAATCACAATAAATTGTTAAAGCATTTCTACAATGCGTTTATGATATTCTTCTAAATTAAACCAAATTGGTCATCTGCCAACAAAAAGCTGTACTCAGCCACCAAGCAAATAAAACTGCATTTCCAGTTTACTGGCTTGTTATTAAGCACTAATATGCAGGTACCCTTTCTATATTATCCTTAAATTTCTCCAAGATACCAAGGATTCTCCAAGATACCAAGGAAAAAAGTAGTGTGTCTTCTTTTCTAAGCAGATATTCTTAAGCTTGTAAATAAATGATGCCAAGTTATCAATAATTCAAAGATTCACTTTCTGATTCTTTAAGTTTTTTTATCCAATTTTTTTCATTTCAGGCAGTACTCTTTACCTTCTGCTCAATGCTACTAGTTGGTTAAAAATGCCCAATCAGTGTTTGAATTAGATCCAAAGTTATGACTTACAGCCGCACACGACTTTTGACATAAAAAAAATGACTCATTATCCGATCCATGACTCCATTTAGAAATAATATATTTTAATATAGCTGTCTGTTTTCTACTTACTCTCTAGTGAAGTAAAATTCTAGAAGTAACAAAAAATAAATAAATGAACATTTTCAATGTTAACACATAACTAATTTCTATTATATAATTGTAGTGCTATGGTTCTTAGTTACTAGAGTATTGAAAGTTATTGCAGTTATCCAATATATATATATATATATATATATATATATATCAATTCTAGATAAGACTAATTCTTATAGAATATTCTTCACATTCGATATTCATAGATATTTGCCAATTTTCCTAAAATTTATAAAACCATAATTTGTAGAGGTGATAATTGGGTTTACCTGTGATAATTGTGATGTGATGTTCTTGATTGATTGGAGTGCTAAGTACAGATTTCCCGTGCAAATGAAATCGATATCTGGGTGTCATCTGCAAGCAGTTGGTGGGATATCCCATTCTCGGAAAGAAAAAAACTAATGATAGAAATATAGACAATAAACAATATAGGGCCAAGTACTGAGCACTGAGGTACTTCACATTAAATAAGTTCTATACTAGAGCATTCATTTCAAACTTGAACATATTGTCTCTGGCTGAATAAGTATGACTTAAACCAGTTAAGTGCTGAACAAATCCAATTTTTAGAGTATACGTAATAATAGTACATGGCTAATAGTGTCAAAAGCAGCTGTCTGGTCTAATAAAGACAAGAATATCATTTTTGGTCTGAAGAAGAGCAGACTCCTCATATCAGTTAGCCCTATAGCGAGATTGGTATGTTGTAAACAGTTTATTTGACTTCAAAATGGAATAAATTGTTTTGCTCCAGATTTTTCAATTAATTTGGAAAGGAATAGTAGGTTCGCTATTGGTCGATAGCTAGAGTGCTGACTGACATCCAAGTGCTTTTTTTTCAATGTATGTCGAATTAGGAATGTCTTCAAGCAATCATGGAAATTAGTTATTGATAGGTTAACCAAATGAGTTAAATAAGAGAGTATTCTGTTAAGAACTTCTTCATGTTTCAATACATTTGTCAAAATAGAGTCAAGTTTGCATGTCATATTACGCATAGACATAATAGTTTCTCGTACTTCTAGTGTAGACAGTTGTCATGGGATATGATCATATTACATCATCCACTATCCCAGAAGAGCTCGAATAAAAGATACGATATATATATATATATATATTTGTTTTTTTAAGAAGTAAGCCTGGAAGGAATTCGCATTGGCCATTTGGTTGACTATCTTAGTCTTCTTGGTAGAGATCTCAGATACTAAATTAAACAATTTCTTTGAATCATTTGATGTCCCTAAAAATATGTTTTTGCAAAATATCACTAAGAGTAGAATTATAGTTCATTGCCATATGACTTGATGCAAAATTGTGGTTAGGTAAGTATTGGATAAATTTAATTGAGACAATTTACTTCTTCAAATGATAGCCTTGATTCCAATTTGTTTAACTAGAGAAAGGCCAAAGAATACTGAGATATGATCAGGAAAGTCTTACGAGTTATCTACAAAATGTTCTGAATAATGTTGTCTGCATCTTTGGTGATGAGAAGGTCTATAATGTTTCTTCCAATATGCATAGCAGACTTTACATGTTGTGTCACTTAATGATTGTCTAGACTTTCAATTAATTTAATCGTGAATTGTTTTTCTGGACTATTCATATGCACATTCAACTCCTCTAATATGAAAATAGAATATGAATAATTTTGTCTTCATCATGGTAATCCTAAAATTTTTCAATAAATCCCGTTGTACTCGGAGGGTGATAAATTATGAAAACGTCAATAATCTGATTGAAGAATTCTAATGTCATTAAGAAAGACTCAGATGTAGAATGCAAACTGCGCTTAGAGAAATTTGGCTTTAGACTCAATTTCTATAAGAAAGCAATTCCGCCAACACGACTTTTGCGAACCACACTAATAGATCCATACCCTGTAGGGCAAAACAAATTTTCAGAGAGCACATCACTTGGCAAGAGCTATATTTCAGTAATAAAACATATATCAATGTTTTTTCCAAGGACTAGTTCTGAAATTTGAAATTCCTTATTATTTATATACAGAGGCCTTATCAAAACACAATTCAAGTTATCAAGTATATATATATATATATATATATATATACAATAAAAATTTCAATTTAAAGCAAAAGATCTAAGAAACAGTTGCAAATGGGATACAGAAAATGCACCTACTAGATTTGCAAATAGATAAATATATAGAGGGGTTTCAAAAAAATTTAGACTTTTTCAATTTTGATACTGATTTAAACTAGGTATTTACCATCTGTGTTAATGATTTTTTGAAGATCGTAATGAAGCCGACTGACCTCTCTGAACCGACTGAAATGATGAAGGTAGCCAACCAGGAAATTCACAACAGATTGTCGACAATTGAATTCAATGTTTGATCTATTTATGTCCATATTCCAAAATATAGCGACTCAAAAGATTGCCGAAGAACAACATAAAATATACCGCTCACTATTTACTATCTCCCCAGGTTGTAGCACTTCGAAATAGCAGTCTGATCTGAAATTCACTGTAACAATAATATGAAATTTCTCGGCGCACATCCCACGTTTGCGTATAGTTGGACGATGATCACCAGGGGAATTCACCTATGCTCTTACATTTTCTTTGGCATCACATTACTGAATGTTTCAATTTAATAGCTAAATGATATCCTCGGTTCTTATGACTAAGTTGCAGAAAAAACCCAGTGTACAATAGAGCTGCCAACATCAGCAATATAGATAAATATGTTCTTTTCAATTCAATTTTGATTTTTCAACATTATGCGGTTCAGAAAAATTCAGCATTAGGTTTCTTTTGATTTATGTTTGGGGATGCAGTCCACCAATTTACACCCTTGCCTATAGTATTTAAACATTTAATAGTAATTTCAATTGCAAGCTTACATTTCAATGTATGAAAACAAAAATTTAGGCAAATTTTGTTGGGTAGTTAAACCTGAACCATCTAACAAAACGCAAGAATGGTGGGTAATTTAACTACATTCATGCGCAGATTGATTGAATGCTTGCATTTATATTGCAGTATATTTACAAGCAAAAAAGTTTCAATTTTGGAATCTTAATTGCAGTTCTTGATCCTAAACAGTATGATTTTCAAGAATCAGAATTACATCATCTTAAGAAATGCTCATCAAATTTTCGAAATGATGTTGCATGTATGTTAGATAATGTAATGGTATCATTTTCTGGAGAAAATAATGCGTTTCTCGGATTCACACCCAACGCTGTCCTTCAACCAGAAAAGCTTCCTCAAAGTGACAAAATTAATTTCAATATTACTAGATTTTCAGAAAAATTCTTTAATTTTTCTAGTAAATCAAATTCTTATTATGAAAATAGAAGCATATTTTGTTAATTTTTAGATATTATTTTCATATTTGAAAACCTTTTTGTATTCAATGATGATATATAGGATTATTTTTTGCGAAATTACGACATGGTATCCCAAAGTTTATAATAATTAATATTTGTTTAGTATAAGTATTTATTTATATTCACTTAAATTATGTATTTATACATTTTGTGATAAGATCATGGCTTAATTGAATTTGAAAAGACAAATTTATTTGCAAATTATTAGCATGAATATGCAAGGACATTTCGTGACAATTAATGAAATTATTTACATAAAAAAATTACCTGGCTAGTTTTGGTTAAAGCAATAAATAAGAACTGTGCACAACCAAACGGCAGTAGCTTTTTATCTTTCCTACATATAAATAATCCTACATTTATACATGAAACTCCTACTGAATACATGCGAACAATCAATACTGTCGGCAGAAACAGAATGGTAATAATGTCAGGGGTCAAGTCTTCATAAACGATAGTTAAACTAACTATAGTTCTACGCATGTAATAAATAGGGGGGCGCGTAGGCGCCTGGTATGTATAATAGGGTTTTTTATGATACCGTAAGAATTTGGATCTAAAACAATGGGTTATCCTATGGGTAGCTTTCCAGGTATTTGTTGACAACTTATTTACAAGAATGGATTGATTGGAAATCTAAACCAATAAAAATCCCTAAGCCTATACCTAACGTAGAAGCACAATTGAGTCCTAAGCTACGAGCCACACCACGTTATGAATAGCTGATTGTGCGGCGGCTCCAAACATCCTTTAACTGCTGCTGGGGACCACTTGAGAATTACTCATGTGCTGAGACAATTCAGCTTTTCATTTCAATTAATAATCAAACATGATATAATACAAAAATTATTCAGTGAAAATCAATTCATCACCTTTCAAATGAATTATGCAATATTTATATTGAAATAATTACAAACAGTTAAACATCTAACATGTACCTGCCATTGATTACATCTTGTTTAGAATTTCCCTCGTCTGCTGATTTTACGCAAAAGTCACTATTAATTAGCTGTAGGATATTCGCATTATTCTTTTTGCCAAATCGATTTGCCAAATTGCATAATCGCAACTGCTCTTAATTTACAAAATAATTATAAGGGATAATCAGGTTATTTTAAAGAAAGATATAAAAATAAATTACAATTTATTATTAGTCTTAGTTTCTTTCCTTTTCTTTTTGTATTTCCAACCTGTTATGCCACAATAGCTGGCCAAACACGACCGGATGTATCATTTAGCAGCAATAGTGTTACATTTGATAGGAAGTCAGCAACTCTATATAGTGTTCTTACCACAATTAACATTTGCTTAAAAACAAATGTATGAAGAATGTTTTAAGTTAAAGATTAAAAATCTTCCCAAATGACATTAACTTACAAATCAACGTCGAACTGTACAATTATTGTTGAATTTAGAGTTATTTTCAAGTTGAGGTTACTCTTTCTTCTAAATTTCAGCTACAAATTTATTGAAAGATTATAGAAATTTCGAAATATTTTATTTATAATAATGTTGTTTACCAGTTTTGAGCAAATGACTATTTTCTTACTATTCTCAATATAATTTTATTAGGAATTATGAAATGTCATCTAGTAAGGATGCAATTTTTTATATTTAATAAAATACATCTCTCTGCAAAATAATAAACAGCATACTACTTGCAGTTTATCAAAATTAAAATTGTACAAAAAAAATAATATGCTTACCTCTGAAGAATTTGAGTAAATGCTGTAAACGAAATATTGCACCAAATCAAAAGCAGTAAAGGAGTATTCTCGACTTGCTAATGAAATAGAGCTGAAATTTCATTTAACTAATCAAATATGTTCCAATTCCAAATAATCGGTTATAAGTAATGTAAACGTATTGTGATACAATTATAATTGTAAGTATTATTTAGGAAAAAATATTTTAGTTTAGTGGTTATTAAAATTAAATATTAAATTTTTCATGGACAATATATATATATATATATATAAATATATATATATA
>CABFPE010000337.1:630666-646712 GCA_900660155.1 Hofstenia miamia | reverse complement strand
TATATATATATACAATAAAAATTTCAATTTAAAGCAAAAGATCTAAGAAACAGTTGCAAATGGGATACAGAAAATGCACCTACTAGATTTGCAAATAGATAAATATATAGAGGGGTTTAAAAAAATTTAGACTTTTTCAATTTTGATACTGATTTAAACTAGGTATTTACCATCGGTGTTAATGATTTTTTGAAGATCGTAATGAAGCCGACTGACCTATCTGAACCGACTGAAATGATGAAGGTAGCCAACCAGGAAATTCACAACAGACTGTCGATAATTGAATTCAATGTTTGATCTATTTACCTCCATATTCCAAAATATAGCGACTCAAAAGATTGCCGACGAACAAAATAAAATATACCGCTCACTATTTACTGTCTCCCCAGGTTGTAGCACTTCGAAATAGCAGTCTGATATGAAATTCACTGTAACAATAATATCAAATTTCTCGGCGTACATCCCACGTCTGCATATAGTTGGACAATGATCACCAGGCGAATTCACCTATGCTCTGACATTTTCTTTGGCATCACATTACTGAATGTNATAATACAAACTATAATTCAGTGAAAATCAATTCATCACCTTTCAAATGGATTATGCAATATTTATATTGAAATAATTACAAACAGTTAAACATCGAACATGTTTCTTTCCTTTTCTTTTTGTATTTTCAACCTGTTATGCCACAATAGCTGGCTAAACACGACCGGATGTATCATTTAGCAGCAATAGTGTTACATTTGATAGGAAGTCAGCAACTCTATATAGTGTTTTTACCACAAATAACAATTGCTTAAAAACAAATGTATGAAGAATGTTTNAATTTAATAGCTAAATGATATCCTCGGTTCTTATGACTAAGTTGCAGAAAAAACCCAGTCTAGAATAGAGCTGCCAACATCAGCAATATAGATAAATAATTACTTTTCAATTCAATTTTGATTCTTCAACAATATGCGGCTTAGAAAAACTCGGCAGTAGGTTTCATTTGATTTATATTTGGGGGTGCTGTGCACCACTTTACACCATCGTGGTTACGGCCTTGCCTATAGTATTTAAATATTTAATAGTAATTTCAATTGCAAGCTTACATTTCAATGCATGGAAACAAAAATTTAGGAAAATTTTGTTGGGTAGTTAAGCCTGAACCATCTTACAAAACGCAAGAATGGTGGGTAATTTAACTACATTCATGCGCTGATTGATTTTCAAGAATCAGAATTACATCATCTTAAGAAATGCTCATCAAATTTTCGAAATGATGTTCCATGTATGTTAGATGATGTAATGGTATCATTTTCTGGAGAAAATATTGCGTTTCTCGGATTCGCACGCAATGCTGTCCTTCAACCAGAAAAGCTTCCTCAAAGTGACAAATTTAATTTCAATATTACTAGATTCTCAGAAAAATTCTCTAATTTTTCTAGTAAATCAAATTCTTATTATGAAAATAGAAACCTATTTTGTTAATTTTTAGATATTATTTTCTTATTTTGAAAACTTTTTGTATTCAATGATCATATATAGGAATATTTTTTGCGAAATTACCACATGGTATCCCAAAGTGTATAATAATTAGTAATATTTTAGTATAAGTATTTATTTATATTCACTTAAATAATGTATTTATACCTTTTGTGATAAGATCATAGCTTAATTGAATTTGTAAAAGACAAATTTATTTGCAAATTATTAGCATGAATATGCAAGGACAATTCGTGACACTTAATGAAATGATTTACATAAAAAAATTACCTGGCTAGTTTTGGTTAAAGCAATAAATAAGAACTGTGCGCAACCAAACGGCAGTAGCTTGTTATCTTTCCTACATATAAATAATCCTACATGTAACTCCTACTGAATACATGCAAACAATCAATACTCTCGGCAGAAACAGAATGGTAATAATGTCAGGGGTCAAGTCTTCATAAACGATAGTTAAACTAACAATAGTTCTACGCATGTAATAAATAGGGGGAGGCTCGTAGGCGCCTGGTATTTATAATAGGGTTTCTTATGATACCGTAAGAATTTGGATCTAAAACAATGGGTTATCCTATGGGTAGCTTTCCAGGTATTTGTTGACAACTTATTTACAAGAATGGATTGATTGGAAATCTAAACCAATAAAAATCCCTAAGCCTATAACTAACGTAGAAGCACAATTGAGTCCTAAGCTACCAGCAACACCATGTTATGAATAGCTGATTGTGCGGCGGCTCGAAACATCCTTTAACTGCTGCTGGGGACCACTTGAGAATTACTCATGTGCTCAGACAATTCAGCTTTTCATTTCAATTAATAATCAAACATGATATAATACAAACTATAATTCAGTGAAAATCAATTCATCACCTTTCAAATGAATTATGCAATATTTATATTGAAATAATTACAAACAGTTAAACATCTAACATGTACCTGCCGTTGATTACATCTTGTTTAGAATTTCCCTCGTCTGCTGATTTTACGCAAATGTCACTATTAATTAGCTGTAGGATATTCGCATTATTTTTTTTGCCAAATCGATTTGCCAAATTGCATAATCGTAACTGCTCTTAATTTACAAAATAATTATAAGGGATAATCAGGTTATTTTAAAGAAAGATATATAAAAATAAGTTACAATTTATTATTAGTCTTAGTTTCTTTCCTTTTCTTTTTGTATTTCCAACCTGTTATGCCACAATTGCTGGCCAAACACGACCTGATGTATCATTTGGCAGTAATAGTGTTACATTTGATAGGAAGTCAGCAACTCTATATAGTGTGTTCTTACCACAATTAACATTTGCTTAAAAACAAATGTATGAAGAATGTTTTAAGTTAAAGATTAAAAATCTTCCCAAATGACATTAACTTACAAATCAACGTCGAACTGTAAAATTATTGTTGAATTTAGAGTTATTTTCAAGTTGAGGTACTCTTTCTTCTAAATTTCAGCCACAAATTTATTGAATGATTATAGAAATTTCGAAATATTTTATTTATAATAATGTTGTTTACCAGTTTTGAGCAAATGACTATTTTCTTACTATTCTCAATATAATTTTATTAGGAATTATAAAATGTCACCTAGTTAAGATGCATTTTTTTTTATTTAATAAAATACATCTATCTGATGCATTGCTAATAGCAAAATAATCAACAGCATACTACTTGCAGTTTATCATAATTGAATCATAATTGAAATTGAACCAGAAAATAAAATGATATGCTTGCCTTTGAAGAATTTGAGTAAATGCTATATAAACGAAATATTGCACCAAATCAAAAGCAGTAAAGGAGTATTCTCGACTTGCTAATGAAATAGAGCTCAAATTTGTTCTACTTTATTAAATGAGACGTACAATAAGCTAAATTTAAAGTTTTCGTTTAACTAATCAAATATGTTCCAATTCCAAATAATGGGTTATAAGTAATGTAAACGCATTGTGATACAAAAATAATTTTAAGTATTATTTAGGAAAGAATATTTTAGTTTAATGGTTATTAAAATTAAATATTAAATTTTTTATGGATAATTATATATATATATATAAATATATATATATATATATATATATATTACATAGAGTACACAATTTGAATTGACGTGATGAATATTTTGAAATATGCAAATTTTAATGAATTCTTCCAAAATATGTTTTTTCAAATTATGTAACGTATTCAAATTATTTATTTAATTTTGAATTTTAGTGTTTAATCTCAATAGAATACGCTAATGCTCTTTATTAAATCGAATTTATGAAACTTACATAACGTTCGTATCCATTTGTATTTGCTCAAATTTTGTGCAACTTAGGTTGCATAATATGGTTTTTTAATCGTATTTCAGATGGTTTAGAGTTAGAATTATTATGTCAACTTCACTGAGTAAGAGAAGAAGAATTGATAAGTTTGCTGCTAATTTATTTAATGAAAGTTCAGATTCTGATGCCGCATTAGGTGATGACCTTGTTTCTGATTCTTTTTCCATAGATTCGCCCCATTATGTAAGTTCACCAATTTCTACTTTCTACTGAAGAATCATTTAAAATCTGATCTTGGAAATTGGGGAATTAATTGCAATATACCTAGAAAAGCTTTTAACAAGTTACTTTCTTCCAGTGGTTCACTTATTAATTTATATTCGCATGGCCATGAAGATTTCCAGTTGCAGCAATTTAATAATGGATTTTTCGTGTATTTTGCCGTTTTGCACGTCGGAGACAAAAAGCCGTGTTATTAAATTGCACGTCAATATTGATGGGTAGCCATTATACTCGTCTTCTCGAACAATCTTAGAACGTGCTTTTTTAGATGGCAAAGTTTCCAATGTGTTTTTAACTGCATGTTTCTGTGGATCCTCAAAACCTGATCTATTTTTGGAACCTTTTGTTGATGAAATCAAAAGTATTTCATCTCAAGATTTGTCTATTAATGGTTTAAACCTTAAATTGAAAATAATGGCTATATCTGCTGATTTACCTGCACATTCGTTTATTAAAAATTCTAAGACAGGTGGATATAATAGTTGCCATTAATACAATGTGGTCAGCCCAGTAAGAACAAAGCCATCAAACGTTAGTTTAATACCAAAACGACGTCGTTATTTGCAACAACAAACGCTACTAAAACGACACAGAACATGTAATTATTAAGAAAACAAACTGATTTCCATTTGTAAACTAAAATTTGGATGCACTTACAACTAACATGCGAACATTCTTCTAGAATTTCTTAAAAATTATATGCGAAAACATTAATTACATTTGCTGTTATTATAATAAATGCTATTGTAGAAAATACATTGCATTTTGGATAATTGTGTTATATTTGAGATTACAGTGCTAAATTGATAATTGTAAGTTGTGAAATACTTTAAGACAATAAAATTCCAGCAATAAATACTTTGCAAACTTTGTACAAGTTACGCCAAAATATCGACACTAAAACGATACATATATTTATTGAACAATACATTTACGCTACTACGACGTCAAACCGACGTCGTAACGATGAAATTGTTCTATCTGGGGGCAATACCAAGATAGAGTACTGTTTTTAAACCATAGGGAAGTGGCAAGAACTGATGAAAATCTCCGAAACTTGTCTTATAGAAATGATTATCAGCATGGCCCTAGTCCAATATTTGATTTGCCAAATTTTGATTTAGTGGAACAATGTCCACCTGATTGCATATATGGGGCTTGTACTGGTCATATGCGACTTCTTTTGGAATTTTGGAAGTCAAATAGAACGATATCAAATATTAGCAATCGTTTATTAAATTTTAATTCTAGTTTTCACATGGAATTCAATCGGCACCATCGTTAATTTTTTGAATTGAGATATTTTAAAGCTACAGAATACAGAACATTACTTCTCTATTCAGGTTGGTCTATTTTTTGAAAAACTGAATTAATTTACTCTAACATTATCTAATAATCTCTTTTATAGGAATTGTCGCATTGCAAAATCTTCCGCAAAATCATTATCGGAATTTCCTTCTGCTTTCACTTGAGATAAGTATCATGCTTGATCGACATCTAGTTCAGGATAGCTCTTGGTAAAATACTCCTGAAAACTTAATTAGGAGATTTTTAGAAGCATCGCATGCACTATTTGGTAGGGAATTTATTGTTGTTGTTGTACACTATTTAATACACTTCACTCCAAACATAAGGTATTTCAATTGCACACTTCAAGATTTTCTTGCTTCTGGTTTGATAATTTTATGAAGACTAAGAGGTCAACGTCTACCATTAAAGCAATGAAGTAATCGCTATAATGAGAGTGGTCCCTTTCTGAGTCTGGCATTGGGTAATATTCCTCAACAGTTATTGAGTGATTGGAATAAAAATGAGAACATTTACCAGCGATGTTCTACTAAATCCGGTATATCCTTCAATACGTGTAAAAGTAAGGATAGCTTTTGTTCTAAAAAAAGTATAAAATTGTTAAATTGATTGTATTTTGCAAATCGCAAAATGATAGTACTTGTAATGGTTTCTCTTTTACCCATTTAGAAAATTTCTTTTGGCTTCCTAATCACTCAAAGAAGTTTAACATATATAAAGTACCTTTATCTAATAAAGTTCCTGTTAATTTCCATCTTTCTAAGATTTCGTTTAAATTTTTTGCCTTTCCACTTTGTAATGAAAAACTTTTGCTTATAAAGTTGCTCGAATAATTCGTAGATATTTCTGTTGATTACATTTATTAAAAGTTCTTATGTATAGTGCATTGGTTGTTAATTCTTTACCTTTTCAATAAGTTGTTTTTAGGTTTTGATATTTCTATGTAAATCAGTTTATTTTATTATACACCAATTTGTCATAATAATTTTTTCATTGAATTTTGCTTGTTAGGTTAATTGTTTTAGTTGAGGAATGTTAAAGATTATAAAGTCCCAAATAGACTCTTCAGTCGAGTGGATCCCACATGTTTGGCTGAACGACAGAACTCGCTGTTTTTTGGCCAAAGAAACTTGCTGGAACAGCCAGGGAAAAACTTTTTACTCCCGATCCGCAAACATGGGATGAATATGACATTGAAATATTAGGCTCTGCAGGTACGTAAGAAACAAAAATAAATAGTAATAGAACAATTAGGCCAGTGAAGACAAAGCAGTACATCAAAAAATCATTTCATTTATGTCGTTTTTGTTTAGAAACTATTGCAAAGGCGCGCAAAAAGGCCATTCTAGCCGAAGACGCTACAAATTTATCTTCAGCTGCAATTGAAACCTCGGAAAAAAGAAGAGGAAAAAGAGCCCTATTCAAATTAAAAAAGTATAATCGGTTTTCATCAGATGAGGAAATACACCACAAGTATTGCTAGAGGTGTTTTTATTATAAATATTTATTTATTCATGTTTAATCAGGCTGTTACAGTTCCACCTCATCAACAAACCAGTTTACTTAGCAGTCCCGATATTCACCGTCAAGATTTAAGTCAAGGTTTCTTCTTCATAAAAATGTATAATATTGAATATTGTTTAGAACACAGCAGTTCTCTTCTCATACCGGAGACACCATCATTGGCAGCTGCACCTGTTCCTGCGCCTACGCCTGCAGCACCATCTATATCTGAGTCAGCAATAACATCTAGTTATGCTTCAGTACGTTATAGTTTTATTCTGAATTTGCAGTCATAATTTTTTAGAGTGATGCACATTCACATAAAGTTTGGTGGGGCCAAAATCCACCAAAAGCTAGATCAAATTCTCTCAATTTTATCAACTTCGCAATCGCCAAGTCCAATAAGCTCGCAATAAAATTTTAATCAAGTTCAAAATGTGATGCGTCTCCTTCCACTTTCAAAAATGGAACACGTCATTAACTTCAACAATCAACTTGATGATGCTATTTTGTTTGTTGTTGGTGAGTTAAAATAGCTACTAAGAATATAGTAAGAATTACAACTTTGTTGTAACAAAAGTAAAACTGCGAACCAAAAACCTATGGAAATTCATTATAAGAGGATATAATTAGTACTTTATAATTACAATTTTGCAACTTAGTGTATTTAAACGAAATGCAACCCAAAAACTTTGTTTGTACGCGAATATTTTTTGTTGTGAACTTTATGATTACCCTTAAATGTTGTTGTGCACAAAGTTGTAAATGTGAACTCGACTTAAGAATGGATACTTTCAATCTTTGGAACGAAAGTTTTAATTATGCAAATTCATTTAAATTTAATATTTGTTAGTTGAAGAAGATCAAAGATTGATAATATGTATAATTATCTCAACAAAGGATTTGCCTATTACTTACATTAAAACGGAATAGCAAAGCCAAAAAATTTTCATTCGTGAGGCACAAAAGCTACTAAGCGTAAAAAAATAATTTCTATTTGCATTTACTAAATTTTACACAGTAAATTAGTTTAGCTTTCATAAAAATGGATCGCGTGACACGAAAATGTACTGTGTTCTACTACAGTTAATTCCTTCTTTCTAACAGGGAAATTTACAACAAAATGCCTTCCTATTCAAAAAAAGCAATCATGAGATGCCAGGTTAAGATGTGTTATAAAAGTAGCATGATGAAATTTCGGATACATTTATTTTGTTATTATAGGAAATGTATAAAATTCGTTAAATTTGTTTTGACGTCCTATTAATGACAATAATTTTGAAAGTAAAAGTATGCATCAATGAATGCGTACGTTATTTTGTCAATAATGATGAGAAAAGTCGGTGTGACTACAGTTTTATCCACCACTGTAGGGAAAAAAGCTTCCATATGTTATAATAAAGAAAGAAGTTTTCACTTACTAGGATTTCCATTTCTTCATCAAAAAAATAGTTTTGGTAGTTTTCATGGATGTTTGCTTGTTTTTACTGTGTTGGCCTAATGATGTAATGGTGAATTTTGACTTAAAAACTTTTATTATGCTGGGGCTATATATATCCAATTACATACATTTTTCACAATTCGTTTGTAAAATGGAATTATTTTGTAAATTTTAACTATATTGACACATGACAGCCCTATTAATGACAATCATAATAAAGTAAGCATTATTTATTACATGATTTTTATCTTATTTCATTTAAAATACCAGCATATACATTATAGTTTGTGACAATGTATGCATTAGTGTGATGTTTTTTTCTTAAATAATGCCTGTTTAACTTAGAAGGCTTTAAAGACAAAGGCTTGCCCAACATTGCAGAACTCAGTATATTCAATGTTGGCATAACTTTTTTCAAATGCATTGGCGCAGGCTTGTAACTGGCTGGCAAATATGGAAAACTTAGATTTTCTGAATCCAAAATACACATCTTATTAATAGGTAAATTATTGAAGTTTTTGATATATTAGCAATTTTTTTAGATACCTTGCAATCTTGCCGTTTGCCCAGATTCACAAAATATGATGTGAACAAACATTGCATGGAGTTTTTTTAAGCATGCAGCAGATCGTTTGAAAAATAGATCTTTATAATACTTTTAAAACTTTAAATGCTTTTTTGTAATATGTCCTTCAATTTTGATCTCTATCATTAATTTTCTGTGAGTTTGTATTATAAATAACTAGCCATTAATCTTAGACTTTTTTCTAAATGAGAATTTCTAATTTTTTAATACTGAATTTGAAATCGTCATTTTATCATCGAGGTTTTTATTAGATTTTTGGCAATGCCATGTATTTCAACCACCGCCTATGATATGTTTGGGTTTAAAAATATATATCCTGTTGCAATATTTAAATATACTTTAGAAATTCGTGTAATTTATCTGTAGATCCACAGAATATTTACCATTGTTTTGAGTATATCTGAAAAATTATTTCAACATTTTAAATATTTGGATGATTTTTTAAAAAATTTGCTTCATAAAAAGATTGTATTTAAAATTTCTAAATGTAAAGGAATTTGGAATTATATATTACAAATCAACGTCGAATTACATATTTAAAATCAAAGTCGAATTATATATTACAAATCAACGTCGAATTACATATTACAAATCAACGTAGAATTATCTATTTCAAATTCGAAGTTGAATTATATATTACAAATCAACATAGACTTAACTATTTCAAATCGACGTTGATTCTAGCATCACTTTTTATAAGTTAGATCGACGTGAAAGAATGACGTTGAATCCACGTCAAGAAGTCAATTGGGTTGGTGAAATTACAAAATTGAGATTTGTTTTACATACAGACGCCAGTTTTAATAATTTACCTAATGGAGGATCTCAGGGTAGTTTTGTGTTATGCATAATATTTGAAAATTTTGCAATGATCGAATCCAATTTCTTGGCAGTAATACAGGATTAGACGTGTAGCATGTAGTGCCCTGGCTGCAGAAACACTATCAGTTTTAGAGGGGTTGGATTAAACTATCTATTTAGCTTTAGTTTTTATGAGGCATTGGTGTCAACTGTATCATTAGTGGATATCAAGCAGCTTTTCAATGCTATATACTCCACAAAATTAGTTCTTGATAGATGTTTGAGAATAGATATTAGGGCAGTAAACGAGATGCTTTCAGACGAATTTGTTCATGTAGTCATCTGGGTTTCATCTCAAGATCAATTGGAATATCCTCTCAAATAACCTCAAATAAATTGATTCAATCATTTCATAAAAATTACATTAATAATTTTAAATCTCAAAAAGTAAGTTTTGGTGTAGTTTGTTAGTTATGTTTTAAATAATTATTGTTAATCGCGTGATGTGTTGCTTTTGCTTGTACTTGTTGACAATTATGTCCTTTATAATGCATAACTATTCGAATATAGTTAATTTTTAAATAGGTTTTAAAATTTAAAGTTTTATCCTACTAAGCTTATTAAAATTCTTAGTTGCTACCAATATCACGGAAATTTACTAGAGTGATTTCTTAATTCAATTTTTCTTCTTTTTCTTTCCAATGAATTGTAATTGAAAAGCAAATATTGGCTTGAAAATATAAATTTATGTTTAAATCAACAGTTTTGTTTTTCAATATCTTTATCTAATAGTTGCTTTAAATTCGATTGTCAACGTGTTACGTATTTAAAGAGGATAATATTCTATTATGGTTTTAATTAAAATAGCAGAAATTCTAGCTGAATTTAATTGCTTAAATTTATGTTGAAATATATTTCTCCCGCATAAAAAATTTTCAATTATGGAATTACAAATGCTGTTCTTGATAATATACACTATTATTTTGAAAGAATCAGAATTACATCATGTTAGGGAATGCTCATCAAATTTTCGAAATGATACTCCATGTATGTTAGATGATGTAATGGTATCATTTTCTAGAGAAAATTTTGCGTTTCTCGGAATTACACCTAATGCTGTCCTTGAAACAGAAAATCTTCCCAGAAACGACAACTTGAACTTCAATATTACTAATGTTACTATTAAAGAAGACTACAGCACTATAAAAGCTAGAAATGTTATTTTAGAAAACGTGAAGTGGTTTGCTAATAAGAATCAACTGCTACAAACGCAATCATTAGATATTCACAATTGTACATTTCAAGGAAATATATGGATGGAGCTTAAGGTAGAAGTGTTCATCTATGTCAAAGGGGGAACTCTTAAAATTGCGCATTCCTCCTTCAGTGATTTTCATTATTTCGGAATGATAATTGATGCTTACGTAGATAATATTGAGATTTTTAACTCAACATTTCAAAAGAACCGCAATTTCCAATATCTATTGAATGGTGAAATTCGAAAATTCTTTAGAGTAACATCCTGTAATTTTATGAACAATGAAAACTTTACTTCATTTCTCAATTATTCTGCTAATAAAACTCCACGATTTCTATCGCTAGATTATCCATTTCCTTATTTTGCATCTATGCTGCCAAACATCAGTATTCAACAGTCAGTGTTTGCTTGGAATTTAGACTTTGATTTATTAGTATGCAGTACAGATTTATTACATAGTTTTATATTTTGTCAAAATGTTGTTAAATTTAACTCGAAATTTATATCAAATGTAGGTATGGTGAGCTCTACAGAAAAGACAAAAATTCTTTCAAACATTTTCCAATATAATATTGGAGAAAACTTGATCAGTCTTTTTATTTTAAACACTTTGTCAAAAGAATTGGAAATTCGAAATAATTCTTACACAAGAAATGTCTTACAGAAATCAATTACATATATTCAACTTTTTTCAATTGAAGGAAAAGCTCATGTATGTATGTCTAATGAACAATTTTCAAGCAATGTCTGCAAGAACTATTACAAAATATTTACACACCGTGCCAATGCTTCCGTCATTATGGAGAACAGTAGTCTGAATGTGGACATTCGAATGGAATCTTGTAACTTGATAAATGTAGACGAAGCCATAAATCTGACACTTTTCAATGTAACACTTCGAACCTCAAAAGAAAATATTGAAAACATAAAAGAAAATTGTTCTTTATCAGCTACACCATTTGATTTAGAAACTATAGAAAAATACCAAATTTACCAATGCAAAAAAGTTCAATTACATTATTATCCAGTGATTATTATGTTTATTTTAGTATTTCTGCTAGGCGTGTCAACAAAAGTTTTGATGGATGTCACCTTTACAAATAATTATGATATATTTCTGTGTGGAAAACTTCCAAGTGAAAACAAATCAACTCAAACATGGCATCCAATCAAACTTGACAAAACATTGAAACGAATGAAAGAAAAGCAGGACAATATCTCCAATAATCCAGGAAATGATGAAGTTAACTGAAAACAATCATTATAAATTTGTAATACATTATCATATTAAATAAACCAAAAATTTCCGTAAATTACCAGAATTCAATAAAGGTCACTTAAATGGTTAATATATAAAGTAGGGTGTACCAACAAAATAAAAAATTATCCGATTTTTCTCAGAGATTGCAGAAATTTGTATATGTACAGTGCCTAATATTCTTAAATTTTGATAGTGGGTTGAGATGGTTCACCACCCTAACCATAATTTACCTGCTCCTCCATATTTTTTTTAAAAAAGTAGCCTTCAATGATTTTTTTTTTATTTTCTGCAATTTTTTTACTTAAATATTTTGTAGATAAGGTAAATTATTATAAAGTTATAGCGCTAATACAAAAAAGTCCATGAAATCTTACATTTCTTGAGAATTTCGAAAAATACGATTTTGTATGTAAAAAAAAATAAGGGCTATAAGTTGAAATCAATGCGAAATTTTCAATGCAAAATTATAATTAAATGTTTTCTATGTTTTCTGCATTATCGGCCTTTCCCCTGATCCCTTATTAGTGATATTTTTAACATTTTGGATCAATTATGTGCAATTAAGCAAATTTGATAAATATATCCCAATTATGTGCAATTAAGCAAATTTGATACATGTCCTAATAAATATGCGCATAATTTGCACATTAATTATCATATCACAATCACAATGATTAAGCCAAAATGTTCTAAACATCTCAAAGTATCTACAAACTAAATTTGGTGTTGATTGGATGTAACATTTCCGAGATATTAGGGGGTAATTCAGCCCCTCAGGAATAGTTGCTACAAAAAACCTCATTTAAAATTGGCTTAAGTGATTTTGTTAGAGGCTGACATCGGGTATTGGGTCGGGGTCAGGTACAAAGATTTGATTGATAATAATAAAATATATCACTGTTTGATTTGAGAAAGATCCAAGATGAGATTTTATTAGTTGATTAGATTTTATGCTATTCACACAGTTTCTGCTCTTCTTTATATGCATGTATGTGTTTACTTTAATAGTTTTTTATTTTTGGTATTTAATAAATTTTGATAGATTTCAAAACTTTAAATATAATCAATCTAAGCTTGAAGTTTATCACATAACAATCATCTTTAATTAAAAATGAAGATTAATAAAAGTTCGGTTTCTGAGTTGATAATTATTGTAATGGTCAAACACTATAGAGTGTTTTGTAGTACTTGGAAAGTCTAACATAATCCATATAAACTCGTACATGGTTTCCATTTTTCCTTTTCTAGAAAAGAACAATCATTGTACAAATGCAATTAAGGTAAGCAACAAATGGGAGCACTTCACACTACAAAACCATTAACCATTATACACTGTCACTCAGATTGTTTGTGAATTAGTCACTAGCCATTGCATAGCACTGGTGATCATTGTTGGAAACCAATTTCTTATGTTCTTGATTGCATGGGTCTGCTTGGTGTTTCAACCTTGTTAATTTCTGCTGTATATCTAAATGAACTTGTATTAGCAAAACAGACACAAAGAAGTTATATCATACTTTAAGTCAATTAAACAATTATATAAGAACTCAAGCAGCTGAGATATGGGGGAATCAATTGCTCACTATCGAGGACCAATTGTGTAACTACTAACAGTAATAGTAATAGTTAATTACAGTCAATCTCTAGAAGTGGTGATTCTACATGGTAACTGTGAGAGGATACCCAATGTGTGGAAGCAAGAACAAAAGAAGTATGAGTTAAGATAGTTGTTTCTTCTCAGAAAAAAATTTTTTTTTAGAAAAACCAAAAATGAATTACCATAGTGAACAGCAGTAGTGATAGGGAATAAAAGCTCCCAAACAAAACCATACAAAAAATGAGAAGTAAGCTGAATTAGCAAAACACCACCAATTAGTAAAGTCACAAATAAACCAGAATAGAGACTCAATGTTAAGCAAGAAATATGGTAAACACAAAAACGCCACAGAACATGGACACCCCTTAAATTCAGGAAACCATATCAATCCCATATAGCAAAAATTCCCCATTGAAACTAGTATTACAGTCTGTAAATAATGAAGACCAACAAACACAAGTGCATGCCAGTCACTAAGCTTAAAAAACAAAAAGAACAATGTACACAGAGAATACCAAAATATACTGGCTTTAATAATTAGTTTAATATACAGCAGCTTCCTAACCTACATTTAATAATCATTACATTCTTGGTCACATTATTGTTATTAATTTGGATCTAAAATAGTATAAATATAAATCAATAGGTTTTGGCTTACAAGCCACATTTTGAGCTTGTTAAGTTTAATACATGTAGATAAATGATTGGTAGTTAACTAAACAAGAATAAGAACCCTTACTCCTAACCTAAGTGCACTTTCATTGCGTGGCACAAAGACCCTTGAATCATTCCCATGATGAATCCAGACCACTACTAAACACAACTTGTTTATCTTGACATTGTATTTTTGTATTAGATAATAAAACTGTAGTGAAGAAATATTTATAGTAGCTCAAAAAATTACTTGTTAATTTCAAATTTTTAATCTTTCATCTGCCATGATGGCGTTAAAATAATGGAAGTGATTTGACCCCCTTCATTTAGTCAAAATTATTAGTATCAACAAATACTAGTTCATAATCAATTACACTGATATTACTTGGTTGCAACATACAAATTAATCTGAGATGATGATAACTTTTTACAATACATTTTTAATCACATAGAGGGGGTGAACCACTTGAACCCATTGTAGCATCATCCAAATTAATTAAGCTGCTAATGTTGATATGAACAGAGAATAAGATCAAAGACAAATTATGATTAGAAATATTGTAAAATTATATGATCAGTTTAGATTAATTTGTGTTATGCAGCTAAGCAAGAATAAATATAAATTATGAGAGATTAGTATCTGTCTATTATAACACTTTTGGCAAAACAAGGGGGCAAAGTTGATTCCATTATTTTTAGCCACCATTTTGGCAGACAAAAGATTTAAATTCAAAATCAACAGGTACTTTCTTTGAAATACTATAAATAGATAAAATTTGTTGTAAGCAATTGATAAAGAAATTCATTTGGAATTCTTATATTTTTTTCTTTATACAGTTTGATTATTTAATTAAATATCAAGCTAATTGAATTGTGTTTAGTAGTGGTCTGGATCCATCATGAGATCAATTCTAGGGTCTTTGTGCTAGATCATCATGAAAGTGCACCTATGTTAGTGTAGAGTCACTTGGGGATTCTGTTGATATTATTTTTTATAACATTACTTGTATTATTACGTCATCATGACGTTATTAGCTAGTTTCAATCTTAAGTTTGCTGTTATTAATTTGATGTCCCCTCGATGGTGCTGATTGTTGCTCAAATTTAATTTTACGAGGGAAACAGAATTTGATCATGCTAAACTACGTTGACATCTGAATTATTGTAAACAAAGGCAGGTAATGATTAAACAATTGTATAAAACCTGAGGAAACTGTAGCAATAGCTTAATACATTTTATCTACTCTCAACTGCTGTCTTTACCATTGTACTTTTTATTTATTTATTATCTTGATGAAACTTACTGCTTAAGATCGGCGACAATTCGGGAGTGCTTTCATTAGCACGGGGCGACACGTTGCTTCTGGGGGTCTGTTGATTTCCCAGTGGACTCATTAAGTTATGCATACGGCTATGTATAAGGAAATAATAAATCTCTCTTTCGTAATTCAACAAGTACATGCACTTATAAAACCTAACACTGTGATGATACCATGCCGTGGGCTAGCACAAATATCTGGCAATTACAGATTATTTAATAGTGAGCTGAGAGATAACAATGAAAATGAGAGTTTGTGTTTTCAGAATTGAGATAGAA
>CABFPE010000337.1:539439-553664 GCA_900660155.1 Hofstenia miamia | reverse complement strand
TATATATATATATTTATATATATATATATATATATTGTCCATGAAAAATTTAATATTTAATTTTAATAACCACTAAACTAAAATATTTTTTCCTAAATAATACTTACAATTATAATTGTATCACAATACGTTTACATTACTTATAACCGATTATTTGGAATTGGAACATATTTGATTAGTTAAATGAAATTTCAGCTCTATTTCATTAGCAAGTCGAGAATACTCCTTTACTGCTTTTGATTTGGTGCAATATTTCGTTTACAGCATTTACTCAAATTCTTCAGAGGTAAGCATATTATTTTTTTTGTACAATTTTAATTTTGATAAACTGCAAGTAGTATGCTGTTTATTATTTTGCAGAGAGATGTATTTTATTAAATATAAAAAATTGCATCCTTACTAGATGACATTTCATAATTCCTAATAAAATTATATTGAGAATAGTAAGAAAATAGTCATTTGCTCAAAACTGGTAAACAACATTATTATAAATAAAATATTTCGAAATTTCTATAATCTTTCAATAAATTTGTAGCTGAAATTTAGAAGAAAGAGTAACCTCAACTTGAAAATAACTCTAAATTCAACAATAATTGTACAGTTCGACGTTGATTTGTAAGTTAATGTCATTTGGGAAGATTTTTAATCTTTAACTTAAAACATTCTTCATACATTTGTTTTTAAGCAAATGTTAATTGTGGTAAGAACACTATATAGAGTTGCTGACTTCCTATCAAATGTAACACTATTGCTGCTAAATGATACATCCGGTCGTGTTTGGCCAGCTATTGTGGCATAACAGGTTGGAAATACAAAAAGAAAAGGAAAGAAACTAAGACTAATAATAAATTGTAATTTATTTTTATATCTTTCTTTAAAATAACCTGATTATCCCTTATAATTATTTTGTAAATTAAGAGCAGTTGCGATTATGCAATTTGGCAAATCGATTTGGCAAAAAGAATAATGCGAATATCCTACAGCTAATTAATAGTGACTTTTGCGTAAAATCAGCAGACGAGGGAAATTCTAAACAAGATGTAATCAATGGCAGGTACATGTTAGATGTTTAACTGTTTGTAATTATTTCAATATAAATATTGCATAATTCATTTGAAAGGTGATGAATTGATTTTCACTGAATTATTGTTTGTATTATATCATGTTTGATTATTAATTGAAATGAAAAGCTGAATTGTCTCAGCACATGAGTAATTCTCAAGTGGTCCCCAGCAGCAGTTAAAGGATGTTTGGAGCCGCCGCACAATCAGCTATTCATAACGTGGTGTGGCTCGTAGCTTAGGACTCAATTGTGCTTCTACGTTAGGTATAGGCTTAGGGATTTTTATTGGTTTAGATTTCCAATCAATCCATTCTTGTAAATAAGTTGTCAACAAATACCTGGAAAGCTACCCATAGGATAACCCATTGTTTTAGATCCAAATTCTTACGGTATCATAAAAAACCCTATTATACATACCAGGCGCCTACGCGCCCCCCTATTTATTACATGCGTAGAACTATAGTTAGTTTAACTATCGTTTATGAAGACTTGACCCCTGACATTATTACCATTCTGTTTCTGCCGACAGTATTGATTGTTCGCATGTATTCAGTAGGAGTTTCATGTATAAATGTAGGATTATTTATATGTAGGAAAGATAAAAAGCTACTGCCGTTTGGTTGTGCACAGTTCTTATTTATTGCTTTAACCAAAACTAGCCAGGTAATTTTTTTATGTAAATAATTTCATTAATTGTCACGAAATGTCCTTGCATATTCATGCTAATAATTTGCAAATAAATTTGTCTTTTCAAATTCAATTAAGCCATGATCTTATCACAAAATGTATAAATACATAATTTAAGTGAATATAAATAAATACTTATACTAAACAAATATTAATTATTATAAACTTTGGGATACCATGTCGTAATTTCGCAAAAAATAATCCTATATATCATCATTGAATACAAAAAGGTTTTCAAATATGAAAATAATATCTAAAAATTAACAAAATATGCTTCTATTTTCATAATAAGAATTTGATTTACTAGAAAAATTAAAGAATTTTTCTGAAAATCTAGTAATATTGAAATTAATTTTGTCACTTTGAGGAAGCTTTTCTGGTTGAAGGACAGCGTTGGGTGTGAATCCGAGAAACGCATTATTTTCTCCAGAAAATGATACCATTACATTATCTAACATACATGCAACATCATTTCGAAAATTTGATGAGCATTTCTTAAGATGATGTAATTCTGATTCTTGAAAATCATACTGTTTAGGATCAAGAACTGCAATTAAGATTCCAAAATTGAAACTTTTTTGCTTGTAAATATACTGCAATATAAATGCAAGCATTCAATCAATCTGCGCATGAATGTAGTTAAATTACCCACCATTCTTGCGTTTTGTTAGATGGTTCAGGTTTAACTACCCAACAAAATTTGCCTAAATTTTTGTTTTCATACATTGAAATGTAAGCTTGCAATTGAAATTACTATTAAATGTTTAAATACTATAGGCAAGGGTGTAAATTGGTGGACTGCATCCCCAAACATAAATCAAAAGAAACCTAATGCTGAATTTTTCTGAACCGCATAATGTTGAAAAATCAAAATTGAATTGAAAAGAACATATTTATCTATATTGCTGATGTTGGCAGCTCTATTGTACACTGGGTTTTTTCTGCAACTTAGTCATAAGAACCGAGGATATCATTTAGCTATTAAATTGAAACATTCAGTAATGTGATGCCAAAGAAAATGTAAGAGCATAGGTGAATTCCCCTGGTGATCATCGTCCAACTATACGCAAACGTGGGATGTGCGCCGAGAAATTTCATATTATTGTTACAGTGAATTTCAGATCAGACTGCTATTTCGAAGTGCTACAACCTGGGGAGATAGTAAATAGTGAGCGGTATATTTTATGTTGTTCTTCGGCAATCTTTTGAGTCGCTATATTTTGGAATATGGACATAAATAGATCAAACATTGAATTCAATTGTCGACAATCTGTTGTGAATTTCCTGGTTGGCTACCTTCATCATTTCAGTCGGTTCAGAGAGGTCAGTCGGCTTCATTACGATCTTCAAAAAATCATTAACACAGATGGTAAATACCTAGTTTAAATCAGTATCAAAATTGAAAAAGTCTAAATTTTTTTGAAACCCCTCTATATATTTATCTATTTGCAAATCTAGTAGGTGCATTTTCTGTATCCCATTTGCAACTGTTTCTTAGATCTTTTGCTTTAAATTGAAATTTTTATTGTATATATATATATATATATATATATATACTTGATAACTTGAATTGTGTTTTGATAAGGCCTCTGTATATAAATAATAAGGAATTTCAAATTTCAGAACTAGTCCTTGGAAAAAACATTGATATATGTTTTATTACTGAAATATAGCTCTTGCCAAGTGATGTGCTCTCTGAAAATTTGTTTTGCCCTACAGGGTATGGATCTATTAGTGTGGTTCGCAAAAGTCGTGTTGGCGGAATTGCTTTCTTATAGAAATTGAGTCTAAAGCCAAATTTCTCTAAGCGCAGTTTGCATTCTACATCTGAGTCTTTCTTAATGACATTAGAATTCTTCAATCAGATTATTGACGTTTTCATAATTTATCACCCTCCGAGTACAACGGGATTTATTGAAAAATTTTAGGATTACCTTGATGAAAAATTTCATATTCTATTTTCATATTAGAGGAGTTGAATGTGCATATGAATAGTCCAGAAAAACAATTCACGATTAAATTAATTGAAAGTCTAGACAATCATTAAGTGACACAACATGTAAAGTCTGCTATGCATATTGGAAGAAACATTATAGACCTTCTCATCACCAAAGATGCAGACAACATTATTCAGAACATTTTGTAGATAACTCGTAAGACTTTCCTGATCATATCTCAGTATTCTTTGGCCTTTCTCTAGTTAAACAAATTGGAATCAAGGCTATCATTTGAAGAAGTAAATTGTCTCAATTAAATTTATCCGATACTTACCTAACCACAATTTTGCATCAAGTCATATGGCAATGAACTATAATTCTACTCTTAGTGATATTTTGCAAAAACATATTTTTAGGGACATCAAATGATTCAAAGAAATTGTTTAATTTAGTATCTGAGATCTCTACCAAGAAGACTAAGATAGTCAACCAAATGGCCAATGCGAATTCCTTCCAGGCTTACTTCTTAAAAAAACAAATATATATATATATATATATCGTATCTTTTATTCGAGCTCTTCTGGGATAGTGGATGATGTAATATGATCATATCCCATGACAACTGTCTACACTAGAAGTACGAGAAACTATTATGTCTATGCGTAATATGACATGCAAACTTGACTCTATTTTGACAAATGTATTGAAACATGAAGAAGTTCTTAACAGAATACTCTCTTATTTAACTCATTTGGTTAACCTATCAATAACTAATTTCCATGATTGCTTGAAGACATTCCTAATTCGACATACATTGAAAAAAAAGCACTTGGATGTCAGTCAGCACTCTAGCTATCGACCAATAGCGAACCTACTATTCCTTTCCAAATTAATTGAAAAATCTGGAGCAAAACAATTTATTCCATTTTGAAGTCAAATAAACTGTTTACAACATACCAATCTCGCTATAGGGCTAACTGATATGAGGAGTCTGCTCTTCTTCAGACCAAAAATGATATTCTTGTCTTTATTAGACCAGACAGCTGCTTTTGACACTATTAGCCATGTACTATTATTACGTATACTCTAAAAATTGGATTTGTTCAGCACTTAACTGGTTTAAGTCATACTTATTCAGCCAGAGACAATATGTTCAAGTTTGAAATGAATGCTCTAGTATAGAACTTATTTAATGTGAAGTACCTCAGTGCTCAGTACTTGGCCCTATATTGTTTATTGTCTATATTTCTATCATTAGTTTTTTTCTTTCCGAGAATGGGATATCCCACCAACTGCTTGCAGATGACACCCAGATATCGATTTCATTTGCACGGGAAATCTGTACTTAGCACTCCAATCAATCAAGAACATCACATCACAATTATCACAGGTAAACCCAATTATCACCTCTACAAATTATGGTTTTATAAATTTTAGGAAAATTGGCAAATATCTATGAATATCGAATGTGAAGAATATTCTATAAGAATTAGTCTTATCTAGAATTGATATATATATATATATATATATATATATATATTGGATAACTGCAATAACTTTCAATACTCTAGTAACTAAGAACCATAGCACTACAATTATATAATAGAAATTAGTTATGTGTTAACATTGAAAATGTTCATTTATTTATTTTTTGTTACTTCTAGAATTTTACTTCACTAGAGAGTAAGTAGAAAACAGACAGCTATATTAAAATATATTATTTCTAAATGGAGTCATGGATCGGATAATGAGTCATTTTTTTTATGTCAAAAGTCGTGTGCGGCTGTAAGTCATAACTTTGGATCTAATTCAAACACTGATTGGGCATTTTTAACCAACTAGTAGCATTGAGCAGAAGGTAAAGAGTACTGCCTGAAATGAAAAAAATTGGATAAAAAAACTTAAAGAATCAGAAAGTGAATCTTTGAATTATTGATAACTTGGCATCATTTATTTACAAGCTTAAGAATATCTGCTTAGAAAAGAAGACACACTACTTTTTTCCTTGGTATCTTGGAGAATCCTTGGTATCTTGGAGAAATTTAAGGATAATATAGAAAGGGTACCTGCATATTAGTGCTTAATAACAAGCCAGTAAACTGGAAATGCAGTTTTATTTGCTTGGTGGCTGAGTACAGCTTTTTGTTGGCAGATGACCAATTTGGTTTAATTTAGAAGAATATCATAAACGCATTGTAGAAATGCTTTAACAATTTATTGTGATTAATCCTTGTAACTATGTTTACAATCCCAATTCGTCCCACTTTCAATTCATTAGGATAGGTTATTACAATAGATTTGAATACTCCTTTCTTCCTATTATTCCTTACAATTCATTTAGATTGAAAGCAGCAAGATATTACCAGCATTGAAACCCAACCCTGAACAATGCAATTCAAGGAGGAACGTGGATTGGTAAATGATCACCAGTTACCTTGGAAAGTATGTTGTGACTAACAAACAAACCTTGTGGTGCTGAAATGTTCTCAGTGCTTGTGTGATGCAATTCCTTAGCAATTTAGTGTATTGATTCTTCTTGTTATAACTTATTATAAATCTTACATATACATAACCCTACATTTATAGATAAATATATAAACACTAAGTACATGTGAACAATCAATACAGTCAGCAAAAACTGGAAGCCTAGCAGTCCAATTCTATGGTCACATATAACACTAATTAAACTGGCAATTAATATACAAATGTAAGATCAGAGGCGTCACGCACCTGATTTGAGGGGGGGGCGAAAATATATTCATGTAGGCCTGTTGCTTGTGATTTTTACTAAAAAATATTGCACTGTAATGTGCATTTATGCATCCATGTTTTGTTTTACAGTACAATCAATTATATTGGAAATTTTGCTTACATAAATAATGCCTTCTGATAAATATTGTTAGTAGGCCTATACCAACTTTTACGAATAAATATCCTGACATTTGTGTTTAACTGTTAGATCCATTAAATATTTTTTATTTTCTTTTTTACAATTTTATATTTTGTCTCACAGAGTCTTCTTTCATAACACTCATTTTGGTTACTACTATTGAAAAATGTAAAACTACACAATAGCCTACTAGATGCGGACGCACTGTTGAATGAATGTTTGATTTTAAGAGAAATCTATTAGAAGTAAAATTATATAGGCCTACTTACCATAGATGGAATGTCAACAAATGCTTTTGCTTCATAAGCACTGATCTCCCGAGCAGGAAAAGGATAAACATTCGAAAACAAGTCATTTAAAACAAACAACTATCAACTACAGATAATCTGCGGGCAATTATTTGTTATCCGAATTTATAATCCTATAAATTGATTTATATACGCACAAATAATAGGCCCTCTGAATCAAACCTCGGAAGAACCTTTACCAAAAGTTAGGATAAATCTATTGGTTAAAATTACTGGTTTAAAAATATCTATAAAAACTACTACTATTGGCAAAAATTTTTGGGGGGCCAGGCCCCATTGGTGTGACGCCCCGGTGTAAAATAATTCGGGGCTCTCAGTCTGCTTTAATAATGCCTGCATATGGTTAGGTGAGATATATAGTTATTTAAGCTCATTTATCTAAAAGACGTTTATTACTTTAATGTGAATTGAGCTGAGACTACTAATTCTACTAATTCTATAAATAAACAAAATATTTTGCTTTAAGTTCAGGCAAAATTTTACAGAACCTCTCAGAAAATATTAATGCTGTATGCCAATGCCTCCAATATTAACCCTGATCTTGAGCTTTTGTCTAATTGGTCCTTTGTTAAGAATCTTGATTTTAACACAACCAAGACTTCTGGTATTTCTTTTTCTGCATTGCCCTATAGATCTGCTTATCCCTGAGAAATTTTCTCTGCATCATAGTCATTTTGGATTTCAACATGCTGCAAACTTAAATGGTCAAGGCATGTTTCCTTGCACCTCAGCAAAACTAATTCCTCATTCTTTACTCATTTCCACAATATTGCCATTAATCACCTGGCTATCTTTTTTCAATTCCATTCCTCTCAATATTCTTCTCTTAGTGCCTTGTTGCACCCCAAGGAATGGTTGCAGAAGTGTGCTTTCAAATGGATCTGTTCCTTAGGATACTAAAATGCTCTTTTTTAAAAATTGCCCCTTCCACTGTCACTTTACCTCCAGGCCTGTGATCTACTCCTGTTCAATCACTTGCTCACTCACAAATTTGCCCTTGATCTGTTTGATTTTATAAATTTCTCGAATTCTTGCCCCACTCACTCTGATGATGTTGTCACTTTCACCATTCATCATCTCAAGATGCATCACACCATTTACTCATTTTTAATCATGCTTGTATTGCATCTTTACTCTTAACCCTCCAACAGCCATTGATTTTTTTCCTTGGCCCAAAATTCAATAAATCTCTGATGCCTCTTCTGTTTGCTGAGCTTTTCTCTGACTTTGCTTACTGTTCCATCTGCTCCTACTTTATCTCCTGTGACTGTCATTGCTGTTGTAAAGCTTGACTTGTTTTAATTTTTAGTGACTAATAAAGTTATTATTGTTATTATTATTATTTTATTTCTTCTCACAGCTTCATGCTAGTATCCCTCTCAGCTCAGGGAGCTCAAAAGTTCCCAAAGCATCTGAGAGCTTTCCTTAGAACACTTGGTGTTCCTAACAATTCTGCCTTCTGTGCTACTCCCCTCCCCACTTTGGTACTCCTTAAAGTATCTCTTATGCTTCTTACTTCTAGTTCTCCTACTACTACTGTGACTACTTTGTCCTTCTTTAACTTCCAAAGTCTTTCTATTTCCTCTGCCAACTCACTGTACTTGTCTATCTTCTCTTTCTCCTTGCTTTCTAAATTCCTGTCCTTTGGTACTGCTATGTCTAACTCTGCTCCCAATCTTTTCTCTTTGTCTGCCACGTTTATGTCTGTCCTCTGTGCTTCTATCACCTTGCTTGTCTTTATGTTGAAGTACAACCATATTTTAACTTTCTCATTTTTTGATGCCCTGTAGCTTGTGCTCATACCACTGTCTCCTTCTCTTAACCCATGCTGCCTGCTCAAGCTCCAATGTATAATTCTTCCCACCTTGTCATGCCTCAATTTTTACTCATTCTGTGCCAACTTCTCATACCCTGCTATCAGATGATCTAATCTCTCCGCCTCTTTCTTACATAGCCTAAACTTATCACTTACTTCTACTCTTCTGTCTATATGTTTCTTCAATCAGTTTGTTCTTATTGCTTGCTCCTGTGCTGCCATTATCAGTGCTTTTGTTTCTCTTTTTAGTCCTGCCTTCTTTAACCAATTGTTGCTCTCTTCTTTGTCACACATTTCTGTGTTCCTCCAGTATTCTCCATGCATTTCCTTCTGCCTATACCTTGCTTTGTCTCTCTGATTCCATCCTATTCTGGTATATCTTCTTTCCTTCACTCTCAATTCTTATCTTCCTTAGCTCCTTATTGATCTCTAGTAGGGATCCTCTAGATTGCTCTTCTACATATTCCTTTATCCCTTGTGTTTCTGCTTCTACAGTTTCCTCCACACCATGCAGCTCTTCCCCCCCCTTATGACTTGCCATGTACAGCCTATCTATATCTCCATTTAAGTTTAATGCTCTCTCTGCTGCTGGTATCTACAGTTCATTCTTGTTCCACCTAACTATTCCTGCTGAATATCTCAACACTGGTATCACCCATGTATTAACTGCCTTTATGCTGTTCTGCCCATTCAATGCTGACTTCTAACATATCTTCCTTACTCTCCTCTTGTATTCTTTTCTTAACCTAGTCCTCAATTCCTCATGATCTGCTCTATCTTTCTCTATCACACCTAAGCACTTGTACCCCTCTTTGACTCTTATCACCACTGCTTATTCTCAAACCATCTCCATCTATTGCATTTGCCTCTGGTCATTGTCACTGTCAAACAGTTTCCTAATCCAAATTCCAACCAGTAATCTCTGCTTGCATTCTCCACTTGCTTCTGCAACATCTTCCTTGAACTAGCATACATCTTCAGGTCATCCATGTACCACAGGTGACTAAATGCTCTACCATTCTTCTCCAACTTATATCCTATGCCTGTCTCCTTTAACTTATCTGTAATGGGGATTAAGCTAACTACAAACAGTAGTGGTGCTAAGCTGTCTCCCTGGAATATGCATCACCTAAACCTCAACCTGTGCCCATCTCCCTCTCTAGAAACTCAACCCATTTATATTATACAAACTCAACCCATTTCCATGAAACTCCATTGGCCTCTAGATTCCTCAATACCCAACAATGCAAAATGCTGTCATATGCCTTCATGTAGTCTATCCATGCCATTGCCAAGTTTGTCTTCATACTTCTACGATTCTTTACCACTGACTAGTCTATTAACAATTGATCTTTGCATCCTCTTGTCTTTTTCCTACATCCCTTCTGCTTCTCTGATATCAACCTGTTATGTTCTAAGTAATATGGCAGCCTACTTGAAATCACAGAATTTAGCAGTTTCCAAGTTGTTGGCAGACATGTTATTGGCCTGAAGGTGCTTGCCTCACTACCATTCTTTGTGTCCTTCTGTATCAGAACTGTCCTTCAGACTACCATCCACTCTGGGCACCCACTCACCACATACTCCTCCAATGCTACTGCTAGTCTCTCATTAACACTTGTGAACTTCTTCAGCCAAAACCCATATACCTCATCTCTGCCTAGCACCTTCCAGTTCTTCATCTTCTTTAGAGCCTCTTTCAGCTTTGCAGTTGTGATTACTTCTTCTTCTTACCTAAATTATTATTATTATTATTTAGAAAAAAAGTGCAAACATTTCTCTTTCACAGACAATGCATACATAATGACAATAATACACTACACTCCTTTGAAAATTTCATATGATCCTAGATAATGTACACACACACACACACTCAAATCCCCAACAAACACACACCACACAATTACATATGTATATGTTACTATTATTTTGTAAATCTTTTTTAGTTTATAGTCCAAAGATTTTCTGCAATAAATTGCTTTTGACTATTATTATTATTATTATTATTCCTCCTTGCTCTCACAGCTTCATGCTGGTATCCCTCTCACCTCAGGGAACTCCCCAGTTCCCAGGGAGTCTGAAAGCTTTCCTCAGAACTCTAGCTGTTCCTAACAATGCTGCCTTCTGTACTACTGGTCCTCCTCACTTTGTTACTCCCAACTCCTCCAAGTATCTTTTATGCTTCTTACTCACTGCTCCTAGTGCTCCTACAACTACCAGGACTACTTCCACTTTTTTTAACTTCCACAGCCTTTCTATTTCCTCTGCTAACTCTCTGTACTTGTCTAACTTCTCTTTCTCCTTGCTTTCTACATTTCTGTACTTTGGTACTGCTATGTCTATAACTGTTCCTAATCTTTTCTCTTTGTCTACCACTACTACGTCTGGCCTACATGCTTCTATCACTTTGCTCATCTGTATGTTGCAGTCCAACAGTATATTAACCTTCTCATTCTTGATGGCTCCCTGCAGCTTGTGCTCTTACCACTTGTCTCCTGCATCCAACCCATGCTGCCTGCTCAAGCTCCAATGTACCATTTTTCCTAACTTGTCATGCTTGAGCTTATACTCATTCTGCACCAACTTCTCACATCCTGCTATCAGATGGTCTACTGTATCACACTCTTTCTTACATAGCCTACACTTATCACTTACTTCTGCTCTTCTGTCTATATGCTTCTTTACCCAGTTTGTTCTTATTGCTTGCTCCTGTGCTGCCATTATTAGTGCTTCTGTTTCTCTCTTCAGTCCTGCCTTCTTTAACCACTTGTTGCTCTCTTCTCTGTCACACATTTCTGTGTTCCTCTAGTATTCTCCATGCATTGCCTTCTGCCTATACCTTGTTTGTCTCTCTGATTCCATCCTTCTCTGGTATATCTTCTTTCCTTCACTTCCTTAACTCCTTAGTGATTTTTAGTAGGGATCCTTTGGGTTGCTTTTCTACATATTCCCTTAGCCCTAGTGCTTCTGCTTCTACAGTTTCCTCAACACTTAGCAGCCCTTTCCCTCTCTTATGTCTTGCCATGTACAGCCTATATACATATCATTGTCCATTGGTCTGTGTTGATCCTATACTGCCACTTCTCAAGTCCACACTCCCAATTGTGGAGTCTCCCTGTTGTCCAGAGATTTTTAGCACCCTCTGACCATTGAAGGCCTGCTGGGGACTGAGGGCCTTTGCTCTATCATGACTTCCCATCAGTGTTTTATTGTGTTTGATTTTGGACTCACATTCTCCTAAGAAGTTGCCAACCAAGGCTTAAGAGACCTTCCTGCCCCATGAGCTTTCATTTTGGACTGCCCTTGTCCTAGGAAGTTGCCAACCAAGACTTTAGCATCTTCCTACCCTGTGAGCTAAGTCATCAAGTTTGCAAACCCACAATCACAGTTGCTTAACCTCAGGTTACCAATCTGCGTCTCTACCAACTGGGCTACCTGCCAACATTATTATTATTATTATAGCGTAATCCAAAACAAATTAAGCTGCTAAAGAAAATAGTCAGTCAAGAAGAACTAAGATCAAACTTAAGTGTGATTAAAAATAAATTAATTATCATCTTAGATTAATTTGTATTATGCAAATATTAATTAACTGTGAAAAGATAATAATTAGTCTTTGTTGATTTGATTAATTTGGCAAAGCAAAGGGGGCAAACTTGCTTCCAATATTTTTAGCCATGTTGGCAGATGAACTCTTTGATATTTGAAATCAACAGGTAATTTTTAAATTAACTATAAATAGAGCAAAATTAATTGTAAATTATTTAATTCTTATCTCTAGCCTTATTATGGTTTGATTATTAATTACAATCTTCAGCTAAACAGTTGGTGTTCAGTAGTGGTGAGGATCCCATAACAGGAATGATTCTTGGTTCCTCATTTCAAGCAATGAATCTGAACTTAAGTTAGGGATATGATTAGGAGTTTTTATTTCTGCTTAGCTAACTAACAATCCTTTCTTACATGTACAAATGATAATGAATTCAATGTAATGCCAGTAAGCCAAACATAAGATTTTGTATTTATATTAAACTAGATCCAAATTCATGACTATAATTTGACAAATAATGTTGCTGTGTATGTATTGATTATTACATTTAGGTTAGGAAGTTGCTACTTATTTATCTTGTTGAAATGAAGTCAATATATTTTGGTAATGGCTAAATATATATTTATTTAAGCAGTTAGTGACATTCTAGGTTGCAAGTATTTAGTACAGTTTACAAATTGAGATTAAGTTGAGCTGTGCTGAGCCTTGAGTAAGCACTGAGCTAGGATAGGGTACACATAAGTTATCTTGCTGGGCTGAGAGGTGGAACTTATTCATTGAAAATACAAAGGAGTTGTTGTTACTTTATTTGAGATCAGCTTAGGCAGATGCCCAAACATTACCAGCTAGCAAGGATGCTGCAAGGCTTCATCACCTAAATAGTGTGTGTTATAGTTACTGGAGTTTCATAATAAAGAAGCTAAGCAGTTTAATATTAGTACATCTCCACCCACTAGTATGCCATGCTGATTATAGTAGCATAATGGAGAAATTTTATATCAATACCTGGTAGAGGATTGAGATTTCAAAAGTGCAAAAATTTCAAATATATATTGAATGGCTAATTTCCCTTACAAAAAGATCTTGTAATATTATGAACAATGAAAAATTTATTTCATTTCTTAACTATTTGCCATCTACTAATGAACCACTAATTTCATTTACTAAAAATTGTTATATGCTTCCTAACATCAGCACCCAACAGTTAGTATTTGCTTGGAATTTATGTTTTTCATCATTAGTAAACATTAGGAGAGCAATAAATACTTTAATATTTTGTTAAAATGTTGTTAATTTAACTCAAAATTGATATCAAGTGTAGATATGCTGATATCTACAGAAGAGACAATGCCAAGGTGGAAAACTAAGGATCTAAATCATAAATATCCCCATTTCCAAAGAATCATCATATGCTGGAATTTTGAAAATAGCAGAAAAATACCAAATGATCCATTATATACAAGGTCCAAGGAATTAGTTATTAAAAGTAAAAACACAGAATATATATTCATTGAAGGTGGTATAATGTCAACCATTTATATGAAAATGGAAGAGAAATCAACAAACAGTAAAAATTAGCAAAAGAAGCAGTTGAAGCCATGATAGTGGTAACAATAATCCTACATGTGGGAGTAAATGTGGCTAGATATATGAAAAAACAAATATAAGTACTACAAAATATTGAAGATTATAACCATGATAAGGATGAATAAGCAAGATCCCCAAAAGATTACAGAAAAGGATGTACAGAATAACATCAGTTTCTTCTGTAAAAACGTGGCAAATCCAACAAAGCAGGTAAAGTACTTAAATTTTTCTATCTGAATAGTAAATTAGACTTTATGCTGGCACAGTCAGCAGCATTAGACGCCCATATGATGATGATGATGATGATGATGATGATAGCCCTAAATGGAATATAGCTATATAAGAAATATTTTAAAATATTCATGTAAAAACTGAATGGACTGTGCA